>VXAZ01002624.1:1283774-1610689 GCA_013399875.1 Gymnorhina tibicen | reverse complement strand
GGGCGAGCAGCGCGCCCTCGCCCCGGCAGCCCCGGCCCCGCTTGCCCCAGCACATCCCGCGGCCGAGGCGGCCGGCCATGCCGAGCGGGCGGCGGCTGCCCTCTCACGGACACGGGTGCGCCTCCGCCCCGGGCAGATTGGGCGAAGTTCTCACGGACCTGCCCACGCCGCAACACCCGCCCGCCGCCAGCGCTGCCCCGCCAGGAAGCCCGCCCGGCTCCTCCGCCGCCGGCTCCTCCTTCCTCCCCGCCCCGCCGCGGGCCAGCCCGGAGGGGCGCGGCGCGGAAGAGCCGGGCACGGGCGCTGCCGCGGCGCGGGGAGTGGTACCCCCGGAGGGAATCCGCCTCGCTTGTCTCCCAGGGCTGCTGAGCTCCTGCCGCCCGCCAGTCACCTCCCCAGGAACTATGCCCGTCGGTTTCCTGGCGGTCGGAAGGCTGCTCTTCCAGCATGCCAGGGAACGCATACGGCTCCAGCCTACTCCGCGTTCTCCCTGGGGACGCAACCGGTGGAACCAGTACTGGCTCTGACCCATCCCGGAGCTGGGAGGGAGTGGAGGCCATCCCGGTTCTGCCGGGTCAGACACAGCTGGGATGTGGGGAGGAGAAAGGAAGGCACGTTTCCTTTGCACACCTGCTGTCACCCTTCAAGGGAAAGGTCATCTGGTCGCCCTGAAGCTTGAGGGACCTTCATAAGCACTGGTAGCTGCATAGCAGATATGCAAGGGTACCCCCCAGCAAGGCAAAGCTCGGCTGGCACAGAGCTGCCAGGGCCACAGCAAGCTGCTTCGGCCATTGGAAGTGACTGGGATAGCTCCTGCGGTCTTCAGACAGAAATACCCAGAGCTGCAGGACAGCACGGGAAGTTATTTCTGACGAGGGACTAGGAAGATCTTAGGGGTCGAAGGAAACAAACTGATAGGAAACCAGACTTCATCCATTCTGCTGCCTCTAGAATAGCATGTGTTTCAGAAGTAGAGCAGAACATGGGCTAAGAAGCTCATAGGCATTAATGACAAGCTTTTTTGATAAAAAAAGGACTGTTGGTTAAAAAAGAAGTCAACCAATGTGGCCTCATAGAGGGAAATCCAGAAGACTTGTGTATATCCCAAGTTTATTATCCGGATAATGGACAGTCCATTTGTAGGGCTTGACAGAATTATGGGGGAAAGAAACAACAGTAGCACTAGTCAGAACTTTCAGATTTGCTTCATACTCAACAACATAGCCTTACTGCTTTTTTTACTTCAGGCTCTAACAGGATGCAGCCCCAACTGTCTAGACTTGTGATCTGGAGGCTGTGAGATGACATGAGAATTCCTGATTTTGCGTTTGAAATACTTTAATGTATATGTAACATAACTGGATACAGTTTCTCTCTCACACTCAGCAGGGAGCTGGAACTGTTTTTGAGGTGTCATTTGCTCCACTCATTTTACAAAGAGACTGTTCACTGTGACATCCTCTGCTGTTGGAGGCCTGTCAAGATCAACCCAGCAGAGGAGTTCAGTCATCCCCAGAGACAGAACTTCAGTCCAGTACACAGCACTGGGCGGTGCTCACCAGCACTACTGAGAAGTGAATGAAACTAAGGAAGGGAAAAAATTCATCACTAATAGGGTTAGAGTATACAGCTATGAGCTCTTTCTGATTTTACATGATAATAAATACTGTATGTGACAACAAACATAGACTCAGCTACTGTGGAGGCCATGCCCTGGACAGAAGGGTGTTGAAAACCAACGACTGATTCCAATTCTGGCAAGCTAGTATGAATCAAGTAATTTAGGTGGATTTGCAGGTGAGTGTGCATATAGACAGATTATTTCTTATTCAGCTATATAGCTAGCTGTCACAAGTAATTATATAGGCAAAAAATCTAGTTTCAATATGCCTTGAAGACAACTACTAAATACCAGTATGCTGGACATGAGAATTTACATTGCATATAAAGGAAGCTGTGTCTAGCAAGCTTTGGGTCTGAAGAGTCAGGTGGCACCAGTGATTGCATGCCCAGTGTTTGCTTTGTCGCCTTACCATTATTTCTGAATAAAGGAAGCCTATTCCTGGAATGAATCAAAGGAGAAGAGATCCTGCTGGACTCCTCAAACAAGTTACTGGGGAGACTGGGAAGAGGCAAAGAGCAAAATGTAGGACTAAGAGTTAATTAAGAAGAGTGAGGAAAAAAAGCAAAACAGAGAGTTCTGCTGCAGAGGTTCTTAAATATTAGAAGAATCTGTATTTTATTTAAGTATTTTAAGTATTAGAACAATATGGAAGAAGCACATGATTACATGACTAAAACAAGTTCTGAAACAAAAAAATAGGAAACAGAGAACTGAATGTGACAGAACTGCTCTTGGCCATAATAATGCTCTTACAAAAAAGTAATGGGTGAAGACTTTTTGTGATCACCACCACAGTGGGAACTAAAAGTAATGCTAGTAAACAGTAGTTCCCTGGGGATGGTGTCCAAACACATAAACCAGAGGAAATTCATCATGAGTAATGAGGTTAATGTAAAAATCATTAAAAATCAATTATTTGCATTCACAAAGAGATTTGTACGAGATGTACAGAATATGAAGGCAAAGACATGTTTTCTCAAACCCTTTCAAAAGTTTTTGGGTTGTAAATGTGATGGGAAGACTGAACTTTCTGAGCTGAAATATTTAAAGTGTAAAGAATTCTCTCGGAACGTACAAATAAGCCCCAGAGGAAAAAAAAATCTACAATTAATAAGGCAAGTGAATGAGTTTACTGCTAGCCATAAAACTTGTAGTAACATTTTCATGGAAAAGTTCCTTTTAAGAAGTTCTCTTATTTCTTTCAGGTCTAATAACAATGGAAGTAAAAACAATTTGTTAGGATTTTTTAGTGTTTAGTGAGTTATAATTTCAGTTGCTTCAGGAGTTTCAGCCATAGATAAGTAGAGTAACCAAACAAGTAATATAAAAACTCTAATTACTTATCTAGAAAGATCTATTGTGCCCTTAGTTGTCCAAATTAAAACAGAAGATTGGTGGAATAATTAATACATTTGAAAAGTTTATTTTTAAAAAGGGAAAATTTTTTTCACCTCAAAAAGTATTCAAAATATTAACTAAACCTTTCAAAAAGTACTAAAAGAAGACTAACCACAAAAATATGTAATTGTCCATAGGAATTCACATTATAATGAATGTACTAGCTGAAATTAAGGGTGTATCTATTGCTCCCTGAAATATATTTGAATCGCAGGTAATATTTAGTTCACCTAAAATACAAGAGCTTATTGAAGGAATAGGTTTACATACAGGGAACACCTAAAGAGGTAAGATAATATGAACTATTTGACACATGTATAGTTATTAAAAGGTATTCTTATTTTTAGTGATGTTGTATACATTACAGAAAAAATAGAGCTATTAAATTTTGCAAAAGATCTAAAATTTACCTCACCCAAAGTTTTCCTTTTTTCTTTTTTTAGATCTGTGATTTCAGCCAAAACAAAGAAAAATCTAAAATGGAAATGGAGTAGGAAGAAGTAACAGCTGATAAAGACTGCATTTTTAATAAGTTAAACAGCTTCCTAAATTCACACTTTTGGAGTAAAAATAAAGTATCAAATAATGTATTACAGAATAAAGTTCCTAGGTTTAGAAACAGCCAATGCTTACTTATTCATAAAAAAAAATATCAGAAGAACATGATAGGAAACATGATGTATGAGTACTTTAGACATAGATAGGAAATTTGCTTGAGGAGGATTCATCCAAGTTATAAAACATACCCACTGGAGATAGCTTTGGAGCTACAGGGTCACTTTTCACCATTGTCTTAACTGTGCATAAAATAGCACTGCCCTGCATCACCCCCCCAATTTTCACCTTGGCTGGTCTTTCTCTCCTTTTTTAAGCACAGATATTTTTTAAATATTATTATTCAGCCCTTTGTACTATCAGTGCCAAGGACTTTTTTTAATGTGTTTGCATTGAAAGTCTCTTTATTTGAAACAGCTGCACAGCACGTGCAAAACACGAAATGAGCCACACCCTGCTTCCCCAGTGCCAAAGGGTCCTTGGCGCTTCAGCAGGAACCCTGTTTTACAGGGTAGGCTTTGGTTCAAGAGGGAAGCTGGTTGCATAGTGCAGAGGCAGAGAGACGGAGGAATTCAGATGAGAAGAAGAACCCTAAAAATAAAACAGATTAAAACCAGACTTGATGAGTGAGCTAGAAACTGTTGCCTGTTTCAGGGATCTTCTATCAGGCTGATGAACAGTGTGCAATTCTTCTAGTGACAGGTCAATAAAATGAGGTGGCATTCAGTGGATTATTTGGGCAAGACCTCAGCTGTACCAGTTTGCAGATCTCTGTAGTACATGCATGTGCATATGTACATGCAAAGGTGTACACATATATAATGTACACACACAAAATGCCTTGCTCAGAAGGCCACATACAAGCCAGGACAGCTTAAAGACAGAGAATATGCATGTCAAAGGCATCAATCAATATATTTGCTTGCTGTAGGTATGTATTGCTTGCATATAATTTTTCTCTTAAATAGCAAGCATGAACTGCAGGCAGTGGAAGAGATAATGTACATAAAGGAAACCAAAGCCAGGAAGCTTAGCTGTCAGAAAGTATTGGAACAAAACTGCAGTTCTGCCCACAAAGTATGGTATGATGTGATGTGTTAATGAAGGTATGTTACGTTAGAAACCTGACTGATTTCTCCTACAGTCTTCTGCAGACACAGTGAATTAAAATACTGAGTTGCAAATACTTTTTGAAAGATTGTCAAAATTATGGCACATTCTGAAACATATAAACAAAGTAAATTTCCCAGAAAGTTATAGCAGCTGGTTGTAGTAGATAAAGTAAAGACCGTGATTAAAATTCTGAACCAAGAAGTCAAGCAGATATTATGTTGTGAAATTAATCTTTGTCATCCTACACTGTAACCACTTACTACCATTTGGTTTTTAGTAATTTTTTCAAGGTTGTTTCTGTTTCTATGCCTGAAAGGACCACAGTTGACTTACTTGAGTCCAGTGATACTGGGGAAGCATTTTCTTTTCTGTAATGGTATTTCTAATATATGTGTCTGCCTTTCCATTAAGGCAGAGTTAAGTGTCTTTACACAAAAGACTTACTAAAAATTTCAGTTTTCTTTTTCTCAGAAGTATGACCTTCTTGTGATTCACATCAGTAAGATTTTACAGTGGAAAATAAGCCTTTTACCTCTTGAATTGCCATGAAAAAATGCCATCATACTTGGGGATTTGAGATGCCACCATCCCCAGACTTTGATAATGCAGATTATGAGTGAGTCAGCTGCTTCTAGTTTTATGGATTTCTTTGGGACAGACTGCTCAACTACTTGCATTTTTTTATTTCTGAGATGCTTTTGATTATGATGGCAATTTTACAGTCCTATTACATGATCCTGAGTTATATATGAAGTAGAGATTTGCTCATGTGTCTATATCCAAATATATTACATCCTATTACTACTGTAAGAGCAACAGAAATTTTTGTCACGTTACCTGGCCAATTTGTAGTTCTACATCATTGCACATTTGCCATACTACACTTACTTTACTAGTTCCACAGGTACATCACATCTCTAATGGTTTCCTAGGCTTTGTTTGGCAAATGATGAGTTCTGAGTCTTGAAGAACAGTGACTCTAAGTTTATCTCTTTTATGTCACATTGTATGATGAGTAGCATCAATAAAGCTTACATCTCCCTGCTGGTGTTTTGAGATAATTAGCAGTGGAGACTTATGTTAGAAAAGCTTCACAAATGTTGACTTCAACTCATGCCTTATCTGCTCTGCATTTTTTGGTGGGCCTGTTCTGTTCCTTGCACTTTTCTCATCTTCTTTATTTGAAAGTAATTTCTTCATTCATTAGGGTTTTTTCTGTCATTTAGAATTATTTTAACCTTGAAGCAATCTAACATTGACCTATACAAATTAGCACAGAACTGATGTGAAGGAATTTCTTGTCAAAAGCAAAGCATTTGTCACTGACTGGACAAAGAATATGCAGTTTGGACAAATTTTCTAAACAACTAACACACACTCTGCACTTGAGAATCTTGTTTTTGTTTTGTCCCATCTTATCTACCAATCTAAGTATGCTCCATTATCTTACCCTAATGAACAGTTTGAAAGGCTTAAGTTGTTCTTTCATTGGTGAAGAAATCAAGTCCTATATTTTCCAAAGAACTTGGTACTGCATAATCCAGGACAATATTCCATAGTAGTTCATTAATTTCAGAAGAAATTTGGTTATTTTTCCTTGCCTTGATTCTCAGTCAGTGACAGAAATCCTTGAGCGATCACACCAGAATAAATGCCTAGGATGCTGACTGAAGATAGTAATGACCATCAGATGACAGCAGCAGAATTCAGGACAAATAGTTTCCCCTCTCATTTTTTAAACCCCAGGAAATATTTCCTATGTCTTATAACCTTCTTTTAAAAAGTGTTGCATCTTTTGCTCTTAGGTTCCTAATTATATTCATGATATCCTTGTCTGGAGTTTCAAAGCATTAGTATAAATTGATAGCATAATCATCAGCTACATAACATAAATTTGTAGGATCAACATGTTCAGAAGCTTATCTCAAAGATAAACTGGAGTGATCCTGTCACTAATTTGACTATATCCAAGCATGCAATTTGATATGCTAAGTATGACCCAGTTTTCTTCAATCATGAATAATGTGTTGCATTAATCACTCTTGCCATTTCCTTCTTCCAGGATCTGAAATCTTACAAAGAGTGAATTGCACCATCCAGTTTTATTGACAATGGCAAGCTCCTCATACTGTTGTAATGTAAGATGGCTGTATTGGCTGGACTAAAATACTCCCTAGCCATGCATCTTCACTCTGATGATGGCCACTGTAAGCTTCTTTATGCTTAAAGAAATTATTTAACGTAAGTGTATATGGTACATACTTAAATATTCTACATGAGTTAACACATGGTATCTATAATGAAGGAAGTATCACTGAATATGTGTCCTGTCCAGGAAATTGTTCTATTACTTCTGTAACGATAAGGATGCAATTTTTTTTCTTAGCTATGAATGGTACTTTTCCAAAGGAAAAGTCCCTAACTGCAGCCAAGACTTTTGTTTGCTGTAGACTTTCTCCAAGTGTAACTTGTTTGGCCCTTTGCCATGATGGCCTTGTAATCTGGATTTGCCAGTGTATCAGAGCCAAAAAAGCTGTGTAACTGGATAAGGATGTCACTGCCTAAAACCAGGGGATTGCTACATTTTAGTGGCATTTGGTAGTTTTACTACACTCCTTATAAGTTTGCCTTATCTTCTCATCCCCAAACCCTCCACCCTGTAACAAGTGCCCTGTCCTGCCATTGAAGTTACTGATTTTCATAGAAAATTACCTGTCTGAATTTACAGGGACACAACATGATATCCTTGAGTGACGAAGTTCAAGATTTTTCTTTTCTTTTTTGCCTTGCTTTAGATGTTGTAAACCAGTTTAACCTAGAAAAAGATTTCAAGATTTCATGGGGGGCTGAAACTGAAGAGAAGACACACAAGAAATTGACATTTTATGCGCAAAGATTTTAAACAGAAAGACTAAGCAGGGCTATCAGGAGGTGGGAAATGGGTGTTTGTAGGGGAAAAGACTGAACTTCGAATCTTGCATCTCATTGAACGGAGAAACCGCCTGGAGCTAAAGGAAACACAAAGCAGAACGGTGCAAGTAAAGGCTGAAGTATCACGTAAGCGGAGTGGGGCTGACACAGGGACCGCGCCAGGCTGTAGGAAGTCACGTTGTGAAGCAACAAAAAGGGGTTGTTGTATCAGGTGAGAGGGAATAAGCCCCATAGCGAAGGCCTGCTGCCCTGACCCCGGGCAGAAAGACACGAAATGCGGAGACTCTTAATTGTGTGGCAGCCAGCAACGGTGCGGAAACCGGCTGCAGCCCAGCCGGCACAAGTTCCCTGCGGAAGGCGGCAGAAGCCGTGGGGGCACAGCTGGAGCTGCCGGCGGGGCAGGAGAGGCGCCGACACCCCGGCCCAGGCTGGGATAACGCTCGCCGGCTCCGCGGAGCGCGGCCCAGCCCGGCTCCCCCTTCATGCCGTGGGAGAGAGGCCGGGGCGCTGCGGCCGCCCTGGGCCGGCCTCCTCCCGCCAGCCGAGTCCCCTCCTCCCCGCTGCCTTCCCGGCGGCCGCCGAACCGGCGGCGGCGGTCGCGGGCGGCCGAACCGCTTGGGGCCCGGCAGCGCTGCCCATGGGGGAGTGCGGGGTGCCCCCCCAGGTCCAGCTCTTTCTCCGCGCCTGCGAGCAGGGCGATTGCGAGACCGCCCGACGCCTCTTGGGGCTGCCCGGCGCCGGCGGCTCCGCCGACCCGGCGGCCCCCTCCTCCTCCTCATGCGGCCCCGAGGAGGCGACGGCGGAGCCCCGCGGCGAAGCATCGTCTCCGCCGACCCCCGCCGTGCCCGTGGACTGCACGGACGAGGCCGGCAACACGGGGCTGCAGTTCGCCGCGGCGGGGGGCCACGAGCAGCTGGTGCGGTTCCTGCTGCGGAAGGGTGCGTCGGTGCAGAGCAGGAACCACTACGGATGGAGTCCCCTCATGCAAGCGGCCAGGTACGGAAGAGAGGGAGGGAGGGATCAGGGCCGAGGTGGGGACGGTCTCCGGCCGCCATCGCGCCTCGCCGCGGGGCACCGGCCTAGTCGGCTGCAGCCCCGGGGCGGGGAAGGGAGGGAGGTCCGCCGAGGCTCAGCCTTCCCCGCCCCCGTGCCGCCGCGGGCACTCACCTCCCTCGCCCTCCGAACCGCGGTCCCCGGGCCGAGGGAGGGCGCCCGGGAGCGCCGGGGAGCTGCAGGCGAATCAGCGTGGGAGAGGGGGTCGGCGCCATGTTGAAGGCCGCGGTCGGTCGTCGCCGGTGCATCCCGGAGTTGTCCTGGGGGAGATCCGTTCCTGTTCCCGTCCCTGGGAGTGAGGAGAGGCTGTCGAGTGTAGAATTGGCTAAGTATTATGCTGGGACATTAGGAATTACCTTTTCGCATTAAGAATGTGGTATTTGAAGCAGTGCACTCTATGTCTTTGTTAAGCCAGTGCAAAATTGGAGATAACGTGAACACAATACATTGCTCCCCTCTGTGACAACAGGTATACACACGTAGCCTTACTTAATTTTCCATGGGTTTTTTGGTTTTGTTTTTTTCGTATATGTGTGTCTTACCTACTTGTTGAAAACGCACATCTGACGTAAAGCATACTGAAGCAAACAGAAACAATTAATTTCACTTGGCTTTCCCATGTTTTCCTAGGTGGCTTTCTGGAGGATATGGAAAATCATTGCTGAGGGTTTTTAATGACAAAACTGGGCTGTTTTCTGCATCAGTGATGCTGTGCTTTGCGTAACCCACTGCTGGGCTGTGGGAGGTTCCTGTGCTGCTAATGCTGATGTTGGTGCTTGTCTTCATTCCTGCAAGCACACCTTGGGCTCACAGGCGTGTTTTGCAGGGTTGGAGGGTATTACTGTCCTATAATAAGTGAATGCTTAATTGAGAGAAGAAACGGTTTTTTGTTGTTTTTTTTTTTTTTTAATTTCATAACATTAAAATACTTGGAAGAAAAGAATCTGTTTCAAAGTCAACATTTCTCTTTTCAATTAATAGCCATAGAAAGTTCCCAAAGAATGAGTCACACAGCTGGTTTCCCAGCAAGAACAGGGAAGACAAGGTTCAACAATTTTGTTATTTTATGAAAGTTTAAAAAAAAAGAAAAAAAGTTGCAGAAACAGTCTTAGATTTTTTTCTTCCCTTTAATGAAAACCATACGCTCATTCCCTAAAAACAATAAAGTCAGATGACTATATCTCTCTCACTGATTTCAAGAAATCACTGGCTGACATTTGAAAAGTATTGTATATATTGTTGAAATCTGTGGAGAAAACATAAAGTAGAAGAGCATGTTTCTCTTTTCTTTCTCATGGATAACCAGAAAGGAAATACAGTGTTTGATCAAAGGTAGGCTTCAGACTTATGTAGATGTTTAATTTTATGGCTGTGATTAGTGCTACTGAACCTGGACAGGAGGTAGCATATATGCATAAAATTAACTGTGTGCAGGGGTTGCAGGCTCTACTGAGGTGATGCAGTGAAGACTACCAGGATAGACCTAGGGAGTACACAGGCCCCAGAGGCTTCCTCCTGCAACTGTGTACTTTCTGGAAGGAAACTAGGGACTCTGGGGCTCATGTTTGCTTTAAGTGGTTAGTAGCATTCTTTGGGGTTTCCTCAACTAACGTTTGCTTTGCTGTAGCGTACAAAGGCTGCTTTCAGTGTCAGAGCTGGGTTGTGCTAAGCACAGTGTGCACAAGCATGTAGTAGTGCATGATGCCTAAAACAAGAGCATGAGGCACACATCTTGTCAAGGTATTAAATTTATTAAAATGTGAGGTTCTTCAGCTGTGGAACACTAAAGGGTTTCCGTTTTCTCACTCATAACTGGCTGGCTGGGTGTATGGCTTGCATGATTGTCTTTTGCTTACTGACAAACTACCAGAGCCTCCGATAGTCAAGTGATACCAAAACTGGGTTGCTGGTAAAACTGGTGTCAGAGGTCAGTACTCTGACCAAGTTCTTGTAGATATTTCACACAAGAAAGGTTTAGTGCCAAGTTTCCTTATTGGAAGGTATTTGATGTTACACAGGGTTTTAATTTAGCCCAGTAATAGAGCAGTCTCCCAAAATGATAGCACAAGCCTGACATAGCAACTGCAACAGAGTTGAATCACAGGACACCATGGCACACTCATTATCAGTCCCTGTATGCTCATCATCACAATGCTGGGTGTTGGAAGGAATGAGTTAAAAACCACAAGACTTTCGAGGAGGATTCTAAATCACTCAACTGAGCTTGCAGCTGGGAATAATTCTTGATAAGCTTGTGTGAGCTGCAGGCCAGTGATCTTTTAGCATGAACTGGTAATGATGCCTGCTTCTCCACTTGTGTGTCTCTGCCTGTGTGTTGCTTTGGGGATCCCCAGGTTCACGAGGTAACAAAAAAATTTACTCTTTGCATTCTAGTCGAGTGAGTTTGTTGTTGTTCTGGCTGCCTGCTTGTGTCAACTTACACACTGGGTATCCCCAATTATCAGGAAGGAATATGTGGCTATAAGCCAACTCAAGCACCTTGCTTTCTTAAAATTACTTTTTCCGGTTGCTCAGTTTTGGTGTTCGGTGTTGGGCTGAACCGTGTAGACACTTCCCCCATGCTGGTCTGTCTGACTGAGGAGCAGAATGCTTGGCATTCATTGTTTTAGGGTAGGCCATTTTCACTTGGCCAGTTGTCCCACTCTGCTAGTAGAGCCATTTCTCTTAAAGATCACCTCTGGTCCCCTTGGTGTTGAGGGAAGTTCAGCTAACTTAACAACAGTGGTGGCCACTCACCATGTTCTTCTCTGAGCTTCATGGGCACATGTCTGTATTCACTGAGTCTTTTTCCGTTGTGGGAATTCATTGGTGGTTCACAACTGGAAAACAAGGGATAATGCAAATATAAAAGACTGACTATCCAGTTCATAAATTGGTCTTTTCTTTTCCTTAGTTAGCACTGACTCTTCGCAGTTTTTATTCCTGCTCTTCAGTAGTAATGAGGGTACTTGAATGATGCCTTAGGTTTCACCCAAGGCATCATAATTAAGATCCCTGGAAACAAACTGGCTTTGATCCTTTAATATGATACAACTCTGGAAATAAGAGGATTGTGGAGGCCGTTGGGCCCATTGCACCAGGGACAAAGAGGGTCCATTGGTGGGACTGTCCCTAGAGATAGAGATCCTCCCCAGGTTAGGGTGACAGAAAAGGCCTCTGCCAGGATACTTTGCTCTGTTATGTTAATGTACCCCAGTTCAGTTTCCCTGATTGGACCGTTGGTCTCCCTGCCCCTTTCTACCCTATATGTCCCTGATACAGAAAGTTCTCCCTTCTGCACTCTCCCATTGGCCCTTGCTCCTATGCCACTCCCTCAGTGTTTCCCTTTTGGTTCCAGCACTCTGGCNTAAAACCCTGGACCCTCCCACATTCTTTGTTCTTCGTCCCTGGACTTCTTCACATGTGGCTGTAATAAACCTACCCCATGGAACTCCAAACGAAGACCCTTCCCAGGTTGTTTGTAGTCGGCTTTCTTTTGGATTTACCAGTGTGCGTGTGTGATTGTGTGTGTGTGCAGTGGCCTCGCCGAAGTGGCTTCCTAGGAGATGCTTTTGGGAAGGTCGTGGCACCTCACCATCCACACTTGCCGCGACAGAGGATGAAAGTGACTCTCTGGTTCATGGAAGTTATGAGTTGGTGCCATGCATCAGAAAATGAAGCTGGCACTTTGCTGCTTTGGCCAACCATCCTCTTCAATAGGCGCCTGCTTTATGAGCGTGGTCACTGGTACATGTGGAATGGTTTAGTTTACAGTCCTCAGCTGATGATTGCTCTCCTCCAGCAAGGTGCCATTATCACATTCAGTGATGTGTGTATGATCCCTCATAGTGTATGTATTAGTCAGTAGGTCAATCTAGTAACAAAGTTTTCTGGGTTCAGAGTATGTTGCTTTTTGCAGTGCAAGGTGTTAATTCTCCTCTGCTCTCTTTCTCCTGAGGTTTGGACATGTAAACGTGGCTCGCATCTTGCTGGAGAATGGTGCTGATCTCAATGCACAGAACAAGTTAGGAGCCAGTGTTCTCACAATGGCCTCCAGAGGCGGCCACGTCAACATGGTGAAATTATTGCTGGAATACGGAGCTTTTGTGGACAATTACGACCATTTTAACACAACTGTACTTAACAACAGCAGAGATGACCTTCCCGATATCACTCCACTGATGGCAGCTGCTCAGCATGGACATGAGGCAGTGGTACATCTGTTATTGGACTGGGGAGCTGATTGTAACTACACTCTAAAGACAATGGGCTGGAGTCCTTTAATGCTAGCAGCCGTTAGTGGAAAGGTGAGCTTGGCACAGCAGCTTATGGAGAAAGGTGCCAATCCTGATCACTTGAATGTACTACATAAAACACCTTTTGACATCTCTGTTGGCTTCAAACACAAAGACATGAAGGACTATTTGGAATCTCTCACAACGATTAGACCTCAGGCAGGTATGGAATATTATTTTTTTGTTTCACTTTCTTGCAATTCTGATTGTGTATTTAGAAATTGAGGAGCTTATTTTGTATGTGCATGATGCTCTTTGTAATTTGCAGCTGGATTTTGAAAATTTTGGAGTAGGTACACCTACTTCAGCTGGGGTACAAGTGCCCAACTTCAGGAGATTTTTTCCATGTTAGCAGGATAAGATTCTTGTCTGTATGTGGGTGTTCTGGGGACACTTTTCAAGAAATTTATGCAAACCAGCCCTGGGAAGTGCTTAACAAGAGGGTTTGGAAGAGCTGCATCTGGATTTTCCAGCTTTGGACTGCTTGCTATAAAATGTAAGCATCTCAATGTAGCAATGTAAGCTAGCTCTAAAAAGATCCTTTTGCAGGGGCTACCATTCATCCAACCATGGTGGCTGAAAGTCTGCAGGGCAGGATAGTCCACTTTAGGCTCTATGCCATTGTGATACCCATACAGACTTCCTTAAATCTTTACCTATTTATATCTAGATTGCACTGCTGTCCACATGTCCACAATCCCCAAAATTCTTGTCTACATTTGGTGTCATTCCTGCAGGTCAAGCTTCCCTTGTACTTGAAGAAGTGTGAAGGATGACACTTCATGATGTAGAATTTTAAAGGTTTATTAATGAACAAAAATAAACGATTGGGAAGCCCACAATACAAAGATACAGCACTGGCTGCATGGCTGGTCTGGCCAGGGGCACAGCCCCCAGTGCCTCTGCAGCTACTTTTATACTCTCTGAGTGTTAATCAAGTGACATAATACACTTATCCAATCATGGGTCCTGAGGTTCCTGACCCGCTCCCTCTATATCCACCCATTTGGGGTGGCCCAACCCAACCAAGGTCCACCCATTTGGAGCATGCTCAATCACAAGATTGGGAGGGGTCTCATCTTGACTGGCATCCTGATTGACACTCTGCATAGAACTTTCTGGAAAGTCCCCTTCAACCTTCGTCAGCCATTTTGTCTATAGTCCCTTAGATTATAATAATTGAACATCATTAACTAATTATGATAATGGGAACCTCTGTTCACTGTAACAAGGGCATTACAGCAATAAAAGGGTGCAAAGGAGGGGAACATTACAACAATAACCAGAATGTTGTAATATATAAGCCAATCTAATTAAAACTCATTAAAACATAACAGGAACAATTAATTATTCCACTCATTAACATATCTTAATTTCTTAACTTAATTTCTTAATCTTATTAAATATAAATTAATATACAAAAGCAAACTTCACCTTTGCCATTTATAACAGAAGTAAGAACAAAAATCAGACATCTCTTTCTGCTGTAGAGAAGGTGTTAACTCAGATACTGACTTATAGGTTAAGTTGGAGCTCTAGAGCTTTCATATAACCACACTGCCAGGCACAACTGATTCACTGTAGATGTTTGCTCATGACCAGTCTCTTGAGGAACAGACATCAGTTGGTTACAGTAGACAGAATCAGAGATGCATGGGATTCACTAGTGCCCATGTGTTTACATGTACAGGGTGTATGTGCAGGCAGAATTGGCCTCATGAGTCTTCGAAACCTTCTGTGGTCATACGACTTAAAGTATTGAAGGACTCTGAGTTGAGGAGACTCTGTTGAGGAGATTGGACTTGCTTTAAAGCAGATTAATATTTGTCACCTGTGCTGAGGGGGAATTTCCATCAGCAGGAGGGTAGTAACTCATTTGGGCAGAGAGGGGAGTAAAAATGTTACTCTTCCACACAGATTTTTGCATTGTTTTTCGACCATACTTCAGCCTCCTTCTAGTGCTGGAGTCTTGAATATCCTGTGAAGAAGAAAGATCATTTCTGTCATATGGAAGACAGGAAAAAAGGAACTTTTCTTCTGATCCATTGCCATAGATAGGGCATATTGCCTCCCAGGAGAAAGCAGCTCTCTTCTCAGGGCTGTTCTCAGTAGCAAATTCAGAACTACCTGGAATGGCTTCGGTGTTGCCTGCCTTCTGTCTTTGTCCTTACTTAGGCTTACCCAGATGGCAATCTTTCCTTCTGGCATCTTCTGGCATCTTTTCATGGTCTCCTGCTCCCTGAAGCTGCCTCTCTTCCAGGGTTTTCACATGGCAAGTATGGAGCCTGGTCCTTTCCTAAACTAGTCTTTTGAAATCTGTTTCCCAGTGGTGAGCTCATACACACAGTTCCTTCTATAAGAGCAGTTTCTGAATCAGGAGAAAATGTAGCACCCATCACTCTCTTTCCTGGTCTTAAAATAAGAGTTTCTTGCAGTATTTTGGGCTTTTCAGCAATTGCTCTTGTTCAGCATATTAAGATGACTTCCTTTGGAGTCAAGCTGTGAACATTAACCTTTCCTGTATTTTATAAAAATGATAAAATTAGGCTCACAAAATCTCTCAGTGTCTCCTTGTTTTCCATAAAATCTTGTTACCCCATTGATTCTGTAGTGTCCATAATAATTTAGAAGATAGAGGACGGTATATTTTTCTGGCCTGAGTGGAACATGAAAAATACGTCACTATTTTTTCTCATCTTACGTAGTGTCAGAAGTTTCAAAGCACTGTTAAGCCATGTCAAAAGAATGATTCTTCAGTCAAAATATTACCATTTGTAATAATTACAGTTCTTATTATGGGGATGGTTATCTGGGAACTGAAGGATATTAATTCACAAGTAGCAAGCTGTGTAGTTAAATTGACACTATTATTTTTGTGACCTTTGCAAATTAACTTGGAAATATTCAAGAGGAAATAAAACTGAGGAAGCTTGTAAAACTCCTTTTGAGTCACCTTTCAAAATAATCCCGTACTATTTGAGTGTTCACTGTTGTACAGAGGATTTTACCAGACCACAGAACCATACTGTGGTTCTTTAGTAGATATTTTAGACTTCCAGGCAGGAAACAGAAGAGTTTCCAAATACAGTTTCCTGATGGAGAATGGAAATTTAAAAGCCTGTGCTGGTGCCTTATTATAGTTTCTAGCTTTAGCTCTGCACAGAGAACTATACAGGTGAGTCATTCTTCCCAAAGGTAATAAAGAAGTTGTCAATACTTTCTTTGTTCTTATTAAATGTATGTCTAAACATATGTTTTACAGTACTTTAAAATTTTGATAGTTTTTCCTATAAAAATTTTACTAGAAATTATTGTTCCTTTTTTGATTGCTAGTAGAAATGTTTATATTTCTTTCAGATACAGAAAAGAGGCAACCTGATGTCTTTCATGCTTTGAAACTGGGTAAGCACTGCCGTGATTCTTCCACATTGTCTAGTTTTTCTAACTTGAGAGCATGTCTGTTTGCTGGCATGGGAAACACGATTTTTCTGTTCCCACTCTTCACATGTGAGCTACCAAAATGTCTTCCTGGGAAAGCCTCAGGTCTGTTAGATTTTTAGAGTGATCATGTGCCCTTCTTGTACCCCTGGGATTTTTGAGATTACCAAATGTTAGTGCTGGGTCAGAAGAAGTATCGTGGGAGGGGCCAAATGAATACTGGTCAGCACACTGGGTTTGGGCTTTTTTACTTGGCTATGGATGGCAGCACTGTTAAAAAAGCAGCTCACTAGGTTAAGGAGTGTCCAGGGTTCAAAGTAAATTGTGGAGTCTTTGTAGGTTCCAGAGTTTCTGTTTAAAAAAGTCTGTGCTCTGGGTCTGTGTTAAAAAAGCCACCTGATGTCTTTTACCAAATTGGAACATACAAAAAGTAGTTCTGTGCTTTTCTATCATTCCCGTTCCAAGAAATTAGCTGAGTGGTGTTGGTGGGTGTGAGTTGCAGTGAGTGCATTCAAGTGCCTGCAGGGTTTGTCTGGAATTCTGACTGACTTTCCAAGGATAATGTTCATGCCCGTGATTGAGTTGAAAGCAGCCTGTGCCATGAAGCAGTTTACCATCTGAAGGTTTTTTTTAAAGGTGAGAATTTTGCCCTTTGCATGGAAGTTCATTATTTGCTTGTTTTTGTCCATGTTCCTGTGGTGGTACACACAGTCACAGAGATCTTTTTTTCCTTTATCTTCTTCCCTGCTTTTGCCTGCCATAGGACATTAAAAAAATACAGGAGGTAGGTGAGCTTAAGCTCTCTAAGGTAATCCTGACTACCTCATATATTTTTTAAAAGCAGTCCTACTTCAAGATTTAGAAAAAAGCCCACAACCTTGTTCAAATAATGTTCAGTAACACATTTCATGCTGCTTTTCCTAATCTAGACAAGAACTCAAGTGACTACCAGCTCCTTTATGTGGAAACCTGAAAATTAGATTAACTTTTAAAGAACTGGAAAGATAACTAATGATGATTTACTCTTTAGCAAGGAGTAGGGAAGTTTTGTATTGAAGATGTAGTTCAAATACTGGAGGCAGAAAAAAAAATCAGTCTGAACATAAGAAAGTTGAGCACTGGGATAGATGGACTCCTTGGGAGGTTGTGGAATTCCATCAGTAAAGGTTTTTAGAATCAGTGAACTACCTGTGTAAGAAGGACTTACGGGTCAGTGTGAGACAGGGCATTGTTCTACCTGCTTAAGGCAAGGGATAGCCTCCACCACCTCTTAGAGTGCCTTTGTAGCCACTTACTTTGATTCTAAAATTGTTGATTCTGTGATTTCAGCCTGGGGAAATGGAACAGGGATCTTTGAAAGACAAATCATGGTATCTCAGCATCACCAACTTTCCTTGCACAACATCATCTTATGGCAATTGATTAAAAATATTTCCTATTTGTGTCTTCACATGCAGGATGCACTGCAGTTCATACAGCCTTCCTTAGTCATTCATTTCAGAAAATAATTTTTGTAATGGGATTGCACCTTAAGTATATAGGTAGAGAAAATGAGGAAAATAACCCTAACCCTAGCTGCAATTTTATGTAGGCTGGAAAGATGTACTAATTAACTAAAAGACCGAATATCAACACAGATACTTAACTTCAGTGTTACAGTTGCTCTAGTACTTTATTTTTTTCTGTTTTAGTTCCACTAAATGCAAACCAATGTCAGCAAATCAAAATACATAGTAATTCAGTGGCTAAGCAGTTCTCTGTTGCTTATTTAGGTTGTTTTATCACTGTTTTGCAGGAAACTTTCAGCTGGTTAAAGAGATCGTTGATGAAGATCCAAGTCAGGTTAATATTACCAATGTTGATGGTGCATCTCCTTTAATGATTGTGGCTGTAACTGGACAGCTGCCCCTTGTTCAGCTCCTTGTTGAGAAAAATGCTGATATTGATAAACAGGATAATGTTCATGGCTGGACAGCACTAATGCAGGCCACATACCATGGGTAAGATATGTTCTCTCTTTGTGTCTAGCGGTAAAGCAGTTCAATTTTTCTTACATCGCAGTAGAAAAAAACCCTTTTTGATACTGGCTCTAGAAGCAGAGAGGTTTTACAAGAAATTAAGAGACTTGTGATGTCAGTTTTTCATGACTCTTGCACTGCCCTCAGCTTTTTTGAATAGATCTGAATCACATTTTGATCACCCCAGTACATGAAAGACATTAAACTATTAGAGAATGTCCAAAGGAGGGCAACAAAGATGGTGGAGTGCCTTGAGGAGAAGCTGCATGAGGAGTGGCTGAGGTCACTTGGCCTGTTCAGCCTAGAGGAGACTGAGGGGGAACCTCATTGCAGTCTACAACTTTGTCATGAGGGGAAGAGGAGGGACAGACACTGATCCTTTCTCTGTGGTGACCAGTGACAGGACCCAAGGGAATGGCCTGAAGCTGTGTCTGGGGAGGTTTAGGTTGGATATTAGAAGAAGGCTCTTCATTTAGAGGGTGTTTGGGCACTGGAATGAGCTCCCCAGGGAAGTGGTCACAGCACCAAGCTTGACAGTTCAAGGAGTGTTGGAACAAAACACTCAGGGACAAGATGTGACTGTTGGGTAAGGAAGTCTGCAGGGCCAGGAGTTGTATTCAGTGATCCTTGTGGGTGCCTTCTAACTCATCTTATTCTGTGATTCTGTGATGTTTGGACTTCAGAATATGTGCAGCATTTGGGAACTTGAAGCAAACTCAGTAAGTACTGAGAACATAGTGCTTCAGGCAGTCCCTAGGAGCCTTGGTGCAGATTTCAGCTTCCATCCTTTGATGTTTTTCAGTATTGTGAAGGGTACTATCACCCCTCCTGTCAGGGTTGTAAGCCTACATGAAGTTGTGAAACTTCAAGGCAGTCACCTTTCCATGTGCCCTATTTTCCAGTCTTAAAACCATTCCTATGTTATCCTATTCAGCCTTTAGTTTTCATGGAGTTTTTTGGAAATTCAACCAAAATAATTGTCATTTTCCATAAAGCTCTTTCATAAATGTAAGTAGATGCTTAGGAGTCAGACCTCAGAAACTGGCCTGGCTGGTACTTCACATGTGATATCATATACTTAACACTGTCTGAATACAGGATATTCAGTTTAGGAAGGTAAACTTTTCTCCATTGTTGTAGATGAGCCCTCAGCAAGGTGAAGGTTCACTTCACTACCTGGTAGTGCATTCACTGTATAAATGCAGGTATTCTGCTCCAGCTTTCGTTTTTAGTCAGCAGATCTCATTGGACTATGCAAGTGCAACAAAGAGGAAAAATAGGAGGTCAAGTTGTCATTGCCTTGTGAAACTTTTCTGAAGTAGTTCTTGGGACCTTTATTGATAGTAGTGACAGACATTCCACAGAAGTGCACAAAGATCAGGTTTTTTGGTGCAGCTGTTTCACTTAGCAGCAGTCACCCAGCACCCAGCTGGAATAGAAGCAGCCAGCACAAAAGTGATGTGCAGGGCTGCTGGCATGTCCCCTTGCTGGTACTCAGGTACTCCTCTTGTCTCTGGAAGCACACACAAAGCTGAGTCCTGCATGTGTTCAGATAGTGGCTGTTCAGTTTAATGGAGGACTGGGTTATGAAAATTCCCTTCCCTAATATATCAGTCAGTCTTCATAGTATGAAACTTTGTTAATTAATTTTGTTAGTATGCTTAACGTTTGAGGTAGTGGAATTTTAGGAGTTTTTGGTATTGTTCATGCTTAAGAAAAGCTAACTAAAGCATACCGGCTCGATGAAAAGACCAGAAGGATGTCCCAGCCCTGGAAATACGGGCGTGACCTCTTGGAAACTTAGAGCTATCCATGAAGGATAAAAAATACCCCTAGTCATCCTAGTCATGCCAGCATCACAGCCGTCTATGAAACCCTCTCAGTGTTGTCTGGTGTCACAAGTAAGTAATAACAGCAAGACTGACTCCAGGGACATCTGGATCAATAGGTGAGCAGCAAGAATGCTGCAGAAATACAGTTGCTGTGCTAAGTTTTACTATGATGAGCAATCACAGTACCAGTGTTAGTAATACATTTGAAGTGTACAAGAGCCCTGTGTGTAAAGCCACATTCAGAGTGCCCCAATGTGGCTGGAACACCTCATGTGCATAAATAAATACTTACCCTTGTAATTCTATACTTTGCATCTTGTTGGAATCAATCTGTGGTGAATCAGTCTGTATGATGTTCTGGTGCGGTTGGACGGTCGGGACTGATGGAGACGAGAGATCTCTGAAGTCAGGTCTTAGAGCATGAGGTTTATTACGAAGGGCGTGGGTACAGGGGGCCTGCTTAGAGCTGCCAGCCGCAGCTCGGAGCAGGCCAGAAGAGCAATGGAGAGTAAGAGAAGCAAGAGAGAGAGGGAGAACTAGCTAAAGTAGAGAGTGGAAAGTACAGTGAAGAAGAGGAACAGAAGTGAAGAAGTGAGGAAGTAAAGAAGAGAAGAAGAAGTCCTTTACAATACAATAAATCATCTTCTGTGTTGAATATTCTAATTTTCATCAACCAACCTAGTACGAGATACAAATCCTATAGCATTTACCTACAGCCTATAAGAATCATTGCATTACCATACTTTGCTACATTTTAAACTCTAAAACTACTCTTTGGACCCCTTCTGCCAAGCTAGCAGGGTCTGCTCTGACCCTTGGACCTGTTTTCAAGCAGAGGGTATCTTTCAATCAAGAGGGGATTACCTTCAGTGGCCATACCATTGTTTTCCAGTTGTTCAGTAACCAAGGCCTGGTATCTCAAAGTATGCTTTCATTTCTATCTGGTTCATAGTTTCCATATACTCAGCATCTTTTGCCAGGCAATCATATTTATAAGTCTTTCCTGTTTCATCTTCCCCAACAGCATCTGAGCCTTTTTCTTAGCATGGAGAGTTTCAAATTTTCATCTCATCTGGAAATCTTTGGCCTCCACAGAGCCCCAGCTAACCCTTCCTCAGGACCACCAATAGTGCGAAGGGTCTTGGGGTTGAAGGACGGAGCACACAAGGTCTCTATGAGCCAGAGGCACTAAAAAATTGTGTCTCTATGTGTCTTCAAGGTGCAGGACTGGAAAACAGGATGGAGGGATGATAGTGCTAAAGAAGAGGAGAAGAGTAATAGGAAGTATGTAGAGGAGCTGTGGTGAGGATAAGTAGAATTCTTGTTAGAAGAGAAGAGTAACAATCCTCGATTTTAGGCTGATTTTGTGTGGAGTAAATTCAGGAGTGAAAATGTCATCTGTATGATAAGAAGTGATGCTCTCAAGTGGAGATGTTGAGATCCATTTGTCAGCTTCATTATTAGAATTTGTAGTTACCTGTTGGTGCTTGAGAATGTTTTTTCTCTGTGTTGCTGATGCGTGTCAGAGTTTGTTTTTATGCAAGGTCAGTTGCTGCTCAAGAGTTTTGTATTAAATATATGTTCCCTAGCTTTGTTGTCTGTTCAGTTATTTCATAGGCTGAATCAAAGTATTGTTTTTAAATCACAAGGCAAGTCCTGCTTATTTACTCAGGTGTATCAGAGGGGAGAGGGACTAACTGGAATGGGATGATGAGTGTCTTTTATGTAGCTAGCTTTGAGGAGCTTTTGTTGGAAGGTGTTTGTGTTGGTTGACATTTAATGCTGATTGTTTTTGCATTTTAAACACCTCAAGGAAGTGATAATGTGCCTTCTCAATTATATAATTTATAGCTGTAATTAAGTGAAGTACTGTTTGAAGTTTATAAATTATCTTCACTCAGTTTGGCATTTCTGTATGCAATTTCTTAATGTGCAAGTTGTGAAAATGAGGTTGCATTGAAGTATTAGGGATGGCATATGATGACTACTGAAATGACCTTTGTCGTTCCATCTGCTTCACTGCCCTAGGCATTAATGACTTTCATTGGGAAGGTGTTTAGCAGCTTACTGCAGTCACTTCCAAAGGATCAGCTTAAGAAACTGACTATTCAAATTAGGCTTTTAAGGCTGACTTTTTGTATGTTGATTGGTGTACTTCGTAGTGAGTAAACAGTGACTGACAAAGGACTTGGGGGAGGTTCTGAAGAGCTTGTGAACAAATTTTGCCCTAGGTTAGCTGTAGAACGTGTAAAACTGATCTCTAATTGAGGAGCAATGTTATAAAAGGTTGAAAATGGAGTATTGGAGGCTTCTTTTGTAATTTACTTGTCCTTTAACATGATCAATGCCTTTTTTCTTCCCTTAAAGAAACAAAAACGTTGTAAAGTATTTGTTAAATCAAGGAGCTGATGTTAACCGTCGTGCAAGAAATGGATACACAGCTTTTGACCTGATAATGCTGCTGAATGATCCAGGTACACTATTTCAAAATGCTCTGGAGAAATGTACAACGTAAACAAATATACATTCTTTCCAATCTAGAAAATACATTGCAATTGCTGGGAAGTATCCTCTGATGTCCAGGCTGGACTGGACCAAGAAAGGACACGTGTGAAAATGGTAGGGTTTGAGTTAATTGGTTAGATGAGTGCATACGTTTATGGGATAACAGATTTTGTGCATTCCTCTTGCCTTTGTTTCTGAAAACTGTGCTGTTTCTGTCACCAGAGCCAGCTGAGTGGTGTTTCATTGTGGGGGCACTGGTATTCTGTAGTGTCATTAGCACAGATCTATGAGCTGAAGCTAGAAATTGTCCCTTGGTAAAGAGCAGCAAAGGGACAGGACAAAAAGCACAGTCAGAACAAAACTAGGGAACTCCTGGCTGAACCTCCCACTAGTTCTGTAAAGGCTGAGAATAAATCACACCTCAGGGTTCAGGTTGTTTGTATGTGAGTGCTGTAGAACAAGGCAGCATGTTTTGGGGAGGCTTGAATGAATCACATTTAGTTTTTGTTGTAGTTTGTTTAGCATACATGATTTGTTACTGCTAACCGTCCTTGGTACTTGAATTGATTTATCTGAAGCCAAAACCCATTCCTGCTAATGAAGTCTCTGAATTTACACATTGTGGTGGTTTTGGTTACTAGCAGATTCTTTTCTTTGTCACAAGTAGATCACTAATAGTACAACATTTTAGGCAATAAATACAGTAAAATACTTTAGAACAAACTTCTGTGACAGAATAGTTTGTCTTGTTGCTTCTTTCTCTCTTGGTCAGTTCTGTCTGCCCTTCTGAAAATCCTACCTGACTGCTGCACAAAATGCAGATTTACAGAAATTTTTTTTTGCTTTCCTGTCTCCTGTCATGCTTGTTCTTTTTTTCCTTCCTCTTATTTTATGTCTTACTTCTTTTTTGTCCATCTTTTTTCTTACCATTTCTTTTCAGTCCCTTCGTTGTCCAGGCTGAACATCTTCTTTCTCTTTGGGATTTACTTTTGAACTTCTTTTCTGCAACCTACGCTTGAAGAAAGAATATTTATTTTTCTCTTCTCTCTTCTGTGTCAGGTGAGAAAAGGGAGCACCACAATATTGTTCTTAACTTGTACGAAGTGCGAGAGGAGGCAGTTCACTAGGTCACATGACTGATTTCAACTGAATAGCATGCTTATTTATATTGATAAATACTTTTAGAAAGGTGATAAGACTGCAGCCCACAGTGTGGGGAGAAGGCATGGGAAAATAGGTCAAGAAAGAAAGAAGGTTTGGGCATTCATCTGCTTTGTGTTTGAGAGGTAGATCATTTGCTACTTATGTGGGATTTACAGGGGAAGTGTCAGTGTATTGGTTGTAATTTGGGAAAGCAAAACAGACCAAACATTATCTTAATTTGCTTCCTTTTAGACACAGAGCTTGTAAGGTTATTGGCATCAGCATGCATGCAAGTAGATAAAGACAAGAATAGACTGAACAATGGATCATCTCTGCCTTGTTCCAGAAGTAGGCAATCCTTAAATGTCCCAATGTTGCCAGATGACAGAGGAGGCCTAAAGGTAAATATATTTGTTCTTGATAAAAATTCATTAATTCCTGTAATGTATAAGCAGAGAAAGTAATTGCTAAGAAGTATTTTGGATCTAATATATAACTGGGTTTGTTGTCTGAATTCCTTGTTGACGGTGCATTCTGGTTTTGTGGAGCGTAGCACGTGTTCAGCTTCCTTTTTGTCAGATGTCAAGGCAATCGGAAGAGCTTGCATTGAAGCATTTCAGTGCCTAGAAATAGATCTCATGATTAAGTGGAAGGTATGTTCAATGTTCTTAAGTTTGGAACTCAATCTCCATTATGATCTTGCTTTTAGATCTGGACAGAGGGTAGGCTCCTTTATAGCCATAAATGGAAACAGGCTGTTGACACTGAAAATTAAAAAGAGCGTAGTTGGGATTTTAGAATGAAGAGTAGTGGAGGAGTGTGCACTTCAGGCTTATATGTCTTCTCGCATGCTGTATCCTTAACTCAAAACTGATGGTGGTCCAGCAGCAAACAACATGGAGTTAGAACAAGAGTATGCCACTTAAACAAAGATACTGCAACTTACATTGTCTGTTTGCAAAAGAGTAGGAAAAAGAGTTAGTTTTTTTGTAGTTATTGCTGTTGTTGTTGCCTATTTCCAGGCATCAGTTTATTTAGGTGAATAAGCTTTAATTATGGTGTACCTCAGAATTTCATGGAGTCCATGATGTTGTCTTTTATGCATAAATATTACCAGGGTCTTGAAAACAGACATATTAATTTCCAGTCTGTTTTTGACTTGAGTTTTAAAGACCATTTAAAGTTCTGCCCAAATCTGTTTTGCAGTTTTAACTATGAAGGAACATGTGGTTGTTTTCATATGATTATGCTATTATTCACTATGATAGAACTTGATTATCAATTTAGATGGACCTATTTTATTTAGATGGGAAATTTTCAGATTAGCTTTTGGCTTTATGGAATAGAGATCAACAATGGATTGGATTGCAACCCTTGTAGTGTTATGACACGAAGGCTTAAATTAGGGTCATAGAAGATTGTGAGGTGAAATAAAAAGATTTGTCAGTGATAAGGATACACACATGAGTATTGACACAAATGTAATATTCTGGAATGTATAAGTATTTCATCTGAAAACTAAAAAAATATTACAGTGCTTACTAGTCATAATCAAGCATTTTTCCAGCAGAAATTGTGTTCTGTGTACTTCGAAAATAAATACAACCTGGAAGCCAGTATAATCCATTCTTCCATCACTGCTTAATGCTTTATTAATCAGCCTGACTGACCATGAGTATGTTACATATGTTATTCTTCTTACAAAAGCTCAAAGAGGGTAAAAATGATATTTTCAGATTTTCTGGGTGGAGGGCAATGTCATAACAGTCATGTCTCTTCGGGCAAGCATGTGAAGAAAGGGCTGGAGAGAAGGACCTCTCCTGGGTTTTGCAGCAACAGTGTTTTCATGTGGACAACTGCTCTGTGGTGAGCTGGAACTGTAAACAAAAGGTACCGGCGACTCTGCCAGTACAGCATTTTTCTGTCTAGATCAGTGGAAATGACTGAGTGTGGGGTCTGCAGGATCATGGAAATGTGAAAGTGAGAGGGAATTAATGAGGCTCACTTGCCTTTACATGAGGAGACTGAATAAACATGCCGAGAACATCTTTGGCAGGCATTCGATTCTCTCTTCTTTTACTATGGTGAAGAAGATCCCCTCATCCCACGGTCTCCATCAGCACCAAATTCTACTGCTTGTTGCTTTTTGGGGTCAGAATTTTTTCCCCCCAATTTAACCTATATCTCTTTTGTTGTCCGTTAAGTTGATTGATTCTTGTTCAGTGGTCACCTTCCTTTTTATAAGAGCTGTATAAATACTTAAAGAACTAAAATATTTAATCTTACTTTTTCTAGTCTAAACAAAATTGATCAATGCAAATTTCCTTGTTTGTAGGTTTTGTTTCCTAAACTTTTTAGTATTTCTAGTTTGTATGTTAATCTGTCAAGATGAGGGTTCTAAAATGAGTGATGAGATTCTAACTAGGGCCTCAGTATCACATAGTAGCATACAAAAGCTATGTCACAGATCTGTTTCCTGTTATCAGTGAAATTCACTTTTTTTGCAGCAGTAGCAGTAACACTGTGCATCTATACTTAGTTTCTGCTATGTTGTGACTGACTTTTTTTTCTGTAGTTCACCTGCTTTGCTACTTACTTCCTTTCCTTTATTAGAATGCATGATTTCTTCTTCTTGCATGCCAGCTTGACCTCTATTGAGTAATGTTGATTTGGCAGTGTTTAAATTTAGAGTGTTAAAGGTGCTTACAAAACTGTCTAGATGGAACTCTTCCACAGACTCTGAAAAACATGTTATGTTATGTTTCATTGTTGCAGTTGTTAATGAACATTCCCAAACCTACTGCACAAAGTACATTCTCCCAATTTGAGATTAAATCATTCGCGATTTGTCTCATTTTTTGGCTGTGGTCTTTTCCCTTTATTAATTTTACTTGAACCATATTTTTCTCAATTGTTTGATGAATGCTACATGAAATAGCAATAAAAGCTTTATTAAAGTCAAGCTGCATTACAGCTTTTCCTCCCTTCTGTTCACTTGACTGGTTACTCTGTCAAAAAGAGATTCATTTGGTATAATTTATTTTCAACAAGCCTATGCCAGCTGTGTCTTATGAGCTACGATGACATATGAAGTTTTTTCAGTTATGCCTTTTCATGTTAAGCATTTTGATCAGTAAATCTTCAGATTTTCCTTTTTTCAATGATTGTATATTTGCCTTTTCCCTGATTTCTATAACTTCTTCCATACTCTTTAACTTTTACTGAAGATAATCAATATTTGTTCAGAGGTCATGTTGCCTATAATTAATCTGGGGTAATTTTAATCAATATTGTCTGGTTTTAATTTGTATAAGCTCATTTGAATACTCTTACTCTGTTAAGCAAATGCACATATATTCCTGCCTTCCTCCTGTTAATGGTATTCCTACTAAAATACCTAAACACAGGTAGGCTGCTTTTGAAGTTAAAAAAAATAAACATTTTTCAGTCTCACCCCTTTGATCACTTTTGTCGTTAACTAGTAGATTTTTTATTTCGTGATGTGTTTCTTTTATTTTTAATTTATGGGGCTTTGTTCCTTTACCTGCTGATAATGTAGTGGATATTCATGATCTCATTCTTCACCTCTATCACACAGGAATTGTTAACTGCTTTGTTTCTCACCATTTCGTGGCCTCTGTGTGAATCAACGCATATGGGTAACCAAGGCAACCACCAAGCCACAACTAAAATGCAAGGAGTAGATTTATTTTGTTACCTCAACAACAAGGCTGGGTGCCAGAGACACACGGGGACCCAGGCTGCAGCAGGCTTAGCTCATCCTGTAACAAAAGGCTTCCTGAATGTCTGTGAGAGTGTGTTGCCTCTACACAGAAATTCTACTTCTCCAAACAGGCAGAGGATGAACAACAGTAGGCATAATAAATGGAGTTTTCCACACCTACATTTTTAGCATTCCCACGTGAAAGGTCACTTGGAGCAGAAATGCTTCCCTCCTCCTCTTTGATTTCAACCCTTTCCTCCCAACAGCCTCAAAAACAAAGTTGTCCCTTTTCCATAAGCAAAAATTTTATTTCCTCTTTTTTCTTCCTTCTTGTTCTTCTTCAGCAAGTTACACTCTCAATGTCAGTATTAGAGCAGTGTGAATTATCACATTCAGTTTCTATTTTCGATTAAAATCGTTTGAGGGCAGAGATTTCCAGTTCTCCCCCTTACTCTTTAATTCTTAACATTCTTAAAAATGTCTATGATATTTCTGAAATGGCAACACCATTTTTCTAGTTCTTTGATACTATTGCCTTCTCCCACTGCTGCTAGATTTCAGCCTTTTGATAGATGCTATTTTTAATCAGAAATGCATTTTTGTTACTTGACTGCTTCAGTCTATTTAAAGCCCTTTACATGTACAGCTTCTGTACATGTGTGATGTGGTAGGGGTATATGGAGAGGCTGCAACCTCCTGCAACAGCAAACTAAAAACTCCAGAGATCAGGCGATCATACTGTGAACACCAGAAGACAAGATGAATCTCTCCAGTGTCATTACTTTCTTGCCAGAGAGCAGTAGTTTTTTGTCTGGTAACACAGTGGCTGTACTAACTCTGTTTCAGGGTAGTTTGTGGTGTGAGCCTATATTAAGGAAGCAGAAGCATTGTGAGGAGGAGTAACAGAGATGATGGGCAGTTAGAAGTGATCTTCCTTACAGAAGCAAGGTAGCTTCAGTGACCAAAACCAAGAAGTGCAAGCACTGTCTTTTGTAAGCTCATTGTACTCTGTGTTAAAACTAGATGAACTTCCAGTTACTTTTGGAAGGTGAATAAATGCTGAACTGTGGGTTTTATTGCTTTCTCGGAGCTATTTGTCTCTCTTGTCTTTCTTCATCAGATCTTTGCTGCTGAAAGTAATGTAAATCCTTATTAGCTGTGACACCAAAGAGATACAGAAGTCTGAGAACTCTATACATTACTAATGCTTTGTGCAGATTTGAAATGGTTTTAATGGTCTTCTGACACAAGGATTAATATGCAGAGGATAAGTTTACATTTTATATTGCTTCTACCATAAGACAGTTGCAAAGACGTATATTAGTGAGTAGTTGAAAAATATTAAATACCAAGAAGAGAGCAGAGTATGTACTGTTAAAAGGGATTTTTACCTGGATTTGCTATCACCTAAACCTGCCTTGATGAAGTGTTGTCACTTTAACAGGACTTTTATAAAAAAAGTGTTCTAGAAAGGGAAGGAGGAACTTTACTAAGAAATAATCAGAAGGTACTTATAATCTGATTTACCTAGAAGCCACATAATTTTTAGGGCAAATCGCATAGGTTTACTGTAGTCTAGAGAAATGTCTTGCTGAAGATTTGAAGCAACTTGCACTGACTGCCTGCAGAAATGTGCAAGTCTGTGAGTATTTGAATAAATTGTATTTTGAGATAATACAGAAAAAGGATTTGTGTAACAGTTTCCACATATGTGATATCTGCATGGGCGGAGGTCATAGGTACACAGCCCTAAGGTTTGTGTTGTTTTCACAGCTGCTATTTCCTTACCTTGCTCTTTATCAGTTTATAGTCTTTCCAGTCTGGTTTAAATTATCTGTGTAGCAGCACTGTATGGATTGTGGATCTTTAGTTTGACAGGAATACTATCAGAAATGTTCCAGTTCACCACTGATTTTGCAAATCTTGAGGAGAAACTTTGATGCAGATCAGATAAGCTCATATGCATGCCTTTAAAAAGCAGAAAATAGAGATGCCACTCATTGATTCCAGAGATTGTAAGAATCGATGGTGAAATTGGAGGTTAATGGAAAAATTAAATATTTACTATGTTGCTGCAAAAATTCCCTATTCAAATTGCCCTAATACTTCTATCTACTTTAGCTTTCCAGATACTGTGGAAAAACATGTTAAAATACTTGCCAGGTGAAAAATAAGGGACAAGATTAATATTGCACATACAAATCATGGTGAAGGATTCTATTGGTAACTGCAAACCACTTCAGCATTGCTTTTTAGTTTATTTCAAAAATTCCTTGATAGAATTATCACTGCTGTAAGGGTTACTTAATTATACGTTTCTTTTCCTCTTTTTTTTCTTTCAGTTGGTACTAAATTGTTTTGTCTTCTTGTCAATCTAGTCGTGGTGGAGCAGGATGTCCAATCGATTCCGCAAGCTGAAGCTGACTCAGACATTGCGCCATGGATTTCCTTCCAATCAGTTTGCGCCTTTTCCGGATGAGCCCGAACCATCATTAAATTCCACTATAAAAGTAGCCTCACAGAGTGATTCGGACACCTACTCAAATCTTGATGCTGCTACACAAATAGCTTGGAACACAAATAACAAAGCTGGCGGTAAAGGCAGTTGTCTTGTGAGAAATGAGCTCTTGTGGGGTACTCAAGATGATACTATTTCTAGTTTATTGGCTTAGTTCTGCTTTAGCTTAATGTAAGTGAAAAAACACATAATGTATTTGTAGTCTGTAGAAAGAGAGGTGTTTGTACTCACCGTTGATCATGCTGAGTGCAGTATAATTTAAGCAGGAAAATGCTAATATAACCATGTTACTGTTCTTTAGTAAACACCATTATAAAGGACAGGTTACTGAAAAGTGTTAGTATCTTCCATAAAGTAATTTATGTAATGAAAACCAATTTATTTAAACAAACAAATAACTAAATAATTCTGAGAAGAAAGAGAAATGGGAAAAGCCCAACTTGTAAGGTGTATCTGCTGAAATTGTACAGCTCTCCATGAAAATCCCCCACAGTCTGTGATGCAAAGTAAGACTTGGCTTGACTTTAGTTGAGGTGCATGACAGTGTCACTGGAAATCTTTGTGCTGTGTGCTTACTGAGGGTAAAGCTGTTGATTGTTTAAAAACAATGAGCTATCCTTGGAAACAAAAGTAGAAGCATGTAAACAATAAAACATCATTTTTGTATTTTTCAGGTGCAAACACTGTGAAAGGAGGAAAGGATGATGAATTATTGACAACCATGGTATGTTGCAGTGTTCTTGGTGTCTTCACCCTAATTCAGAGGGTCATATAGCTCCCATAATTTTTACAGTTTTTACCTCCTGTCCAAGTCACCTATAGAAAAAGAGCTTGTTTACAGCTTGAAACTGACATGCTTTGGTACATCCACCAGTAGTTCTTAGAAAGAACTTAGTTCTGGAAAGTACTAAAAATAGTGTGGTGTGGAAGCTGTACTTCTCTCAAGAGTTACCCATACCTTTGTTTGATCAGCAATGGAATAGTAAAATTGCTGCAACAGCTGCTTAGTTGCTGACAAGCAGTATGAAGTGAGGAAAACATGGATGGAACATGGTACAATGGAGGCATGAAATTACTAGTAGAGGCGACTATGTTTCATTTGGGATGTGTATGTGTGTTATTCTATTTCTTCTTTTGTTCTGCTGTAGCTTTATATTTCCCTGCAGCTTAGTCCCTGATGATGTCATTAAATTTGGCTGGTTACTATCTTCATGTTCTTTTCTAAGAAGTTTCAGTTCTTTCATAAGAACTTTTGATACGACTGACTGACAGAACTCCAGGGAGCAAAATCAGTTACGGTGGTTTTGTCTCATTCTGCAGTACACATATGGCAGGAACACACAGTAGTTCACTGTTTCCAGGCATCCTGTCTGCGAATACAGAGAGGACTACATTGTTATTTCTTTGGAAATTGATTTTTAACATTCTTGTTGAAGTCAACTTGAGCAATATTTTTAGCCCAGTAAAGGAAGAGACAGTTTCTGCCCCTTAATGAACTGTATTCATTGTATCAAATGAATAAGGGATACCACAATGTTCATTGGTTTCTCTCTGTTACTATGTGTTATATTTCTCCTCAAATACTACTTTTGTGCCTCATTTCCTTTCTGTTTAAAAATGCTTGTGTTTTCATGTTTTTGCTTAACTTAAAATTTTGAAACTACATCACCAGCCCCCAGTAATCTTTCTTAAGAAGTGAATCTTTTCCCCCGCCTTTTCTTTGTTTCCGTCTCTCAGCTGAGAAGTAGTGCTCCGTTTACCAGGCTACCCAGTGATAAGCTGAAAGCAGTGATACCGCCTTTCTTACCACCCTCAAGCTTCGAGCTTTGGAATTCTGACCGAACACGACTCAGCAAAGATGGCAAATCTGAACAGATGAGAACTGCCTGGCCACAGAGAGCAATCAAGCATGATTTTAACAGCAGTGGGAACTCTGACACAGTAAGCAAACTAAATGTGTTATACCCAGACTCTGCTGACTGGTGAGCCACTCTGTTGCTGATTAGAAATTAGTTTTAACCCACTGTCTCAGCAATGGCTTGTCCTTTTAAGCAGTGCTGCCTAGGAAGTGCTCATTTGTATGGAAGGAATATAATGGAACAAAAGTTTTGTATGAAATGAAACAACTGTTTGATTTGGTTTGGTTTTTGGGGGATTTTGGGGTTTTTGATTTTGTTTGGTTGATTTTTTTGTTTTGTTGGGTTTTTTTTTCTTTGTTTGTTTCCTTGGAGGGGGTTTTTTGCTGTTAACCAGAACCACGAAGAGTGTGGTGGAAACTGCTCTGATTTGGAAGACCAGGGACAGAAAAAAAGAATACAAATTGCTCAGTTTTTTAGGAACTGAGCAGGAGGGAAGAAATACCAGTAAGACCAATATACAGACAAAATATTCTGAAAGATTAGCAATAGATAAAATTGTAGCGAGTAGTGATCAAGTGGGCTTGAAGGCACAGCCTTAAATTGGAACTACTTTAAACTGAAAAAGGTCTAAATTATTTCTATTTTTAATAGAAGGAGCTTGCCTGATTCTACAATGTTGTCAGTGCAAATGCAAACCAAAAGAAAAATAGGTGGTTTGTCTTGAGACAGGAAATAAAACAACCTTGACAGCCTGTTCTTTTGTAGTTAGAGGAAAAGGAGAAGTGCTTACTCCCCTAACTGTAGAAGACTAGTCCAGAACTGTGTTTCAATGTCAGTTCCAGAAATGGGGCAATGAAGACATTTAGGAGGAATTTTTTTCTCTTTTCCTTTTTTTAAGTGGAAGTTAGCTTAATACCGGTAGAGGTGATTTAGGTGGAATAAGGCAGAGTATTAGAAGGGAAGTGTCATAACATTATCATCCCAAAAAAGACAGTTGTAATAACATAACTGGATAATTGGCATGTGTATAAAGTGAGGAGCAGGGAAGTAGGGGAGGACTAGCCATCAGTCCTTCTGTGAGGAAAGAAGGGTCTTGCTGAGGGTATAGGAAGGAGAGAAACAGTAAGTCACAGTTGGAAGAAGTGATTTGAGCAAAAGGATAAGAAACATGAAAAAGCTGTGCTGCAAAAGCTCAGATGTCTGGCAGTGGCCAATGGTGTAAAAGCAGAAGAAATGAAGGAGGATGTGGCTGAGGATTTGGGTAGTGTATTGCTAGATCAGTAGTGCCTCAGTTAATAAAACTCAATAAGTGGTGCAGCTAGCTGTTTAGATTGCAGGGAATATGAAAATGCATCTGGTGGAGAGAAAGGTTGTATCACTTCTTGCAGCTTAGTTTGTAAGAAACAGAGATATGGATGGGAAGTTGGTGGTAGCTGTTTTATAAGATGGGAGAGACAAAGCCAGGATTCTGCAGGAAACACATTTCCTGCAGATAATGTGTTTTTTCTTCCCCACTGCTCTTTATACTGTGTATATCATATCTCAGGTGCATCATGTATGCTCCTTTATGTTGGCCAAAGATTAAGAAGAATTAATGGCTTAATATGGTGTAATTTCTTTCACTGAATAAATATATTCAGTATACATATATATGTATATATATATGTTCAGTATATTTGTATATGTAAAATAAGATTCTTTCTGATATCCCTTTTGTTCTTCAGTGAAAGTTTCATAACTTGGGATAAATAAAATAGCAGTTGAAGTTTGATCTTTATTTTTTTCAATCAAGAAAGAACAAAATTATTTTTCATTTTGTTTTCCAGACATCTGTTAGCAAAGGTACTAGACCAGTCAAATTACCAGCATTTGCAAGAAGACCAGCATCTCCTTCAAATTCCAACAACTTCAACCATTCTCCCCATTCTTCTGGTGGATCCAGTAACATCACAGGAATTAACAGGCATGGAGGAGAGCTGCATAACAGATCAGGTACCATTTTTAATAAGACAGTAATTTGTATCTGATTCAAGTGAAAAATTAGTGTTTGTGATGATGGTAGAAGATATTAAACCTTTAGTTAGCACTCCTACCACTCTAGAAGCAAAGCTTCTGTAAATTTAGTGGGCACAGGACTGGACTTCAAACACCTACGTAAGGGAAGAGAAGCCTCACATCTGTAACAGAAGTCTCATTGGTCAGCCCATCTCATAGAGATTTTACTGGGTCCACCCCTGGTGGATCAGGTGGATGCTGGTTCATTGCGCCATGCATGTAACAGAGCTGACTACTACACGTGTTGCTTACTTTTTGTTAAAATTAAAATCAGTTTTCATTTGAAACCAAAGCTGCAAGTGTTGTACCTGGTAGTTGTTGAAGACAATATGGTGAAGTGGCTTATGAAAGCTATATCCAAGGGTGTCACCTATAGACAGGCCTGGCTTCTCTCTTCTGCAGTTGATTTTTGTTACTTTTTCTGGAAGCTGCTGGACAGATCTGAACCTTACAATTGTCTTTTGCTTCATCCAGTCAGTTTTTAAATGAAAGTGAACTTTTGAGAGTTAACAAACATTTCAAAATTATGGTTTCCTTTACTGGGTTTATGTTATTTTTTGTTTTAGGTGGCAGTGCAGATAATGTTTTGTCTCAGATTGCAGCCCAAAGAAGAAAAGCAGCAGGCTTACCTGAACAGAAACCCAGCCAACAGCACAGTCCAGTCCAGTCAACGCCTTCATCTACTCTGTCAGATTTGCAGTGTGCTCAGATTGTTGGCAGTGGACATGTTGGAAAGGTAATAGGAAATGTAAAATTTTGCACTTCCAAATTGGCTAATTTTAATAGGTCATATCTCAGTTAGGGGTGGTTGGTGCACAACATTGCACAGCCGAAAATGAATGAATACTTGTTATGTTAGTGGAAAGTTTTCAGCTGTACAAACCTTACTTTTAAGTGCAAGTCCACAGAAGATGAAACCTAATAATAAAACATGATTTTACTTTATTATTAATTTCACTCAGTGTTAAAAAACAGTAAATGTAATGCTTGATCTTAGGGTAGATCTGCACTATTACGGTTTCCCGTTATTTCTTTCTATGGTCCAGATCCAGTGTTTTATGTTAGTTATTCCTGGATTTTACCCTGAAGTGGTATAGTTAGTTTCTCTAGCTAGTTTCCCTTCAAAAGACTCAACCTGAATGCAGAGCATGACATAATTTGTACCAGGATATGCTGACCACAACAATATGCATGTATCCAGTCTGCTCCACAAGGTGTTATTTTTAAACAGTAGGTCATCACCAAAGTCAGGTTTTGCTCCTGAGGCCGTACTATCTGTGCTGACTTACCTGTCAATTCCCTGGAATGAATAGCTTTACCCTTATGACCTGCACATTTTTGTGCATGTACTTTGAAGTTCGTAACTACTTTGCACAATATTTTTGAGAGTTAAGATTTTAAGTCTTTAAGATCTGCAGAGACACAAAGTAGAAAGCAGCATCATAACAAAGATGTGACACGCTACTGAGAAATTGATGTGTTTATTTACACAGGGAAACATTGCATTTCAGAGAGCGAGAGAAAGAAAACACATAGTTTGGGGTTTATGTTCTAATGCCTGGTATTCTGCAAGTGTTAGAATATGTGAGCAAGAGCAAAATTTCTCCACCTTCTGCTTATGTAATCTTCAAGCAGCTCGTCCTGTTTTGTTTTGTTTTCTTTGCATCTTTCAGTGAGATTCTTGAAATTTTGCCTGAGGAAACGAAAATGACCAGAATATAAACTTAATACTTCTGCAGTCTCATTCTGTTATGTCTTATATGGCAACAGTACACAATATTTATATTAATTCAGTACATAAAAATGATAAATGAAATTGCGAAGTTGTTCATAAATTTCATGGAAATTTCTGGAGGACAAAAATCAGAAAAAAGTGAAACTACCAATGCTGAAACAGTTTCCATGAATAGTCACTTTGTCTCTGACCTGTTGTCCTGTTTTTGGAGGGACTACTGGTTGCTTTTCAAAGACCAGATTGGGAGCTAAAATTTCTAACTCAGCTGGACCACCAAAGCCTAAGGATTCATACCAATTCTTTGGTATATGATAATCTTTCCTCCCTTTCTATGCCATGTAACTGCTCCCTGAGTTATGAATGATCCGTCTCTTTTTCCTATAGACAAAACCCTTTTATCATCCTCTTCCCTCATTAAAGTCTTCTCTGCAGAGCAGCTACCAAATGCTTTTTCTTTCAGATGTGGTCTGACCAGTATGTTTTAATTAAACTCTCAGCACGTCCTCTCAGCTTGTTTTTAGCTGGGAAATAATTTCAGAAGAGCTCCTTGTGTGCCCCCCAGAAGTCTCATTTTTCTCCAGTTATGTTAATCAGCCCACCAAGAGATAATACCTGTGCCTGTGAGCTTTGGGCTGGAGATCGAGTGGCCTTTTGTTGCAACAGTGCTGCCACTAAGAAGTTTTAACTACTGTTTCCACTCACAGTGGGGTTCGTTAGGGGATAAAAGAGCAGTGAAGTGCAATGTGCTGCAGATCATCTTCTGGAAAGGCTATTCATCATACTGTTGAACAAAAGATTTTTAAACAACATTTGTGCCTCTGTTTTGGAAAGGCAACAGGTTTTTCAGTGCTCTTTGCTTAGATGTCTAGAAGAGTTTCATTCTCTCCACCAGTAACAAAACTTGTCATAGTGTGGATCTCACACAGATGTTCATGTATCACACAACTGAGGTGATTTTTGGAGATTTCTGTTGGGAGAACACAATCAAATATGGATCCACGCTGGCTACAAAAGCCAGCGGTCTACTTTGTTGTTGTAATCAGCAATGTAAATGCTGGAAATTTAATGTCCATATCCATTGAGGAGTGGCTCCCATTAGGATCATGCTGTCTAAACTTGGAAATAGCTGATCTAAAAATGCAGTGATACTACGCTGATCAATTTTGCTAAACTTGTCCATGAGGGGTGAGATGGTGCAAACTTTAAAGAAAGGAAAAGAAAAAAATGAGTGACATTTTACAGGATGGTGTAATTTAAATAGATGCAGACTACGTGCTAGGGAGGGAAGACCATTCTGAAACACAAATGGCCAATAACAGATGGAAATTTGGGGCAGAAAGTTGAAATGAGTTCATGATGTTCTTCAGAGACCTCTCAGGTTTGTATCATGCTACGTTACTTTTAGTCAATTCAGTGCAGGGCTATGACATGGGATAGAGTAATGGAAGAATGTTACCATTCAAATAAATCTTACCATTTTATCTTATAAATCTGCATCTCTTTCATTAACTAGAAAAGATTCATTTATGCCATAGCATAGAAGCAAAATTGTCAAGACAGGAACCACTGTCATTCTCACTTCTTGCATTGTTACCCAGATCAACTTTTTTATCAGTTTGTTGCAGTAGCCTGAGTGGCAAAAAGTATTTAGAGTTAAACTCTGAATTCAGGAATCCAGGAAAAAATCACCTTCTTTTTGGGTCATACAATGCAGACATCAACATATATATGTAGATGAAAGAATTTAGGAGGTGAGGTGTGCATTGACTGTTTTTGGAAAAGACTGATGATATATGTACACGTGTTTTCCTGTTTTCCATGCCTCCAAATGGGTTACATATTTGCAAAATACTTAATAAACCACTTGATTCCTGTTAGGCAATAATAAATTTGAGGGTTGGCTGGAAACTTCCATTCCAGTGCAGCAAGGGGTTTAATGCGCCCAAAACTTAGTTTATGCTTGCTACATGTTTCTGGTTAATCCAGCATGAAGTGCTACTTTAAATTAGCATCTCATGTGCTTTGAAAATCTCTAATTGAGACTTTATTTATTTAATGAAATCTCTGAATGAAAATCCCTATTTTCAGAGTCAAAGTAATTTACTTTGTTTCTGTTATTGAGCTGTTTTTATCTCAACTGCAAGTTTTACTTTTGCTTCTCCTTCCTGTTCCATGGGAGGTGGGGAGCTGAGTGAGAGGCTGTGTGGTGCATAGTTGCCAGTTGGACTTAAACCACAACAGTCCTTTTAGAAAAAGAATAATTGTAATGCTTGTGGGCAGTATTGCTTTACAAGAAATCATTTTCTTATTACAAAATTACAGCCTTAATAAATGTATTTTTCTTGATGAATTTGGGGAGACAGACTTTCATCTGGGATAAAATCACTATTGCACCAATTATTTCAATATAGATCAAGCAGAAACTTCTACTTGTGATTACATGCTTTGCATGTAAAATGATAGGCAACTTAAGTGATATTGAAGTATCAAATATAGGTAAACACTTTTTGATTATTTTTTAACTGAAATGATTGTATCATTAACTGCAGCAAAAACTGGAAATGAACAAAAGACCTCCATCTGGGACTTCATCTACGTCTAAAAGCACATCACCAACTCTCACACCTTCCCCATCACCTTCCCCATCTCCTAAGGTTCCAAACGCAGAGTCTTCTGTCTCTTCTTCTCACAGACATGCCAAGAGCAACGGCTCCAGTAGTGGTACTATTACAGAGGATGGTGAGTAGCTCACTGTAATTACAGGAGATTCATTCATCAAGAGCACTACGTGTTTAAAGCTGTAACTGTACTGGACTCTGTGTGTGTATCTGCATGAGAATGAGGTCTCTTTTCTTTCTAGAAAATATATTCTGGTGTTTCTTACAGTGAGATTGGCATTCCTGCAATAACTGCCTTTTTCTCTCCCAAAATCTGTGATTCTTTGCATTTACAGAGAGACTGGTATCATCTCAAAGCTAGCATAGAACATGTCAGTAGGCCACTCTTACATGGCCTCCTTCCTTTTCCCCCTTCATGGCTTAAGTCCTCTTTTTCACCCTTTGTTGAGGGTACAAAACCAGAATTTTTTTTGTTTTAGTAAATGCAGGGAAGCAAATCACTACAAAGATAGACTTTTTATTCATAGCAAGTTATAGCTATGTGAAATTGATTAAGAGCTGTAGTACATTTATTTTTCTAAATCGCAAAAATAACCTTATTACAACCTCTTTTTAACTTAAAGTCATAAGAAAGAATGATAATGTTATTACTTTTCCAGTAAGATTAATACCTTTTAAACTAGACTTTTAGGTCTAAATTACAACTTCTAAAAAGTCATTTTACTGCATTGGAAACAGGATATCAAGAACTTTGTTTTCTCTTGTAAATATCTCAAAAAAAGTGAAGAAAATAACTTGACTCAGAACCTTTTAAATAAGAAATGGAGGCACTTTGTGCTATTTTTGTTTTTTCTGAAATTGTCTCTATTGATTTTGGTTTGTTTTCGCTTATGCCAGCTTTGTCCATTAACACTGTAATTCCATTTGACACTGAAGACAGGTGATACTTGACCCTCTTTCTGTCCTCTTCTCATGGCTTAGCTGTTAACATATTCTAGTGACTGCTGGAGCAAATCCTTTCACATTTAGTACCATTTTATAATGATGATCTTGATAGCATAAGAGTTGTCGGTTTAGAGATACATAAAAGGAAGAGAACTGACTGTTGGATAATGAGGTGAATTCCCCAAGCCATCAGCTGCTCTCATCTCACCCAGTGAAGCTGGGTTTTGTGACTGCACACTAATGCCAGGATACTGTGAGTTCCCTTGTAGCAGAGAAAAGGTTGTTTGTCAGAAGCTCAAGTAGCTCTGGGTTCATTGTGTTTTTAAGCTTTTGTAGTTAAGTGCTCCTTTAATTCAAGGGCTTCTCTGACTCTGATTTGATTCAGCAGTAGCAGTACAAATGCTGATATGCCAAGCAGTAATCAGAAGAATAAGTACGGAAGGTCTGCAGTGTTAACTTTTCTTTTCTTTTGTGAACTTGAATGAATAAGAAAATTGATTTGCATTGACTGTTACTGTGAAGGAACAGTACGAAGCAGGGTTCAGAGGTGTTTGTTTCTTTTTAGGCAACCACTTGGTGGACCATCAACAGCTTGGCCCTATTCTGAGAGCCAGTGATACAGAGAATCATGAAAGACGAAACCATGTGAGAGTAAAAGAAGGCTCTGAAAACTTGGAGAAAGGTAATCTTACCTTACTGCTACAGACTAGTATAAAAGGAGGTGCTAAATAGGAGTAACGTGGCAAAAGCAGTAAGAGCTCCAAGAACTTTAGCTTGCTCCAGGGATGTAGGTAAGGAGACAAGGTAAGCGTAGAGCAAATGAGAGTGATAAAGCAAAGGACAAACATGTTAAGCAAGAGTTGTAAAAGTGAGCGGTTTCAGGTTTTGTTCAACCTTAGTGTAATAATACGGGAACTGGAAGAGGGGTAGAGGGAGAAAAAACGTGAAAGGCCTACACTTGAAAGCAGTCTGTGTGTGTGAAAGGTGTTTGGTGTTACAGTTGTTTATAACAATAAGACTCTGAGCTCAGAGACCCTGAAAGTTTCTTCCCATGTTACGGCCTACAGTCTAAGCATGATGGAAAATGAGAAGGGTAACTAACACCCTGAAAGACAAAAACGTTAATAGTATATCTAAGGTCTTCTAATGCACATCCTGTTTTCTTTCTCTAAGATGGTATTTTTCATCAAACAATGTAGAGAAGTTCCCATGATACATTTTTAAAACTGATTACCTTTTCCCATGGATTAAGGTCAGGATATTAAAACTTTTAGCCTGAGACCATGTCAATTTTGCAAATCATGTTAGGCATACCAAGTTAGTTGAACGTAAGGTAAAAAACCCCAACAAAACCCTAGCAGAAAATAAGACTTAACTAGAATTTTTCTCTTCAGTTGTCTGTGGACTCTTCTATGTAAAGAAGAAATCTTCCAAAATAGTACACAGAAGTGTGTTTATCTTGAGGTACTTGATGTCTTTTGAGAAGCTTAGAGTGTGAGATTCTCTTTCATGTTGCTACTGATGATGAAAGAAAAGGGAAAGTCAAAAGACAAAGAAGTGAAATAAATGAAAGCAAAATATATTTGGTAATGGACTAGTGATGTCTTTAAAATGAAAGTGAGTTTATATGCAGAATATTAAATATAGTTTCGTTTTATAGTGTATTAATTCATGTTCTTCATTTTGACTCTGACTTCTTAGTTTAACTGACCACTTAGCTACTTAAGGGGAAAAAACAGATTGTTAGTTACTCGTGACAGCAAAGTAATAAAAAGAAAACTTTAGCTGAGAGAGGTAGTGTGTAATTAAGAGAGGTAATGTCAGGTTATTCTAAAAGTGCATTTATGCTTTTTAACTAATCACATTTTAGATGTTTGGGAAGAGTCACTGTCAGGTCCTGCAACATTTAATTTCCTTAGACTTTAAGAGGAAAGACAACATTCAGTGGTCTTAGCCTTGGAAAGTGAGCTTGTAAAACTTCAGTTTTCATCTTAGCTGGACTTCAGCTGTGTTCAAGATGCCTGGATGTTGGGCACATAAGGAGAAGAGGGTTCAGAAAGACCTGTGTTTTACCAGTGTTTTGAATGAGCATTTGTGTGGTTGCTTACTGTGCCTTTCTGGATGATGACATGGAAATATGCCATTCAGTTCCTTGCCTGGTTGAGGAGTTTTGCTGTCTAACCTGCAGAGTCTGGGTCAGCCATGTGGGGCCCAGCACCTGCATTTTAGGCATTGAAGTGCCTAAGTTGTCCTTACTGGTTTGGTTTTGTAAGATCCTTTTAATGAGGTAGAAGGGGCAATACAACGGTGTTTATCCTAGCAGAGTAGGACTAGATGGAATTACTGTATATGTAAGTAGATGAGAACAGAGTAAGCCAGTATTTCAGTTTCTGATGGAGAATAAATGTGGTTGTTTTTTTGTTACCATACATGACTATGGGAAATACAGGTTTTAATATATATTTTCTGTTCATAATGCTGAGATCATTAAAATCTTTTCTAATCATGGGGTTGATTTCTTTTTTTTTCTGTTATTACAGATGAGCTGACTGGTATCCTTAAAAAATTATCACTTGAGAAATATCAGCCTATATTTGAGGAACAGGAGGTATGACTCTTCTAAAAGATCTTTTTTTTTACTGTTTTAGTGGAAGTAGGGTATAACACATGTTGCATCAGATTTCTGATCCAGAATCTCAGATTTAAAGTTCTACAGCCATTCCTGGTTGCAGAGAGGACCTTGAAACATGGACCAAGTAATATTTTTGGCATTCTCCTGGATACTGTAAATAGCAGAGCTTTTTACGCTTAACCTGCAGCTTATATATAGATGGGGGTTTTTTTCCTCTCTGTTTTTACACTCTTCTTTTTGTATATATGCCTGTATCCAATGTGGCTAAACAGTTTATAGGACATAATGTATCATCCTTGGAATCACAGCTGGAACCTCGTTTGCAGATGGAGAAGAGCAGGGTGGGAGTCACCAAGATGGTGGCTTTATCTTCTGTATTCAATCTGCATAAGCATCAGGAGAATTAAATTGAGGAATGTGGGCATCCTGGTAGAGGACACCAGTGACACTTGTCTTGCTGAAGGATGCAACGAAAGGAAATACTGCTGAAAATAAGTAAAATTAATTCATAACAGTGTTAAAGGCAGGATCAAATGTGAGCAAATATTGTGTGTTTATTTGGTCAAAGCAAAGGGTACTAAGTTGCATTAATGCACTAAGTTGACATTGCTGCGGAGTTCAGGATTCAGCACAAGTCCAGACAATTTAGCTGCATCACAGTACATCGGGTCATTATTGTTCCCCTGCATGATAGGCAAGGGAGCATTGTGTAGAAATTAATATGCTTTGTGTGTGAAGGTTCTATCAATATGAAAAGTTTTAGATATTTATTCTTATCACAGCCTCGTGGATATGTTGTTATAATAAGAACTGATATATGAACAAAACCTAGATTTTTCTCAGGAGACACTGGAAAAGTAAACACAATATTCTGAAATTCCAAAAATACTTAGGGGGAAAGGGTGAAGAAAAGAAAAGAGAGAAACCTTAGGCTTATTCAAGTAGCTGCTACTGTAGGCAGAGGAATTTCTGGAGAGTATATATTCTCTATTAATAGAAATTGATGGGGAAAAAACCTAAAAATCCATTAATATCTTAGATGTACTATCACGATTAGTTAAATTATTAACAGCAGATTAGAAGGCTTGCAACAGAGTGGTAAAATGTGTACCATTTGGTGCTGGTAATTCATTAAAAATACTTTTTGCACAATATTTACAGCAAGTCTATACGATTAAAAAACCCAACAAACCACTTTTAACCTGTAGTAATGAATCTTTGCATAGATAAATTTGTATTATCTTTTTTATTTTATTTCTCTTCCTTTTTTTTTTTTTAATATGTAGGTGGATATGGAAGCTTTTCTTACACTTACTGATGGTGATCTGAAAGAGCTGGGTATTAAAACCGATGGATCAAGACAGCAAATTTTGGCAGCTATTTCTGAACTGAATGCAGGAAAGGTACGTTTTAAAGTACTGTAGTTAGTAAATTATTTCAAGGCTTGTTTATATAATTAATTCAACATACATTTTGAAATTCAGTTGCAGATGTTAGAAAAGCTAAATTAATTTTTGCCAAACGAAGCGTTTCATGTATTTGTTTAGTGAAAAGTCTTGCTTTGTGGGACTTCCTGTTCTCTTTTAATAACTCTTTCCTAGTCCAGTGAAGAAGCTATTTGTAAACAGGAGCAATACTGCAGTTCCTGAATATTGATTTCAGTGGTGCTAAAAAGAATCATCTGGCTGCAATAGTCCAGCTAGAGAATGCAGTATAAAGGTTTCCTTTGGTTAACAGAACAGGTTTTGATTCCTCTGTAGTTAGGTAAATGGCGCTTCTCTCATTTCTTACACTTTTATTGCCTTTGAATTTTATATCAATATAAACAGATTTGCTAAGAATGGTGTACAGTTAACAGTGCTCTTGTCAGAGGGATTTTGTACTAGAACATGTCTTTGATTAGGCCTGCTAAAGCTTCTCAGCAACTTTTTTAGATTCGAGGTCCGTTCGCTTTCTAATAGTGGAAGCTCAGACAAACAAAACACAGACAATTTCCCTAAGTTAAAATCAACAGTAGTGATGAGGCTAAAAATTAGGGGAGGTGAATGGTGTTCCACGCTAAGATATTCAGTAAAGATAGGAAGAAAATAACAAAAATGTTTCTATTGTTGTCTGGTAGTTTCAGGAAAAGATTACTACAGGGTTTTCTATATGTGTCTGTGAGGTAAGGATTTCATATTATTTCTAATAGTATACTGAACATAGACACACATTATTTACATATTTGTTGTGTACTCTTAATAAATTCATTTTTTAAACAGAAATTTAAGAATACATTATTTAATTTTATTATTCTTTTACAGGGTCGAGAGAGACAGATTTTACAGGAAACTATACACAACTTCCACTCTTCCTTTGAGAGTAGTGTTAGTAACACACGACCGCCAGGTCATTCCCAATGTAAGTAGCACCTGAAATAAAATGAAAAATGAATTACAGGTTGAATCACAGAATCACAAAATCAGTTAGGTTGGAAAAGACTTCTGAGATCATGGAGTTCAACCTATAACCAAACACCACCATGACAACTAGACCATGGCACTGAGTGCCACGTCCAGTATTTCCTTAAACACCTCCAGGGACGGTGACTCCACCACCTCCCTGGGCAGCCCATTCCAATGTCTAATCACTCTTTCAGTGGAGAAAGTCTTCCTAATGTCCAAATGTGTGGACATTTTATTAAATACTTGGCTGGAAGACAGAATGTGACAAGCCAGTTAGCTGCTTTTGTGGTTAATGATGTATGTCTCTTGCTGAGACGGTAACGAAGATTTCAACATGAAAAGTAGAGATACCTGTAAGATGTTTATACACCCTTCAGTACTATCTGAAATAAGCATAAGATTTTTGTTCTGCATTACTAAACACAGAAAATGGATGTAAGTGTAGCAAACCAGAGTATGCAGTATACTGTCTATAGTGTCTGTGTATATATGTAGCATCAGTGGGAGGTGTTCCTGTATGATACATAATTAACTTTTGCATACTCTTTATAGGAGACACTTTAGTATGATCAGGTAGAATAAATATATTTGAGATTTACAGTTTAGCATAACGGTTTAGGCAGCTGTGTTAATTATGTATTTATGTATGTATACATTTAGTTACTTTGTATAGGTGGTATTTTTATATTCTCTATAGCTGGATTCTTTGGAATACGTGTATTCCAAACACCAGTGTTAGCTGCTAGCCAAGCTGGAGAAACTGCCTTTTAAAATGCACTGTCTGTAACCAAAACATACAGGAAGGTGTTGCCGACCTCTAATTAATGAATACATTTCCTACACTCTCAGAGATAAAAATTGCAAATCTCTGTCCTGCCAGCCACCTGAAACGAAGGCAGATACTCATCTGTTACTCAGACTAAGGAATGGGGCATAACCTATTCACGTACTTCTGTATCCATGTTTTAGAAACAACAAAAGCCATTGACTAGCCTTGAGTCAATGTTCTTCTTCTTCAATTGTTTATTTTGCTGCTTTCATCCCCTCACAAAATAACTTCATTTGTTTAGGGGCCATGTTAAATAATTCAGGTATTGTATGCTTTAAGAAACCTTAATGGTCAGCTAGTCCCAGTTGTTCCAATCTCAGTCAGATGCATTTCGCTAGATATGTGAAAGCAGGTACTAACTGTTGACCTGCTGATACCTTGGGGAAAACTGGGAATTGCTGGGGTAGTTAGTGAATGTGGGCTACTTCCAGTATTCTGTGTAGTCTACTTGGCTGAAAGCCACTATCAGGTGTCCCTGTATGCATTGTGCAACTTTCCATTCTCAGCGTAGTCAGCATGTGTGGGAACTCCTGGACGTCTCTTGGTAACATCCCAGAGCTGAAGAGCCTCTTCTGTAGGTACTACTAGGTGAGCAGAAGCTATTTGGGACTTGATTACATGGTGCAAAGAACTGGAATTACTCAAGAACCAAGGAAGCATAGAGGCGTAATGTACCTGCAAGCAACTTGCTGACCTCAAGTGTCTTGAAGACATCAAAGGGCAATAATGGTGGCACAGAGTTGGGGACAACATCCTTTTGTAAGAATGGAGGCAACAGTTGCTCCTGTTGAGCTTTTGACTGTTGAGCTTTTGACAAGATGCTGCAAGAAGGCTGCATCAGAGATCTAGTTTTTGGGTTTTTGTGTGTGAGAGCTCCATAATACAGATTTTGCTGTGAAACAGAAACAGAAGCACTAACAGAGAAGAGGAAGAGAACATGCAGATAAAAGAAGTTTCTGCACCAGCTAAGCTGCTTTTTATTGTAAAAAGTAGCAGCGGAACCCTTATGCAGTCTCTGGAATTTGAAGTAATTCCCAGGAATGTGTAACATTTTAGAGCATAAGAGCAACTGTACCAAGTCAGATCCAAGGTCCATACAGTTGTGTTCAACTTTTTCATCCAGTCTCCTCTGACACTGATGTGAAGAGCTGCTTGCTTTCATTTGATGTGAACTTGCCGTGTCCTGACTTGTTTTGCTTCATCGTACTGGGTCAGAAGATACAGTGAGCAGTTGTTTCTCCTTCGCTGCCTCCATGCCACTGATGATTTTACAGATCACTGAGATACTCTTCTCCGTTCATGTTTTTTTCCAAGTGGGAGGCTTATAGACTGCTTTGTCATTCCCTATACCATAGTTTTTCTCTTTTCCTTTTCTGATATTACCTTTTCAGATGTGGGAGGTACCAGCCTAGCATACAGTGTTCAAAATGTAGGCATATTATGGATTTACCTGACAGAGTGATGTTTGTTTTTCAGTTGTGTTCTCTGCTTTCCATTTTCTTGTCCTTTCCTAGTTATTTCTGGTACTTTGCTGTGTTGACTATAATTGAAGACTGAACTGGCATTAATTGCCAACTTTTATAACCCAGCTCATCTACTGAGTTTGAGCTCACAGCCTATAATTTTATATAAACACACATACATCTTCTTTTCCATTTGCCTTACTTCATATTATTTCATATTTATCTTCACCACATTTTGTCTGCTGTCTTATTTAGGCACAGATGTCACATGGAAGTCCTTTTGCTAGTCTTCTGTTTACCTTTTTATTTACATGGATAACTTAGGAAGGTTTGTTACTTCACTCTATATGCCCTCTCAAAATCCTATACTGAATATACTGTTCATATCCTGAATATCCTCATGCAGGTCCCTATGAAATACTAGTGGTGAATCTGTGCTATGGAAAAAATCACTATTTACTGCAACCTTCTGTCCTCTGCCTCCCTAACAGATTATTTGTCCACACAAGAAATTTTCTTTTTACCCTGTGGGTTCCTTATTATCTTAAGAGCTAACCTTGGACCTTGTGAAATGCCTTGTCAAAATCCAGGCATCAAATGGACCTCTTTTATCTGCAAGACTGTTGGCATCTTCAAGGAATTCTAGTAGGCTGGTGAGGCAAGACTTCTCAAATCTCTTTTTGATTGTTTTCCACAAAACTTCAGATTCTTTGTTACAGTTTTTGCTAATCTGGTTGGTATTGCTGTCCCATCTCGCTGGTCTCTGTTTCCCTACATTTAATCTTGAACTGTTAAAAAGATTTGCATCACTGTCATCACATCTCAGTTATGTGATAATTTAAACAGCACCCTGTGCTCTGTACACAGCAGTTCCGCTGCTTAATTCTTGTACTTCTCTAGGACATCTGGCTTGGAAATGTGCTGTTACTTCCTTTGCGCATTTGTTTCGTATTCTTTTTTGCTAGTACTTCAGGTTAAGGTATCTTGGACTCCCACCTAAAGAAGGCTTCTGAAATGGAATCCTTCCCAAGTTTTTCCATGGTAAATACAATTAGTTTTTTCTGATGTGAACTTAGTTTTCTAGCTCATTACAGTCTAATCATTGATTTACATCATGATATCTGGCTGCCTCCTGTGGTGCATTTGAGAAGTAATACGTGAAATTTTTATGCTTCTTGCATGGTCTATAACATCTCGTTTCTCCACAGCTCTTCATAGGAGCCTGTCTGGACACCATTAGCGAGAAAGCCACATCATGATTTGCCCTTTTAGAAAGCTAGATGTAGCTCACAGGATAATGAAAACACTCTACTCTTCCAGCTGTGTTGGTTTCACTGTTTTCCACACTACCCTGTGATTTCGTGAATACTTTGAGTCATTTTAAAAGCTCAGTACCTAAACCAGAGTGGCTGTCAATGTATGTCTGCTTTTATGAAGTTTGCAGTCTGTAGAGGTGTAAAGAAGAAAGTGAAATACAATCCAGGTATATCCATAAGAATCAGAAGTGAAAAAGCAGGGGGAAAGAAATTTAATCTTTACTTTATGGAAATGTAGTTTATAATTTTGGGAGGTCTATTGACTGATTATTATCACCTAGTCTGCGAATGTCTATAGCTTCTACACCCTTCCCCATCCATAGCTCCAGTGTCCCCTTAGCTTTAGTTCTGCCCAAAATACTCCAGTGCACACTGCCCAGGCTCAGTCCCTCCCCTGCTACCACTGGGTCAGGACTTGTTACTGGTATGAGATAGCAGGCGGCAGAAATAGAAATGCACCTAGATGAGTGTTTATAGGATGGAAAGGAGAGCTGCAGTGATTATCTACATTCACCCTTCTAGGGAATGCACTAGAAGGAAAACAAGGAGAGGCAGAATACATAAAAGCAAGACCATCAGAAGTAGAGGATTACTGGTACGACTAATTTCATCCAACAGGCTTTTTTAGGGAACACACTACAGTTTCTTCTGGATTTTTTTTTTGGCAGTTCAAAATCAGTTGCTGACATCTCATAGCTTGTGGTTGAGCACCTCCTGCTGAGATCATTGCTCCTGAGCTCCTTGTTATACTACAAGAACTCACGGAAAAGTTGTTGAGTGTTTGTTGGGTTTTGGCAGATGAGCTAATCCAATTATAGTAAAGCTCACAGTTGGGAGAAAGTTTCTTTTGTACATCAGTTGCTGTATCATCCCTGGGGCTGGAAGTGAGATGATTCTGCATAGCAGAAAACAACAGGCTTCAACAAACATTTGCTTTCTGTCAGAAGTACTGAGACTGCTTCCTCCCGACCCCATGCTAGGGTCACTAGGCTGTGGGAATTCCATGCTCCATTCCTTGCCTGACCTGCAGAAGGCAGAGCAGTGTAAATAATTCAGAGGTTACTGGACCTGTAAGCCATTAGATTTGGAGGCACCATGAATTCTGAATAGGCAAACAGTACTTGCATGGGGAGTGTTGCCTCCATCTCTGTTTTTAGTGGAAATTAATTGGTCACCTATAGAAAATTCTGATGAAATTATTCATTCCAAGAGTGAATGTTTTGGCGGGTTTTGACACTTTGGTAACCAGTTTGGCTACCATTACAGCGTGGGAAATTGACAATGCACCCTGTCCTTGATAAGAAAAACTACTAGGAAGATACTGCTTCTTTATAGCCCAGCAAATGTGTCCAGCAAACAGGGAATTACCATGCTGCTTCGCCATTTAGAGCAGATGACCAGCCCCTGGAGGCATGAGGCAAAATGACTGCTCTGAGGAACAAAATGCTCCTCCCTTGTCTGGCCTCCAACTTCAGTGAAACAGCAAGTGGCAGCATAAAGTCCAGCTTTCTGAGAGCATGGGATTTAACAAATTATATTACCCCAGGAAAAGTTTCTGTTTGTGGTTTGAGGTGACTTTTTTGCTTACATGATTCTGGTAAAAAAGAAAATTGGACTTTCTGAATGCCCAACTGCAAGGAGTAATTGTTTAGTTTCTTTTGGGGGGCTGTGTGAAGATTCATGCACCCAATCAAATGAGTGTAATCTCCACCATCTAAACAACACTTCTGAGAGGTGGGAAGAGAAAATCCAAACATCTGGTAGGCGCAATGAACAAAGGCAGGACACAGATATCAAAAGAATAAACTGCATATTCTCCAGACAAAAGTTTAAAGAAGAGTAGCTATGCCTATGATGGATAAAGAGTATGATGCCATTCAGTCTATAGTTAGTGGAAATTCTGGTCTTCCGGTTTCTCTTTACATATTATAGTATGTTGTATATATTGATAGATACATATATACATCTGCAGATACAGAGTTGTTTGTATATTTACTTTTCACTTTTGTATTCAGAGTCAAAAATACCAAGTGGAAATTATCCAAAGGAGGGAGTTAGAGACTGAAGAGTTAGAAGTAAAAAGCAGGAGCAAAATCAATATAGACTTCCATATAAAGGGAATACAGGATTCAGGTAATCACTTGCTGGAAAAGTGCACATTGAGGAAAGAGGGATACTCGACACTTTGTGGTAGTAGGTGACCTTTTCACACATGAGTTTGACTTTTTATACCTTCTCCATACAGGAGATAGCTCAAGGTGAGTAAAATGAATTACAGGATCAAATTGCTAGATTCTGGTATAACAATTAAATTGGGAAATGCGGGTCTGTTTCCAGTATTTGTGGAAATACTCTCTTGTTTACAGCTGTGAGTCTTGCTGGTTGCAGTTTTTCAGACTTTTTTTTTTTCCCTCTTACAGCACCTGGCTGCTCTTTAAAACCACAAGAAGCCGTTTCTTCTAAAAGGTAGCTACTGGAACAAAATAGTTTTTCTTATGGTGAAGTTTGGCATCTGACTAAGTAAATCCAAGTGTACAAATGAAAATTTGAGAAGTTAGTCCTGACTACACTGACATAGGATTTTCTGCAGTAACGTGCTTAAAATACAAAACCCACAAAAAGTCAAAGCAAATAATAAAGAGATTACTTCTATAGTTCAACTTAAGTGTTGAATTGTTCAAGGCATCAGTGGTCTGGATGTAAGAAGAACAGAGAAGAGTAGAAAGAATGGATGAACATGCAAGAAGATGGATGTTTGATTCTACTCTTGACTGTAGATGAAGAACCATGGGAGACCTACATGGGCACAGTCAAGAGCAACAAAAGCACGGAAGAAGGCAAGAAGACCACTGCAGATTGTGACACCTTCTACATGGGGAAATACATAAACTGAATATGCCTCTATTGATGGTGATGCCTGAGGTGATATAGATAAAGAAGTCCAGATTGAAAATGTAATGGTTTCATGGGAAGAAATACAAAGAAGTAATGCTGCATTCTTCATTAACCAAAATATACTTTACCTATTCAATATTATGAGGTTAGAACAGCAGTAAAAGTAACAATGAAATACCTATTTGTAAAAACAGCACTTTATTTGAGGAAATGCATAATCTGTTACCAATATTTAAACAGAATATTAAAATATTTTATATTCCTGACTTCTTTTTGAGAATAAAATCTTTTACCTCATATTGGCTGGGGTTTTTTGAACAGTAATGCTAGCGTATCCTTAAAACTACATTTTTATAACTTGATTTTGTAGCAATTTTGAAATGAAAGTGACGGTAATTATAAGTAGAAATAATTTTCTGCTTAGTAAATACCATTTTTTGTCATCAGTTAAAATGCTAATCATCAGGAATTAAAATACAAGTCATCAGAATCCTCTGACACTATAGTCATCTTCCTGAAGACTCAGGTACTGCAGGTAAAGGCAAGAAGATCTAGGCGCTCCAATTACCTGAACATTCTCAATACATAACTAAAGATTTTACATTTCAGCTTGCTCCTCACTGTACTAGTTTTGGAGTTTTGCAATATTAGGGATAGAAGTTGGGTGCAGTGATAAAATAATAGCACCAGTGAAAGTGCTGGGGTCCTCCTGTCCTGCAGGTGTCTGGATATGTCAGCTGGGTGTGCCAGCTGGTTCTGGGATGGCTTCATTGGTTTGGCTATCTGAGGTACCACTCCAGGATGCAGGCAGCAAACAGCAGAGTGGCCAAGCTGCAATAGGTTATGCAGCTGTGCTGTGTCAGAGCTGACTTCAAACACTGGCAGCTTAAGTCCCCAGGAGGAAGAGAAGAGGTTGCAGAGGAGTGTTGCAGAAAAGAAGGTGGTTATGAGCTGATAAGGGCAATCAGAGCCTGTTAGTACCCTGAGGTCATTGCTGGTCATGCTAATAGCGTTGCAGGTGTAATTGGTAGAGCCATGTGCAAAATATTTTTGTTCCATTTTTTAGTACGCATATGTCACCAAATTTATAAGACTATCAACTTTTAGAGTGGCATTTTATGTTTATGTTGTGTCTTAGGCTGAAGAAAACCACTCCTTATGCAGAATTCTGCTTCAGGATTAATTTCAGCTTTAGCATAAAAATACATCGTTTCTGCTTTCACAGTTTTAAGAGCTGCCAGATAATATGGCAGGAGAGATCTACTGAAGTGTTGGGTGCAAACCATATAGCATTAAGTTTATGGCCTTGTCCTTTCCTGAAGAAACATCTGGACAGTTTTGGTTATAAGGACCTCAAAATGCAGCAGAGAAACAATTGGAGGTTCTTATTAACAGTAGAAAACAGTAACATTGCTGCTTTTGACCCTTACTGTTTGAAAGGAGAAATACTCACCTGCAATAGATTGAGGTGTGGGGGTTTGGGGTTTTTTTTCAGGCCATTTTCAGTAAGACATTGAACAGTTCAGTGCAGAAAACACTTTGCAAGATTGAGAGAGGCATTTTCTCTACAATCTAAGAGGGTTCAAATTCATGTATGCTACTGCCCAGAAGACTGTAGTAACCTCAGGGCTATAAGGCAAGCTAGGGGCATGCTTCATTCTTCTGGATGAATCTGTCTCACTGTGAAGAAAATAATTCAAGATTCATGGACTGTGGCCCCGTAAGACAATGGTCTAGGATAGGGAAGAGTTAGGCTTTAATTTCTCTAGCTGATAGATTTATTAACCAATTCCTAAGCTACGTAGTGACTGAGGATAAATAGTGCAGTAAATTTGGGATTTTTAGCCCAAGCGTATCAAAGAACAAGCAGAAAAGAGATTTAAATGGAATGCAACACTGTCAAAGGAGACCTACTGGCATGTACATACAGGCTCTTTGTGTTGACACAAGAAGAAAGGATTCCTCAGACTGTCACATCAACAAGTCCCACTATGTGAAGAGTTGGCTTTAATAACACAGGAACAAAAAGATGTGGTTTTAGAGTTTGGGAACCTTTCATATCTTCTGCTGTACTTAGTTCTGAAAGGTCTGTCTCTTTGGCCTGATTCAGCTGCCATCGTAAGTGGAGAAATGAAACAGGTTGTTTACCATGGCTGCTTTTTCTGCCTTTGAGAGGAGGTAAGTTTGAGACAGAGTCCTGTGTTGTGTGTCTGAGTGTCGGCTGGCACAGGCAGCTCTTGAAGCTCTGCTGTAGACAGTGGAGGTCCAGTCAGTACCATCACCAGGGCCTCAAAACCCAGTATCTCACTGACCTAGACCAGAAGTTTGATTCAATTGTGCAGACCTCCACTGGCATTTGCCAGGCCCTAAGGCATCCAAAGCACCCAGAAGGGATGCCAGACATGACAGTGCATGAGGGTTATGATCAGGTTGTTCGTTGCAGCCACTTGGATAAAGAGACCATTCAGAGATGGAGACTGTCATTTCATTGACTTGTCCTGATTTGTCACAGACTTTCAAAGGGGAAAGCTTTTTTTTGTTCCCATTTGCTGTTCATTTTCTGTGTCCTCCTTTTCAGTTTAAATGAAAGTCTTTGTTGGCAAACTTTGCTTACCTCATAATGAAAAGTGATATCTTCTGGGTTTTACCAAAGAAGGAAATGCTACAGAAACCAGTTCTTGTTATGATTCAGTCTAGCGTTATAGACTTGACTAATCTGTCGCTACTGGAACAAAATAGTTTTGCTGAGGAGTACTGTTATTTTACAAGAAACTTTTATAAGTTTCTTTGAATTTAATTTTCTTTTTCTGCACTTTGAGCGTTAATGAAGATGAGATTTTAAATAAAGATACTTTGTTAGCTGGAAATTATTCAAGCAGTCATCTATAGTATTTCTCATGCTTCAGCAAATGCCTCAGAAGCCAGGTACCTTCTCAAGGGAGTAACTTTGGTTTCCAGAGTGAAGGGGAACATAAGAGTTCATGCAAAGAGATTTCTTTAATACCGAGATCAGCTTAATTTACAATTGCTTGGCTTGTCTGACTCTGACACTAATAGCCTCAAACTTGCCACTTTATTTCATTTCAAAGCCCTCTTGGCAGTACAAGGGTACATTTAGTGGGAACAGGCTTTGTCCATTAAAACTGAAACTTCTTGTGCTATATTTAAAGCTCATTTGGAACACTTAATTTCCAGTCTCTCAGAAGTTTGTATTACTGAAATAAACTGTTAATGCAACGTCCTCCTTAAAGTGTCACAGCAAGGAATTTTTTCAAAGCAGTTTTTGCCACTTGTCATTCACAGCATTCCAGTGTGCATTAAAACTTAATGTATTGAGTTAACACACAGTCATAAAAACAACAGCAAACAGATTTTTGAAGTATGATTGCCATATTCTCAGCATTGCATCTACAGCATTTTAACTGGCTTCTTTTCTGAGTTCTTATTTTTAAGTTTGTACAACACTCTCAAAATAGGTCTGTCTGGTCTTAGGAGGAGTGTGATATCAGGGCTGTTAGCAGAGGGGTAGTGCTGTACTGGAGCAGGGTTCTTGAAGGTGATAAACAGGTTATTATGAGGGTTGGAAAAACAGGCCCATTCAAGACACTTCCTTATAAATAACCTAAAAATACTATAGGCTCCTGTATACACTTGATACCTGACTGTGAGTTCTTGTCTTTAATAAGCCTAAGTGATTTGCTACCCCACAGAATTGGTGGCCTCCAATTAGCCAGTGCAGAGATTTCCTGTTTTTTCTGAGTTGCGGAACAAAACCATTGCATGGACAGCAGCCAACAAAGTGCAATAGATTTGATCACAAGGGGCCTGATTTCAACTGTTCTCCGCAGATTTTTCCATATATGTTTTTTCCAAGTCACTCTCTGCCACCATTATTTCCTAAGAATGGGAAGAATGAATAAAAGGAAAACAAATTCAGTAAAAGCTAGAGATACAAGCACAGCCACTAGCTTGGGATTTCTGGTTTTCTTTCCAGGATCTGTGTCTCTTTTAGGTTGTTTTTTGAATAGTCAGAATTAATATTGAATGCCCTGGGATTCACTTACTTCAGCAGCTCAGGACTCCAAAGCACTTACTGTTTATCACAGACTTAGTTCAAAATCTGTTGCTTATATACCTTTACTTAGAGCAAACAGAAAGTATCATTCTCTGTGATAGTAATTAAGTGGTGTATGCAGAGATCCACTTTTCCAGCTGCTTGGGCCACGGAATACAAAACAGAGCTCCAGTTTATAGTGCTTCTAAGACATGGTAGTGTTTATCTCCTATCATGCATTTTAATTGCTTATTTGGTGTATGTGTCAAGCACACACACAACTGTAGTCCTTAGAAATGCCACAGATGCATTTTACGGAATCATAGAATGGCTGAGGCTGGAAGGAGCCTTTGGAGTACATCTTGTCCAGTGCCCCCCTGCTGAAGCAGACCACCTAGACCTGGTTGTCTGGGACCCTGTCCATTGGTCTCCCCTCATCCGGTGAGATGCTCTTCATAGAAAGCTATCAGGTTGGTTAGACATGATTTCCTCTGTTGTAAATCTGTGCTGACTACTCCCAAACATCATCTTAACTGGAAGTTATTTTCAGGGTTATTTTCTCCATCACATTCCCCAAAGTCAAGATGAGACTGATAAGGTCCAGTTCCCTTAATCCTCTTTCTTGCCATTCTTGAAGATAGGGATGACGTGCTTTCTTACATTCTGCAGAAACCTTGGCCAATCACCACAACCTTTTAATGATAATTGAAGCAGGTTTGCAATGACACCAGACAGCTCCCTCAGTACTTGTAGGGTGCATCCCCTCAGGTCTCATGGACTTGTCTGTATCATACAACATCTCTTGGAATGCTGTGGAAGGATAGTTTGTCATCTACATCTGCCCGTCAGACAATACCATGGGTGTTTTGCATACTACACCCCTGCTAGTCCCTTGGTGGTTATAGACATCCTCTTACAGTGAATTTCATAGTGCTTTGTCATCTCTATTCCAAGCATCCCATCATTTTCATTGCACAGCAACAGCATTCATGGTTACCATTCTCTGGGCATGCTGTATTACTTCTTAGCCTACACAGTGATACATAAACTTTGGGGTTTTCCTACCAGTTCCTTGGACAAAGAGAGTGAACAGGTTGCAGATAAAATTTGCCAGCATTTTCTTGTGTTACCAGCATTCAAGCAATCCAGCATCATCATGAAGTGGGCAAGGGTCTTTTAAAATGCTGAGACTTTGGTAGGCTCTGAATACTCTGAGGAAAGGGACCTAGTACATACTGAAGATTGCAATACCCTGTATTTCCTAGTCCAGCATAACTTCACTCTTGGCACTCATCACGCTGACAAGTGCAATATAGCAAATACATTCAAATCAGTGCACAGTTAGAAAACTGTTAGATTCAGAAACAGACAGCAAATCCTGCAATAATAGAATGTCTCTCCTTAGTGTAGCCACAGGTGGTTTCCTGTGTTTTACCCAGATTACAGACTGTGAAGTCTTGCTGACTAGTCCTATGATTCAGCCAGCCAGCCAGCAGACCTGGGTCCAACTCCCAGGGAAGCCAATTGCTCCAGGTGCTGTTTTCTGCACAGCAAGAATTACTTGCAACCAAGTTCTTCCTTATTTCCTCTGTGTGAGGAGAGATGTAGCTTCTGAAGTATCCTGAAATGTAAACTTTGATGATCAGGCAAAGATACTGACTTCTAATATTAATAGTGTCAATTTGTTGCTCAGTTTAGAGGACAGTGGTGTTCTCGGATTAGGCAGTGTCCCATGACAGCTCCTAAATGTTCTGGGGTTTGTGATAGCACTGCTTAAACATAATAATGGTTTTCTACTTGTGGCAAAATGCTTGCTGAGAAGCTGTAATAAAGAAATGTCCCTTTTTACCTTTCAGTAAACAAATATTGAACTAAAGAGCCAAATACTGGCCTGATTTATACTGGTGTAACTCTACCATATCCAAGCCACTCTGAATTTAAGTGCAGGGAACTGCAAAAGAATCTGGGCTAAAATAATCTAGGAATGGAGTAGCCCACCCACCATGTCTGGTTGCATAATTTCTTTGCAAACACTGTGTGTGTGCAAGGAGACCATAGGTGTGTTCTTAGACAAGGAGCTGCAGAGTATGTTTGTCATGTTGCTTTAGATATCTTTTAAATTTTGCTGGTGGCTCATCTCCCTGTTGGCATTCATTGTGCCATTGTTTAACACCTTGGAAGGCCCTGCCACTCTCTAATCTGATGAATAGTTATTTGATAAATATTACAAATGTTACTAATGGACTCATTTTATAACGCCTTTCTTTTCTGTTGGATCAAAGCAACACAAAGAGCAGTTCGTTTATAGAGATGAGGAGACAAAGAGGACGAAAGAAAACTACCAAAAAAACCCCACCAGAAAACCCTGACTTGGTTGGATATATCAACAAAACTAAGCAAATGATTTAGCCTGTTTATTATGTGGAAATTAGCAATAGCCTTCTCATATGTTAGCTATTATGTACATGTGAATATTTCAAATTAATTTGGGAGAACTGTGCATAAGCACAGCATGAGAAACTCCTAGTTTCTCTCCTGGAGACAACATGCAACATTAGAAGCGTTGTACAGCCATTTCAGAAGCAGAACAGGCCAAACAACTAGCAAATACAGAAGGCAGAGCTGATGATAGGATGAAAATCCATGCTATAATGTTTTCACCTTCTGTGTCTGGCTCCCCATGTTACACTGGATTCCTTTTAGTTTACTTACACACATACAGAAAACCTAGATTCTTTGTTTTGTACCTTTAAGAAGACATCTGACAAAGACACATCAGTGATTTCCTAGGTGAAACAGGGATGATTCAAGAAGGGAATAAGAGGAGAAAGACACTGTCCTATGCTTTTTGCACTTTAAAATTAAAAATTGCACAGAAAGTTTTAAAATGTGAATGAGAGCTGTATAGCTATATTTATGTTAAAATGTAGTATTTTTAAAATCAGAAGAAAACCACACACATCTAGAAATTTCCCATAAAAATGTAAAATAAATGTTTACTTTCTATTTCCAACAATAATATTTTTGCCAGCTTTGCTGTCTCAGTTCATGTAACTGCTTTTTTCAGTCTGTCATCCTAGATTTTTTAACATTCCCCAATGAGCTCATGTTCCCTGTAAGTGCTTATTATCAGAGCCAAGTGCATGTCGCAATCCAGATAATTCACTTCACCATTGTGTTGGTTTTTTGTTATACATCTTAGACATGTATATTTATAATGCAATGAAACTTTAAGCTGAGGTCACTGGATGGAAGAAGTATTTATTTGTCTCACAAGTTTGAATGGAAGACTATGTTCTTAGCATTAGTTATTATGTGATGCATTTGAGGATGAGTATGTGACCAGAAGGGAGTACATCCTGAGTTCTGCTCCTGCTTGACAACAGACACATTGTGTGATGTTGAGTAAATCACTTTCCTGCCAGTTTCCCTTCTATTACCAATAGACAGCCGGTAATGTTTCATCCTTAGCTGGTTATGCAGCCACCAACACTGTCAACAGAAAGCTCCAAGAACAATTAACATTGGCATCAGTGGCAAACTGCTCCTTGATGTTCTTGATATTTTCTAGGTGTTGAAATGAGAGGGTAAAAACACTACAAAAACATTCACAAATGTGTTTGTGCCCAGATGGAAACACCACCATCCCCAGGCTTTGGATCATGCTCCTTCCCAAGATTAATGGTGAAAGTTGCAAGAGTCAGCATGAGTTTGCCAGGTGCTCGAGCAGTCTGATATGACAGTCTGATTTGCCTTCTATGACAAAATGTCTAAATTTCTGGATGCAAGGGCAGAACCTTGACTTTTTAAAAGCCTTTAACACCCTCTGTCACAGTATTATATCCAAGTTTGGATATAATACCACAGTTTGGATGCGTGGATGACTAGACAGATAAAAAAATTGGTTGGATGGTCAAGCTTAGATAATAGTAGTAATAGTACCTCAGTGGTTTATCCAGCAGAAATTACAAAATTCAACAGGGACAAACATCAAGTCCCTCACCTGGGAAGGAAGAACCCTGAGCAAAAATACAGGTAGAGTGGCAGGGAGCAGCTCTGTGGAAAAGGATTTGGGGGCCTTGGTGGACATAAGACAGGAGCACAGACTGTCTGCAAAGAAGGCCAACAGCATCCTGTGCCATACCAGCCACAGAATGAGAGGAGACAGTCACTTCTGATCACCATTTGTCAGGCCCCACTGCGTCCAGTCTGGGGATCCACAGTGCCAGAAAGCCATGGATAAACTAGAATGAGTCCAGCAAGGGCATGAAAATAACTGAACACTGGAGCTCTTGCCCTGTTAGGAGAGGCTGAGGGAATGGGGTTTGTTCAGCATGGGGAAAAGAGGGCTACGTGGGACCCTCTGATAGCTATGCAGCTAGTGAAGACAGCAGCTTTCTGATTCCTATGAGGAGGTGGTCAAGAAGATGGAATGAGGCTCTTAGTGCTCCAGGGTAGGAAGACAGGAGTTAATTGTCACAGTCTTGAAACAAGACTGCCTATCAGTGATGCATTTCCTCACAAAGACAGCCAAGCAGTGCAGCAGGTTGTCTGTAGGGCTGTGCATCCCCCAGTCTTGCAGGATTTGGAGACCTGAGGGGATGAAGCGCTGGACAAGACAGCTTGTACCTCCCAGCTGACCCTGCCTTGCTTGAGCAGGGAGCCGGACCAGAGCACTGGACCGCCTGAGGTCAGCTGCTGGACCCTGCATCCTCCAGCATCCTACCGGGGCCGGAGAGGTGCACAGAGCATTCCAGGATGCGAACTGCTACGCGAGGACCGGCTGATACAGGCGGACCGGGCGCCAGGGATCCAGTTTAACACTCTCCCCTTCACTTTCAAAAAGTTGAAGCCTCCGCTGATCTCTCGATACCCTTATCGCGGACTCCTCAGCCTCCGCGGCAGCGCCTTGAATTGTTCATGGCTATGGACAATCCCAGACATTACCGTTCCCTCGGCCGAGGCGCGCTGCAGCCCCCTGATAATGATGATCACAGATGCGCTGAGATTGCCGGGGCCGCCCCTCAGCGCTGGNGCGCGCCAGGGGGCGCTGCCGGCTCGGCGTTGGCCGCCGCCAGCGGGAACCTCGGGAACGAGGGACAGCGGGCCCGGGCTGGGCGGGAGCTGCACTGGCGTGGATGGAGGGTGCCCGGCCTTCGCCGCGGCCCTTTCCTCAGCGAGCTGCTGTGGAGCTAATGGGCTCTCCCCCTCGCTTTGCCTCGCCTCGCCCCCGCGTTTCCCAGCAGGGGCGAAGGACTCGTCCCCAGCGCCACGGGCGGTTTGAACGCTCTGGGTCTCCGAAGTAGAGCGGGGAGTGGTGCGGCCTCCGGCCCTGAGCTGGGTCCCAAGGACCGGGAAGAGACTGGGAACATGTCACTGTAGCTGCTCTGGCAGCGACAGCGTGGCTTGGGTGGTGAGAGAGACTCCTTAAGCATCTGCAAGACCTTGTTTTTGCTGTGCCCTGAGCAGAGTTTACCTGGAGAGGGCAGCTGAGGAATCCACCTGCCCTGGCACAACTAATGCCGCCCTCGGAGCGTTTTCTGGCAGTCTTTCCCCCACGTAACACAATTGCTCAATGTAGGCTGATGCTCTGACAGCTCTACGGGGCAGGTGGGTGAACTCCGAACAGACACAGGGATCCAAGCCTTCCCCTATTTACATACAGGAAAGGAGTACCCACAAAATAATACCGGTGAGTGAACGCCAAATCAAGTTTTAGGTATTATTTAAAACTGCACTTGTGTGTTCTCTGGTCCAGTTATTATGCTGTATATTTGCTGTATAAATAAGGTATAGAAAGATTAAGAAATGGAACTGTGACAGGAACAGAATATTCATAGGCACACTTCAAAACACACCAGTGTTGTTCTCCATTGCAGTCAGCATTCCCATTGTAGTGGGAAGAAGTATAAATGTTCTGAACCCTCCAGTCTGAGTATCTATTAGTTTAAACCATTTGAATAAAAAATATTTATGGTTGTGAAAAATCTCTGATCTACTTAAATTCTTCCAAATTTAGGTTTGGCGTCGAGTAATCATTATTCCCTGTCAAATGGTTTTGTGAAGTCACCCAAAATAATGAGATGTAACTTGCCTAGATACATTAATAATTAGAAGGATTTATTGTAGTAAGCATCATGGGAAAGTGTAACTTTCCCATTAGATGTCCTTAATTAGAAAAGAATGTGTCAGATTTCAGATCAACGTAGGGGAACTACAACTATCCATTAAAGAGAGAAGGACAAATAACGCAAGTGACAGCTCTTGCAGGAGTACAAAGATTTAAATACTTTATAAATTAAGGGGATTGAAGGTGCTCATTTTCATCACTGAAGCTCTGTGACCTGTCTTCATCATCAGAAGGGTGCAGTCTCCAAACTGAATTAAACAACATAAAGAGCAAATGCTCTATATAATTCTGACAATAGAATATTTGGGTGTTCAGTAGTTATTCCTTTTCCTGTCTTTTAGCAATGGCTCCTTAAGGTGGGCCAAACTGCTCTGGAAAGTGCTCAGTTATGCTCATATGAAAACTTTATAGTGCCAGTGGCATCTCTTGAACTACAGGAACCATGGCTAATACCCTTGTTCAGTTGGTGGCAAGATGTGGGATAGAGAAGTGGTCTGACTGGCTTTAAGATAAAAATTGGAGAGCTGTTAGGTGATTGTAACATGTGGGAGGCATTACTGTAAATCCAAGCAGAATGGGGTGCCTAACTAGTTGGGCATCTTCAAGGAGTTAATTTAAGTACCCATCTTTTGTGTCTTCCATTTGGCTCTAGGTAATTCCTCACAGACCCAGGCCAAGGGTTTTACTGGGTGTTACACAGAAGCTAGAAAGTAAGTCTTAATAATGCTTACATTTACTTAAGGGTTCTGAGTGGAACCAGTTCATACTCATATTTCTGCTCAGTGCTTGGTTAACATTCAGGCATGTATTTTATTTATGCAGTCTTAAAACTGTGCCATGAATGACATCAAAGCGAGGGCAATTTAAGAAAGGGGAACATGTCCACAGTTTGTTGCAGCTTGCAAAGAGATGATGTTCCGAGATGGGGAGACTTAAAATTTTGCACCATAAGCAAACTACTCAACCTGGGATATTGGATCTATTAATCCTATGTCAGTTACACCTGAAAGTTACTACAAGATGATTTCTGTGGCCTACAGCTTCTACTACAGCTTTTTCTGCAGCCTCTGTGAAATCAGTAACACTGGACCAGTGCCCAGCTGACAGGTGGCCACATTACCAAGTTATCAGCTTGTTTCCTGCTCTTGATAAGTGTTTCATTAGGGATGGTTTTGGGAAGAAAGGTGAATTTGCTTCTTACGGGGAAAAGGAAATCCTTTAACAAGGAGGCTGAGGCACACAGACAGGGCCTTGTTAAATAAGCATTTCAGCTTTACCACTTTGTGCAGCACTTTGCTTGAAAAATATGTTTCTGTTCTTTTATGAGCTTTTTTTCTGAAGAATAATTATGATCATTAGGTTTGGATTTAGAAAAGGATATATCTAGTTTACCTGGAGGAGATAGGTGCTCAAAACTTATGTAATTCTGTGGGATTGAAAATGTACGCGTTTAAAACAAAGTTCAGGTAGAATGTTAAAGACATGACTTAAATTCTCTTTTGAAGTACTGTGTGGAAGCCTTCTCTTTTCTAAATTCAACCTTTATCACATATTCAATCCTAAGAGTGCTAGGGAACACAGGGTGCGTTCCAAAGGGATACATAAAAAGCACCTTACTTCCATAAGTTACTAGCATCCAGCATTTGTGTTTTTAACGAGCTGAAATGAGAAACCTTGTAAACTAATTTGAACAAACTACAGTGTCTTACTCAGAGCAAGGTGCCTCAAACATCAATGAACCCTTGAAAGTTTGTCTGTGAGATACTTCTCTAAGAATCTTTCATCCTAAAAATGACACTTGAAAACTCGGCAGTAGATCATGACAAGATTCACATGTGAATGCCCAAGAGATAAGTGATGCATTGTTTTACTGAGGAAGGTGGTATAAATATTCCACTTCTGAAACCAGGACTAAACAAAGCTCACCTGCTCATTAAAAGGTACTGAAACCTGACTATTTTACATACTGTTTTGTAAATGAGAGTTCCTAAAACACACCTTTATTTTCAAACCTTCTCTGAAAAACCTCTGGGGAGAAGCAAGGTTTGGTATGACAAAGAAAACATTTTATTCAGACTTAAGAGCTGGAATGTCTGCCTCAGGAGAGTGTTATATAGGATGCCTACACATCACACCATCAGTAGAGTTGGCTATTCTTGTACTAGTATTTTTAGTTTTAAATTAAAATCTGCCTGAAGCCACAGATGAGTCCTCAGCACACTACTCTCTGACTAAGGATGCAAATTTAAATTGAAACTTTCCTTTAAAAGCCTCTTTAAAGGTTAGCTGTCCACTTGGCCTGAGTGAAGCACCTTTGACTTGAGGAAGACTAAAGTGCTGCAAGTGCTTGCACTTTAAAATCTTGGACAAGTTATGCCAGAGAAAGAGACAAAGAAAGAGATTGAAGCCAGATCACTGCCCATTTATTTCTTTGGCAAGCAAGGGTCTTCATGTACCTGAATACAGTAATATTAGGGCTTTTACATCTTAAGAATCTCTGTCACATGAATTCAGGTTGATGAATCAGCATATGTGTTAACTTTTCATGTGTTAAAATACATGCCTGATTTAATTTTGCCAGTAAAAGCAATGTGTTGAGCAGATTATACAATGAAGAAGTTACCCAAACTAAATGGATGATTGATAATTCTGTTGTTCAGACACCTTAAGGTAACCAAATACGCAGACAGATATTTCAGGAGACATGAAATTTGCCTGATGCCCCTTGAAGTTAAACCAGGTATTTTGAGTAAACCATGCCTATTTCTGGTGGTATACCCTGTACAACAATCGTGAATAATTATATATGTCATTACTGATGGGTAGAAATGTATGCTCATAGTCAAAATAAGTGCTCAGACACCAAACATCTTCCTGGGCTTCCAGCCTGTTTACTGAGCTTTCAGGGCCTTGTTTAATATTAACAGCTGGAGTGTACAGAACTCTGCCTAGGGAATGGACTGTGAGCCACCTGAGAGCTTTTGGGTATCAATTACTGAGTACTGGGTGATGTTGTAGTAGGTGTAAACTACAGGTTGCATAAGCAGGAAGAACAAATGGAAAAGGTCTTCCGTAGACAGAAGAAACCTCATGTTGCAGGCTGTGGTCCTCCTGGGGAAACTTCACTCGCCTGATATCTTCCAAAGGAACAACACAGATGGACATACGCAGTCATGAAGGTTCCTGGACAGTATTTCCTGACCCAGATGATAGAGGACTGAGTAGGGACAGGTGTTCTGCTGGACCTCGTAATTACAAATGAGGAAGGTTGAGGATGTGACGGTTGAAATCAGCCTTGGCTGCAGTGGCCATGAGATGGTGGAGTTCGGAATCCTGAGAAGAGGAAGTAGGGCAAAAAAAGCAAGATCATGACCGTGGACATCAGGAGAGCAGACTTTGGCCTTGCAGGGATCTGTTCAGGCAGACTCCCGTGGAATAAGGCCCTGAATGGAAGAGGGGCCCAAGAAAGTTCTTTGATATGCAAGGATTACCTCCTCCAAGGTCAAGAACAGTCCCTTGCAACAAACAGGAAGTCAGGCAAAAATATCGGGATGATTACCTGAGTTAACAAGGAGTTCCTGGCAAAACTCAAACATAAAAAGGAGAGACACTGTCTGAACATGATGTTAGGAAAGCCAGAATCCATTTAGAATTGAATCTAGTGGGGGATGTTTAAGGTAGCAAGAAGACTTCTCACAGTACATAGTTAGCAAAGGAAGACTAGGGAAAATACATGCCTGCTGCTGAATGGGGCAAGAGCCCTGGTGACACATGATGTGGGAGAGGCTGAGCTACTGAATGCCATCTTCACCTCAGTCTTTATCAGAAAGACCTACCTTCAGAAATTTGAGGGCTGAGTGACCAAGGGGGAAGGCTGGAGCAAGGAAGTCTTACCCTTGATGGAAGAGGATCAAGTTAGAAAACAATTAATCAAACTGGACATATGTAAGTCCATGGGCTCTGATAGGATGCGCCAATCAGAACTGGGGGAACTGGCATCATCAAGAGGCCACTCTTAATACTCTTTGAATGACATAGTCACTAGAAGTGTCTGAGGACTGCAGGAAAGCAAGTGTCATTTTTTCTCCAGAAAGGGCAAGAAGGAGGACCCCAGGAACCACTGGCCAATTACAGCCTCACCTCAATCCCTTTGAATGTGATGGAGCAGCTAATCCTGGAAACAGTTTCCAGGCATAAAAAGGACAAGTCATCACCCCAGGGAGTTATGCTTGACCACTTGATAGCCTTCTATAATGAAATGACTTCTGTGGTAGATGAGGTAGTGGATATTGTCTGCCTCAAATTCTGTAAGACTTTTGATGTTTTCTCCCTCAAGATTGTCATGGAGAAGGTGATGGAGTATAGGTTGAACAGAAAGTGAGCTGGGATGAAAACTGAAGAGAGTCTAGCAAAGGACCACTAAGGGGATTTTGTCAGCACATAAAAATATTTGAAAGGAAGGTGCAAAGAAGACAGAACCAAGTGGTTGTGGAGTCTCCATCCTTGCAGATGCTCAACAGCCATCTTATCATGGTAGTGAGCAGCTTGTTTTAGGTGGCCCTGCTTGAGCAGGGGGTTTGGACCAGATGACCTCCAGAGGTCCCTTCCAGCCTCAGCCAAGCTGTGACTCAATGAGTTAACCATGCCTTTATTTTGGGGATGAAGACAGACCAAATCAATCAATCAATCAATCAATCAATCAATCTAATCTATATTTGGAACCCAATGCCTGAATCACAAAGTATAAAATGAAAGTGAGGAAAAAAGCTGCACAAGGACAAGACACTCCAACAAGTAGGGTTGTACTCTCTGACAACTAACAAGCAGTTTCATTTCTCACTTTGGACTCACTTTGAGAAAGTAAGATGGCTGAACAGTATCCAAAATGATGGGGAATTAAACAGCCACATGAAAGATGTATTCATTTCTCTGTTATGGAAAGGGAGTATGCAAGATGTGTAAGAGAGGCCAGAGAGAAGAGACAGTACTTCCTGGGAGGTCTTGATGTTGCTTCAGGAGTTCTTACCTGTTGTAGAGAGATGGCAGAGCCACTGCTGATCTTTTTATGCTACACCAAGAGAGTCGCCCTTACTGCTTACTGGTCCAGGAGCTCCATACCAGGATTCTGGAGCAATCTGGAGGTAGGGCAGAAGTCCATCATGTTCAGTCCTTCCATTTAAGTCTAGCTACTGCTCGCCAAAGTATTTTACTCTGTGTTTTCACAGTGAGGAAGAGGTCCAGGGACTGTTGCCAGAGGAAGATTTGTGTAGCTGTATTGATATAGGAGAACTTGAGCTGCATAATTTTGCAGTCATCTGCAAAGAAGTCCTCAGACCTTAGGCTAGATGACGTGGTTAGGTGCAGATGGGGATCAGTCTGAATTCTGTGAGAACTGAGTTTAAACATCTGCCTCAATCCTGTAGAGCAGGGAATGTAGAAATGAACTTCCCAAAACATTGTGGAACAAAAGAGGGGCACATGAAAGGATTTTCCAAGGAGCCTGTCTTCCTTTGCATTGATTTGTAAAGTCAATAGCGCCTTGCTCCTCGATGTGCTAACCAAAAATGGTCTCTATTTAGAGGTGGGGGAAGCTAATAGTAACAGTTAACATGTGCTCAGGCTCTTTTTATATACCTGACTGTAAACATCCATGGATATTAGCACAGTTTGTGTATATTTTTCCAATTATCATGGAAGTGAGCATTGCTGCAGTATAAGCATTTTCATCCATTTGTCTTTTGAGTAAACCCAACAAAAATAACCAATACCAGAACACTGAAAACATTGCAAAATCACTAAGTGTTGCAGCTCATACAAATGTCCACTTTGACCTATTGTAATGCCATAAGTACAATTCTCAGTATTTTTACAAGCTTCATTTACCCAGTTTCATTATCTTTTTAATCAAATGAGATTTCAGATGTGGGTTTTTTTTTTTACATGTGCAATATGAACGTGATTGGAAGGGTTGCAGCTTTTTATCCAGTAAATGTGACTTTATACATGGAACAGCCCAAATATAATTACAAGTATGGACAAAGTCACCAAAGCATTTTCTATTCCATGTGACCGACAGAGCTGAATTGGCTATCACTGTGCTTGATGAGTGGAGCTTCTGCTTTGCATCCCACGTTTTTTCAAGGCATAATGCAGTTTCTATTTCCCTGTTGTTATGATTGTATGAGACAATCCCTAGCTTTAGAAAAGGCAGCAGCAAGCCAGGGCATTAAAATTAAAGGGGAAAAAAAATCTACACAAACCACTTAAGCACACTCATTATTATGGCCCTTGCTACCTCAGGCCACTGGAGAACTTATAATTTAGTCAGCATTATGCAGTTTGAAGTGTTTTATGTTCTGCATGGGAGCAGGCTGCAATTCAAATATCAGTGGCCATGAAAAATATGCACATACGTTTAGTATGAAAATCTCCAAGGGCATAACAGAAGAGACGGGCACATGTAGCTGCAGTGTGATGGAGAATTTCTGTGAATTAATCATTTGGACATAGTTTATCACCATTTTATATTTTGCCAGAGATGCTTCCTCGCCATTTGTTGGGAAAACTTATTATACATGCACATCTTAGAAAGATAATAAGGCCAAAGCCTTTGATGCTTAAAGGCAACAGCCTTTGTTAGATTCTGTTATGACACAGACAACTTCTCCACTGACAGAGCCATTCAGATAACAAGAGTAATTGCCTAGTTTATCGAGTTTAGGGAATTGTGCTCCATTCTCCCTTCTTGCCTACTACATTAGCTATTATGACCCATCTTCTACCATAATTTAAAGGGAGTGGAGTACGTGCATTTTTAAAGCTTTTCTTGAAAGAATAGAGTGCTGTATTTACATACTTCCTTCATTATTCCACAGGGCCAATGCTTTAATATATTCCTTCCAAAGAAGCAGAGTGTCATGTGTGTGCATGTATGCATCTCTTTCTGTGCCTAGGTTTTTTGTGCAGTTTAGTGTCTGAGTGGGTAGGGGAATGAGAGGGGCTCATTTGGTTGTTTCTTTATACCTTCTTCTAACTGGAGACAATACCATTATAGTTGGTATTAGCAAAACTACAAACAGAGCAATCGTTTCTGACACTTTAAAAGAACTTTATTGACATCTCCAAACACGTGAGGAATTTTAAAGTAGAACTTTTCCATCTGTAAGGCTTGATCTGATCAAAAGCCCGAGAGTAGCTCCGGATGTAGCAAACGAGGCTACAGAACAGATTCCAGCTCCTTTTGGGTAAAAAGGAAAAAAAAAGCTGAAGTTTGATTCAGCCTAATCCTGACAAAACTACCAAAAGATAGCATTGCAAGGAGAGAATTAAAAAAAAAAAGCTTTCAAAATTTATGTGCCATCCAAAGATTTTAAAAGGTTCAAACCCAATATTTAAGTGTAAGGTTTAATATCTTAAAATGCTGCTGTGCCTTACAGTGTTATTACTTAGAAAAACCAGTTTCTCCAGTATGACGATGTCTTGGTTCTGGCCAGGACAGGGTTAATTTTGCACTAGCCAGGAGGGGGCATGGCTAGGGCCCAGAAGTTATTCTGTACCTCGGTTCGGGGCACAAGGGGAAGGGACTCTCCTGGAAGGAAAGGCTCTCTTGCTGTCACGGTGTCGTGGCTGGAATTTCGGGCTCAGCAGTGAGCACTTTGGCATGTGAATCACTCTTCTGCACACTTTTGTTATTAATATTGTTACTGTTACTGTTTTCTTTTCTCATTGTTGCTTCCAGTAAATTGTTCTTAGCACATTATTCTCTGCCTTTTGTGCCTCCAACTCCCCTCTCAAGTGCTCCACAGGCGAAAGGCAGCGGCACTGCTTTTGGTGAGAGTACTAAATTGGAGAATACCATTCCTAAACCACCATAGCAAAGTCATGAAATGGTCAGAATGTGACTTCTGAAACAACACAAACCAAAACTGATGTTAACAGAAGGACAACTTTCAAATGGAAGTTGAGAGTTAACTGGAAACTAAAGTGATTTATACCTCTTCCCCTGTATATAAATAGAATAATTTTCCAGAAGTGTAACCAAATACGAAGGCCAGTTCTGAGAAAATTCCAGCAGCTGTTTCATGAAGGAGGAATTCATGATTTTTCCCCCCAACAGGACAGGTGCACTTTCACCCTCCAGAAGCACTTGTTAAGAGGCTGTTACACATAAGAAAGAACTTTGTATTCTTAACTCTTTTTTTTCCTGATTCATGTGAATGCCCTGGTAAAATGTCTGAACTGACTCATCTAGCATCACTGCTATCAGCTGGGTAGACTGGATGCCAGCTTTATTTCCCTGATGCTTGTTCTGCTTTTGTCTCCATGAAAAGGTCTGGTTAATACATCCACCTTTGTGTTTGTCATATTTAAATGTGTAGCCAGATTCTCTGTTTTGCAAGGACATTTTCGTCATCTTTTGAAGTCACTCCATGAGGCTGGTAACAAATGATAGCTTGCCAGCTACAAAGTGGGTATTAACAATGAATTTTTCATAGCAGACATTCATGCGATTGTCTTGTGGCTGACTGAGAGGACACAAGTGTGTTCTGCATCTCAGTGGAGCAGCTGGCAAGATAAGGAGAGTGTCTGAATGTGCTCTGCTCTAATTAGCTCCATAAAGAGGCAATTGGTCTGTGCAGAAGATGGTGCTGGATTAATGAAAGTACACCTTTTTCAGGACAGTCTGTCTGCATAGCACTGGTTCCTGTAGATGGACCGACTCATTTGGGCCAGCTTATTTATGACTAAACTATTTCCGTTGTGCTCGTTGCCTTGTCATTTTCAACTGCTAGGTTGAGAGTGACATAACATTTCCGCAGATTTGATATCCTTGGCAAAACTAAGGAGATCTACCCATCATGTACTCAAGCAGTTTCATGAAAGTGAAAGAGGGTAGACGTTTGACATTTCCTTTCACAAATACTCCACCCCTATTTTTCTTTATAGGGAAGTCACTGTTTCCTGCAGTGACACCTGCTGCTCTATACAGCTCCGTGATCATTTTGGCTGCAGGGCTGTTGGATCAGGAATGTGGTGGGTTTCACAGGTAGGTTTGCTCTGTCTCCAAAGGGTTGTCCTACTGCTACCCTCCAGTTATTTGTATGTACAGATGGTAACTCTGCAAATGGACTTAGCACCCAGATACACAATGCTGGGCACATGCAATGACACTGACAAGCAGGACGTGCCAGTCTTGCCAAGCATGCAGGCTCTGTGTGTGCAGCAAATCTGCCACACTCTGAATTTACTGAGCTTGCACTCTGTGCCCAGAGTGTCTCCTCTGCACCTGAGCAGTAAATCCAGGTTGCCATGCATGCATGCATGCAGTAGTCATTTGTGACTGAGTTCTGGGCATTTGGCAAGTAGTTCAGGCTACTGCCTCTGCTCTGCAGTCCGGGAGAATGTCCAAATCCCTTGTTTCCTGCTGGACCTGTGGAAACTGCTCCAAGTTGGACAAGGCATTGTATCTGGGGTAGATCAGGCACATGGCATCTACACAGGAGGTTAGCAGATCATCACACAGGAAGAGTGACTGAGAGCCTCTCTTCAAGAAAGGTAGTTATAGCTGTTGATAACACATTGTTTTGAGGTCAGACTCTGTTTGGTCCAGTTGCTTCTTGACAACACTTTGAAATATTCTCTGTCTGTGGCACATTCTGCATTGCATTGCTGTCTCCCATGCTTCATCTCCTAGGGAGTCCAGTCATGTAGATGCTGAAAGCTGGGTCGCAGAGAGATTTTCCAGCTTTCTGCCAGTGTTCGTGTGAAAGTCCTTGCTTTCACACGGATGCTGGCCGAAAACAGTCAGAGGTGTTTGTAAACTAGTCCCTTTATCTTGCAGGTGCAAAGTTGTTATGCAGTTTGTTGTGATACTGACTAGAGAAATATTTTGAAATTGGTGTTGTAGAGTTTCACCAATCATGCTAAGAGGTGGATGGTCAAGGACCAATAACCTTATGCCATTCAAGCGAACTAACATATAAAAATCTGTCTGTAAATTAAACAAACAATTCCATTTTCTTCCTGAATCGTGCTGTGTTGTTTCTAACTCCATCCCTGGTACAACAGCGACTCAGTCATTCAAGTCCTACAAAGAAACAGCACCAGTGCTCTTTAGATTTGCTGAGTTAGTTAGGACTTCTGTATCAGGATGTCCTTTTACAGCAAAGCTACTTCAGGATTGTCTGAAGTGTTGGTAATGCTTTATTGCAGCTACTCTTGAGTTGCCTGAAGTTATCTGGAGCATGTGCTTCACTGTCTAAGCTTTCCTCTTTCCCGCTTCCCACTCCAGTTTGCCTCCCCATCTCCTTTTGTGTTGCTTTCAATACATACTGCTTCCTGTTTGTGTTTATGGCTGGTATTGAGAGTAAATGAGCAGCTGTAAATGAATCGATTCAAGTAGCAAGCAGTGTGTGACTTGCCAGGGCCAGCCTTTCCCAGGCTTCCCAGGACAAGGTCAGGGAGAACTGGGCAGAATGTTTGATGGATAATCCAGGAGAGTATTTCCTTTTGCAGTGCTGAGCTGTGTTTCAGGGCACTTGCAGCCCTTGGTCTTTCTCTTACTTTGATGTAGATTTTTCTTTTTAAAAGCAACAACCAGTGAGTGTATTTTGAACAGGAATCTCTGTGAGTTTATTCACTTTTCCGTTTTGCCATATCCTTTCCACTTTGTGTCACTGTAACCTCTCTGTTGGGAATGTGTTCTTGCTCTTTCAGATGAATTATCTGGTCTTTGCTGCCCAGCTTCTGGCTGTTAATTTGCTCTCTGCTGGTTCAGGCTGGGTTCTAAACATTTTTTTATGTTTTAGAGTTAGTTTGGCATTGTATGTTGCTGTTCCTTCTTCTCTACAAATTAATTAACTGCTACTTTATATATCATCTGAAAAATGGAAAATCCACATCACTCTGTAACCTGAGCATAAAGACTGTGGTCTGAGAAAGCACAGGGCCTAATAGAGCAGAAAGCCTGTAGCCTAACTGCTTAATTGAGGTTATATATATATATATATTAATAACAGAGACTGCAAAGGTAGCAGAAATTGCAGGTAGGGACAGGCAAGATCAAAATGGCTCTGGAAAAAGTTATTTTAGTCATGTAGGATTTTTTTTTATTCATTGCTTGGGACAAAGTATGAGCACAAGCTAAAATTGCAGCAGCAAATAACCCCAGAGCATGGCAAGTTATACTTAGCTAGCATTAAGGTAATGTCATGTAGAAGCAGAATATTTGTGGTTAGCTAAAGTGACAAAAATGCAGCTGCACTGGTATTAATCCTGTGTTAATCTTGTAAAGAGATGGGATTTTAAGAAGTAATGGTCTTTGGAAGGGATCTACCTGCTTGCTCTGCATAGACCAGTTAACTCTTTTTAGGCATTAACTGAACTTGTTATTCTGATTTTATTACTGATAACCCGACCAAGCTTTACTGCTCACTTATCTCTGAGTTTTGTGAGTTTATTTAAAATCCTTGTAATAGCCCTTAAATTCTACTGATCATTAGAAGTTCCAGTTTGAGAAATTTACTGATGGTTTCATAACTGGTCAGTAATTCAGGATGTGTTTTTAAAGATGCAGCCACTGGCTAAATACTTTTCAATTACAATGGGAACATCTGAATGGATATTCCATAAAACATGCTTCTAACTTAGGAAAAAATTGAATGTATGCTTTAAGTTATGTGAGTACTTAGGTAACAGTTGAATGTTTCTAAATCTATTGTATATATTTTATTAATGTACTCTTGAAATACAGCATCCCAGATGGTTTAATTTCATTCTGCAGAGGGCAGTATATATGTATATGTATCTAATACTTAAATACTTGAATTGCTCTTTTTAAAATCCTATTCACTTGAAAAAAGCTAATAAATTGTGTAGTAAGTAGCTCTTATTCAATATGGCTACAAAATTTGGGTTATTTGCTGAGATATATACAGGAAAATGCTAATATTTAAAGTAATTTTCTGTAGAAATAGGCTAATTTTAATCTTTGACAGCCCATGCAATTTATGCAATGCTGTTATGAGCTATAAAAATTAGATTGGGACTGTAAGGTATTTTCAGGTTCTGACTCTTCTTTTTTTTGGTGTTGGAGAGGTGTAATAATCTGACCCTGAGAAGAGACTTCATGTATTTGAAACAAAATAGCAAATCCCATGTTTTTACTCTCTTCTGAGGAGTTAATATGATCCCATTCCGTTGTCATATCTTATCATTTATTTTAGTTCTTCATTTCCCTGGAAAGTGCTTAGGTGAGAAATGTTGGAAGTGAAATGGAGACAGCTTGGGTAGGTCTAGAAACCCTTGAGCTTACATTGCTGGACATCAAGCTTTCTAAGTAAATAACTACTGAGCAGCATCTGCACTCAGTGGAATTTTTTCCAATAGTAAAAGGAGAGGAAACATGATCTTGAAGGTGGTTATAGTTTTGGCCTGTGTCCTTTTTCCCTCTTCTAGTTTCCACTCATGCCACTGTGCCTTTGGAACTCTTTTCCCCCAGACAAACGCTCATTGCAGTGTTTAAGACTTGTACCACAGTTCTTTGAAAAACTGGTGTCTGTTTGCTTCAGATCTTTTATTTTCTGTGTTACTGGATTCATGGCTATTGTGTTACTGGGTTACAAAACAAGACTGGTGATGAATTCTGGGATGTTCATGATTTTTCCCTCCAGGGAAATACAGTGCTAAAATGTGATTTCCCTTTAGCACAGCAAATGTCGCAGGTGTCTGCTGAGTTTTCAAAGGGAAATTGCAAAGCAAATTTGGGACTTCACATGCCCACACTGTCATTTTTAAAGCTGTCGCATGAGTATCTGACATGGATGTTCAAATTGTATCTCAGGTATCAGTCCTCCTCAAATTAAAGAATTGCAGAGGGAAATGCTATTTAATTTGGAGTATGTACCTTACATTGTAACCTCTGTAGTTTAAGTGAGGTAACTGGTGAGAAGATGTTGCATAGCCAACTGTTTCTCATGGCTTCCCCTGCAGCCTCAGCTGCTCTGGGATGAAACAGCACTTGAGTTGTGGGATTTTCAAAATTATTTCATGCTTTAGCAGGAAGAGAATGTATTTTATACAGATGTACAAACAGAAAAATTTACAGGATTTTTTAAGGTGTTGGTGCTGTTACTGCTACTTTCTGACTAACTACAGATACTTGTATTTGCTCAGGTGGTGTCTTTCAAGTAGAAATCTAATTGATTTCTGAGTTAGTTTATTGGCTGTTCATTAGCATCCTCTCTGTATTTTCACTTACAACACTGTCTAGCACAATGTATGCACAGTCCAGTTTGGTTTTTGGTTTGGCTTGCTTCTGCTAAATGATGTGCAAATTCTGGTCAGTACAGTGCTACAAATCCACCACTTATTTTTAGTTAGGTTTCCTTAAAGATGAAGGAAAGAAGAAACTCGTTTATTCCAGATATCTTGAAAACACACTTCAAACACAGCAGGTATCACAGGAGAAGAAGGGATTCTCTGGTAAAAATGAGCATATGTAGACAGATGCTTGGACTGCTGTATTCCTTTTTTTGATGTAGGTTTGGGCACTTGCCTGCTAGTCCTCTCCTTTTCCACATGGCAAGGGAGGGCATTTCCCTGTTGTCCATGTAAGCCACAGAGACAGGAGAAGAGGATGGTAAGTGGCTCTAAATTCATCTTGGGAAAAGATAAGTTAAATGGCTTCCTTAATATGGAGCTATTCCTTGTGGACCAGGTGAGAAGGAGAGATACTAAGGATTAGCAATCAGGTACATCTGCAAATTGACTGAGTCTTCCGGAGGAACCATCCATTTAGAGTAGGTAAGGAAAAAAATCATGTTCCTTGACCTCAGTGTGAATATAAGATGACTGATCAAGTTTTTGCTGGTGTTGGTCTTGCAAAAGAAATACTTACTTGAAAACTGGAGAAAGTACATTAATATTTGTATGGTTTATGACTGATAAGATCTTTTTCAACTTAGACAGTCTGAGCTAGATTTAAGGTACCCATTTAATATGTATCAAATAAGAATTTGAAAACCAAGTCTTGATACCAACAGATACAAGAAATAAAAAGAAAATAAACCCAGCCCTTTGGAGTTACTCTGCTTTCCTTATAATATAATATCCCAAACTGGTAACAATATGATGTAGTATAATGTAGTTGCAACAAGATAGAGTGCAATATTAACATCTTCAAGTCTTCTAGCTGAAACATGCTGAGATCACACTGACTGTGTCTTACATTTCATGTTGCAGAGTATTAAGTCATTGGCAAACAGGAAATCAGATCAACTTGCAGGGAAAGTAAGGAGTATAAGTGAATATAGTTAAAAAAAAGCTAGAGTAAGTAGCTTTAGAGTCGATGTCTGACTTGGAGGTCCAGATTGCACAGTGGTTAAAGTTTTCTTGTTTATAGTAGATTTCTGTTTTGTTTTAGAGATTCTGATTTGTGCTCTTTATAAAATGCATTATTTTCCAGAGTGATGGACGAAGGGAAGTCTGATATATTTCTTGTGCTAACGGCATGGCAGACACTGGAGCCAATTTCTGTATTGGCTTATGCACTGAGAGGTTTGCTGCAGTAAACAGTCAATAAGAAAGAGAGAAGATAGCACAGAAGAACCTGGGATTGAAAGTTTCACAACTTCCCTGACTTACAGAAGTATAAATGGTCCGTGCAATGCTGACCTCTCCCTGCATACGATGCATTCAGGTTTGATGTAAAAGCCTTAGCAGGGGAGCCACAGGTCCAATCTGCACTCTCTCTGTAGCTAAAGGAGATGTTTTTTCAGAGCTGTCAAGCTACTGCTGTTCATAAGCAGTAAATTTATACAAATTAATTATAAGAGATGGAAGAAAGTTGGTTTTGCTCACAGGTAATACATTTGGACTTCAACAATATGAAAAATTTAAGAGCAAGTGAAAAGAAAGAGAGAGAGAGAAGGCCATATTTTTTCCTTATATTTAATGAAGCACTATGAATTTCTGGCTCTTTGGGAAAGGTGTATTACTCAGAGTCATTAATGGAACCTAGGCTTAAAATACACTCAGCTGAATTGCTGACTGAAGAAATGTCTATGTAAAACTTAATGTTTTCCTTTTTGTGAATATTTTAGAATCTTTAAAAAAAATTTTGAAGAAAAAAAAAATCGGTGTTACACTTCTTACCATTTGCTTTAAAAAGGATTTTCCACTTCCTCATTTCCAGAAGGTCATCTCTGAGATGTACAAGCTAGCCCTTCATTTAGGTCTCCTCTTACATTCATATTTAACTTTCTTTCATTCTGTGGCCTTTATTAGCTGAGCTCAAGGAGCTTGTAGCACATTTTAAACAGCAACACTGGGAGGATGTAAATGCAGAATAATGTATCAGGACTCAAATTTGCATGGTCAAATGTCAAAAAAATTAGGCCTTCCCCAGAACCATGTCAAGAGAAATAACATAAGTGGCCAGCTCAACAGCAGGCATGCCATTATCAGTTAGTTCAACCTGTCATCACTGACTGGGAGTGGAAGCAGTGGTCATTAGCTTTAACTCTGCTGGGGAAGGTTGCGCTTCTTTTTATTTTATTATATATATTTTACGCCATCTGACAGTATTTCACAGAGCACCACGATGTTATGGTTTCCTCCTTGACAGGGGAAGGAGGGGGAAGTGCAGGTGAGGGAGTAGAAGAGAACACTTGCAATCATCTGTTGTCAGCTGGAGGAGGCAGGAATTGCATTGCCTATCGGATAAATACTCATTTAGAGTAATCACTTTATTTCAGCCCTGTAATGACATTAACAAGCTTGGAATACAGGGAATTACATAAGTCAGAACAAATAATTGAATATTCCACTGCTGGGAAATGCAGCACAAGTCTGACTTAATGTCATGCCATCTCTGAAGCCAGCACTACCATGCAATTAGATGATAAGCTTAAACAGCATATAATTGGCACTACTAGTATGAAAAACATACTATTAATTGTTAACTTCTTACCTGCTTGTAAATTTCATGAAATAAAAGTATCTTGCATGTCTTTTTTAAACAAAAAGAACCAGAGGAAACACTTCAGTAAGTTTTTATGAAAATAAGAGGGGAAGAACTGGAGTCCAGGATCTAGAAGGAGTAACTTCAACCTTAAAAACTTCAGCTCCTTTTTTGAGGGGGCATGATTTAGAAAGCCTTAGATTGAGAACAGTGTGAGAATTATTTAATATATCAAATGCTACCCTATTTCATATCCAAAGGAAAAATTCATCATTTGTCCTTTCTTGGGGATGGTCCTGTGCAAGGCCAGGAGTTGAACTTGATGATCCTTCTGAATCCCTTCCAACTCAGCTTATTCTGTGATTCTGTGATTTGGTCAGCTCACAGTTTTGTCTCCAGATATTGTTGCCTGACAAACTGTGATCTCACAACTCTGAGCCTTTTTTTTCAGTCACTCACTGTTCTTAGTTAATAACAAAAAGGCCTTTTTATAGAAATATGCCAAAGTATCAAAAACTACTCCGGGCTCTGGTGAGTTGGAGGAATCTTAATGTGATAGATTAACACAACACCTTATAATCTGTTTGTTTTATCATCAAACTCTAGGTTTAATTTTTGAGACATTCTTACAGCATCCCAAGTCAGTATAATTTGAAAAATTCCGTTATTTTAAGCATCAATTAAACTGACTTAACCCATCAAATTATACACTCTGTGATGGAATATTAAAAGGATTCAGTTGCATATGCATTGAATGATTTGATAGCAGTTACCACAGGCAGCACAATTCCTCAAATATGTAGCAGTTCATGTAAAGATTAATGATGGACAGGTAGAATGCAAATGCAAACGCAGCATCATCTCCATCACCTACCTAGATTAGCTCTGAAAATCAAAGTCTTATCCACAGATAACACATTAAATTTGCAACACTTTAATTAAACACAGCGGAGAACTTCTCACATTTATTATAAAGATTAAAGGATGACACCATCTTAAAACTAAAATCCTCTTCTGGAACTTTGACCACTGATTTCAGCAGCATTGGAACTTGCATATAGTTAAACCAATAATTGGTACTGGAGTTGCCATTTGTTTTTCTCACCAGTCTATCATCAGCCACCTCTGACACTTTCACTGAGACTTGACCGAAGTATTGTGCTGTAGGAGCATGGCAGGCCTAGGGAACAGCTCCCTTTTTTGTAGTAGTTTTGTGTGGAAGTCCAGGCCCTGTGTGGCACTTCAGGCTGGCAGATAGGTTTTTAGTTCAGAAGGAGAGAGGAATCCAAGCTGATGGGGAATTGTGGGTTCTGATAAGTGAAGCTTTGCATGGCTAGCCGAGTCTCAGAGATCTGAGGCTTGTCATGTTGAACACTTATTTCTGTTTTCTTAACAGAAGAGAATGACCCCACCTATTGCTTTCCTGAAGATAAGGCATTCTGGGTGATCGTACTTCAGATTTTCGCTGGCATTTGGAAAACGTGACCCATGTGTTTGACAAGTTGGCTTGAAGAAAAGCTGACTGTAAAGTAGCAAGCACAAGCTTTAGATTAGAAGGTCAGGTGAAATATCTACTATAAAGGGATGTAGCTGATTCCCGGATGGAATCCAGGTGTGCCACTCCTGCAATAGTGTAGCTTTGAAATACTGAAGTTTTTCTAAAAGGAAATACTTGGTGCATTGCTACTAATTAGTAATACAATTTTAATTACATTTGCATTGTGATTTTTGCTCAACAGATGGCATACTTTCAAGTAATTTCATTTATTCTATCAATAAAAATACTTGCAAACCTCTCCTGATTTTAAGAATGGTGCCACAGTTACAGAATGCATTTGCAATTGACTTGTTTATCAAAATGTGTCTTACTAAAACAACATTTAAAACCATTGCAATTGCTGTAATCAATCAGAACATTTATATTCATCTGCTGTAATTTTCTACCTGTATGTATATATATTTTCTACCTATATGTATTCATTTCAAGAAGACAGTACTTTTAGTATATTAGTATTATTCATGCATATGTCAGGATTTTATATTACTATGCTGATTCAGTAGTTTCACCCTGGAATTCTACTAGCACTCCTCAAGCAGCAACTAAAAATGTTAATTTATGCTAGACTACTAATTTGTGGATAATATTTCTTAAAACCACAAAAACATTAGAAGGTACCTACTGAAGAAAGTTAAAGGAATGCTGCACTGGTTTCCATGTCACTTTCTATGTATTTGTCAGGTCTCCAAGTGCATCTGTTCTGCTCTGTGGGTTTGGTAGCCTGGGTTAAAGTCAGTGCAGCAGTGTGTCCTTAGGTCTAACTGCTGCCAAGAAAGGCTGAGAAAGAGCTATGAGAAGTCTTGCTGGGGTTTGTTTCCATTTTGCTTGAGTGCTGTTTTTAAACTCAGACCCTTCATCTTTGCTGCTACCTGACCTTTATTGCAGCTATGGCCGCATATCCCACTGAGCCAAACACTAATTTTGTGCATTTAACTCCCCGGTTGGCTGTGGATCTGCCTCAGTATTGGAGACCTGTCCATTAGTTTGAAATCTTGTTGCCACTAGACCTGCTCTGCTGTTACTTTTGAGGTACTGCAGGTCTGTGCCCTTGCTGTCTGCCTTGCTCTCTGGCTCCCCTTCCTTTATGGAGAAACCATCCTTTACTGCTCCCTGTTGATCACTTTGGACCTTTTGGGGCCCTAAGTCAAGCACCATGGAGCCTGGCCTTTGGATTTCAGAAAGGCCAGGTAGTGCCTTTCCATTCATAGATGAATATACCTAACTCATCCCTTACAGATATCCATGGAACATTCTTTGCAAAAGCTTTCATGACTGAGATTCTTCAGCCTCTCCAGTGTGGAACAGTTCTTAAAATTTTGCTTGAAAGCTAACCTGAGTCTCTTCTGCTACCAGCAGAGCAACTTTTACATTGGTGAAGGAGGCACTGTATTAAACTAAAATAGGAGAGATTTAAATTAGGTATTAGGAAGAAATTCGTTACTCAGAGAGTGGTGATGCACTGGAACAGGTTGCCCACAGAAGTGGTGGATGCCCCCATCCCTGGAAATGTTAAAGACCAGGCTGGATGGGGTTTAGTGGGTGGTCTAGTGGGTGACATAGCTGCCTGTGACAGGGGGATTGGAACAAAATCTCTTTGAGGTCACTTCCAACTTGAGCCATTCTATGATTTCATGTTACCATTGAAGCTGGTTACTTTTTGTTTCCCTCTCACTGAATATGAAAGAATATTGATAAGGTTATGTTTTATGACAAATCTTAAAATGATGTTAGAGAGTCTCCTCAGTACTTTTTTTCCAAGGCTGAACAATAATTCCTTCCACCTATCTCCACAGGCCATGTTTTCTAAACCTACCACCATTCTTCTCCTGAGAATTTATCTTATTTGTCTGCTTTCTTCAAGTATGGTTCTGGGAAGTGGCTACTGTGTTCCAGCCAAGCTGACTGAACACAGAGTAGAATGCTCTTTATCACTTTGGTCATATATATGACAGTTGTACCAGTATATGCTAAAAAAGATGTTCCTTTCACAACAGCAACGTCACCAAGATAAGTCTGTCAATTTATGGTCCTCTATGCTCTAGCTATTCAGTTATTTATATCTTATTATGCACTTCACTTCTTCAGGCCACAGTTCTTTGCATTTGTCTATGGAGTGTCTTCCTGGCATATTAAGATCATTTTGGTATCACTTTTATCTCTGGTGTGAGGCCTTCAGATCAGTGACATCTGCAAACCACTAATCTGGGTTTCTCTGATGTTCAAATTTTAAATGATTGTGTTAAAATAGTTTGACCAAAGACAAATTCATATTCTATTCCAATTGAAATGTATTCCCAATCTAATTTTTTAATTCCTAATATGCACATTTTCTATCAAGTAAGTGCTCACTCTATTGTTAATTAATCTCCACTGCCTTTGCTAGTCCTCTTACAAGACTGTCATGAAGGAAAATATCGAATTTTAAAAATAAATTAGTGTATCACATCTGCTGCTTCTCTCTTTCCATTATGCCAGTTCAGGTGTCAAGGAAGATAAGTAGTTTGAACTATGCTATAGGTTCTTGATGTGTTGGCAATTTCTTTGTCTTCTATATGTTTAAATGCTGATTGCTGAATAGACAGTCCTAGGGTCTTGAAATAAGGCCATTTTGTAGCTCCCCCTATCTTCCTTTTAGATACTGTTTCTCTTCTGCTACTCTACCAGTCTCTCCAAGTTCTCAAAAATGAGTGATTTAGAGATCACAGTGACTCCTGAATGTTGCAGGGCACTGATTACTCAACAGAGGAGCCAGTTTCTCACCAGATGGTGAGAGATAACGTGGCAGGGATATTCTGAGCAAGGATAAGGTACTCATTCCAAGAAACCATTTCCAGCACCTTCTTGAGGTAGAGGAAGCACAACATTGAGCCTGAGATAGCAAGGAAGAAGAGGCAAGGAGCTCTCTCTGCAGAAGTCCAAAACAGTGCTAAATTTCTGAAATAGATCATCTTGTCTAAATTATTTTTGCCAGGATTTTTGGTTTTGGTTTTTATTTGTTTGGGTTTTTTGTTTGGGTTTTTTGTTTGTTTGTTCATTTATATTGGGGGGTTTTTGTGTGTGGTTATGGTGTTTGGTCCTTGATAAGAATTGCATTTGACTTTTGGAAATGACTGATGTTATGAAGAGGTAAACCATGCTGCCTTTAGGGGAACTGAAAAGAAGGTTCCTGGTGAAGGAATTAATCTTTTCTCCCTCCTTTGGTTTTGATGTTTTTCAGAGGAGAAGCCACCTACATGTGCAGTTGTTGAATTTTCTGATTTTTTGCTATTTCTCCACCTCTCCCCTTTAGTAAGCAACCAGAGCAGCTTTGCATCCTGCTTATCCTCTGATAATTCAGCATTCAGTGGACTAATAATATGGGTATTGAGGAAACCTGGAACAGAAAGTCTGCTTGCTGACAAAGCATAAATAAGCTTTAGCTGGTACTTACAGACAGATGTATATAGCAGCTGGATCTGAAAGAAGATTTGGAGTGCTCAGCACTTGTTTGAAGGCTGTATCCATATATGGTTTTCATGTCTGGATGAGCAGCACTTTGTGTTGTCAAATACTGCATGGGGGAGAGAGGGAGAAATTCTGGCAGCATTGGGTAGTTAGCTGCGAGCAAGCACTGATGCCAGAAAATATTTCAACATCAAAAATAGTTACATTTCTATACAGGCTTGAATGAGACCCAAGGGTTCAAAACAGCAGTTTCTTGTTTTCACTCTGCAGCTTGTGGAATAGCAGAAAAGGGACATGAACACAGGATAAGAGTAGTTTTAAATCTGTAAATTAGGGTTTCCTTTTATTTGCAGTCACCTATACGATGTAGTGTTAGGCAAGATTCATTATGAATCTTCTCTGGCTATTCAGCTGTTGGCTGTTATAGATTGCTCTGCAGACTTTGTTTATTGCTAAGGTACCTGTGTCCTCATGAACGCGAGTACCCAGATTGATCTCATGCCACAATGTAAGCAGGGAAATGAGAGATTTTTATTTCATATCTAAAGTCAGGATGGTTTTTGATGCAGTTGTGGAGTATTCTGCAAGAATGTCAACATTATAAATTGAAAAGCATGTTATCTTAGAGTGCTGTTAAAGCTGGAAGAGCCAAGTTTTCCAGAGTTATCTTTTCCAGAAAGGGAAGGAACAACAGACTCTTTTTTTCTTCTTTTTCCATGATGGGAGTAAAGTGACTTTTTGGGTTTTTTTGGTTGGGTTTTTTAGGTTTGGTTTGTTTTTTTTTTGTTAAGAGGTTGAGGACAATAATTCTAAAAACTTAAGAAATCTTTAATGAAGAAATGTGCGTGACCTCTGAACAAAAAAATAGCTGCCACTGGACTCATAGAAAAAGCCTGCCTGCTATGTGTAGTAATGATTCATCCAATTTTTGCCTTTCTTGCTGATAATAATAAAAAATGCTCCCAGTAAGAAGTAGTTTCCAGCTGGAAAAGAGGAATAATACTTTCATACATTTCCAGTGTGTCAGCAAAGAAGTGTATCAAATTACAGCAAAAACGTGGTCCATTTGTGTGATACAAGCAATAATGCTTGGAAAGAGTATGGACCTCTCTGGGCTCACAGAGACTTTGGATACATTTCTGAGGAAGGGCTGGCATTTTCATGGAAATGACAACTTTTCAGTGTCAGACTGGCAAAAGGCTGGTGAGATGAGAAGCCTTCCTGATGTGTTTGTCCAGACAGATGTTTAAGAAGAACACATTTCACAGACATCTGCATCTCTGTGGCATTCTGAGTTTGTGCTGGTTCATGGCTGTTCTGCCTGCTGGTTCAAAGGAGGCTGACAAGACAGATAAGTGCAACATTTGGCTTACTTGCTCTTCTCTTTCTCCTCACCTCATAGTTTTTTTTAAACACTTCACTGACCTTGAAAAGGCTCAGGACAAGGGATTTTAAGTCTTGCAGTCCTCATTCTGTTGGGTTAAGTGGCTCAGTGGATATTTCTGCAAATGTCTGTGATATGTCATCCTTTAAAAACCTGTATGTAAGTATCTTTTATGCCTTAACAGAGGTCCTGCTTCTTCCAATTTGCAAATTGATGCAAAAATATAAGCCAGCTTTCTTGCTTTCTCTATTCCTCTAAGCAGAATTTTATAAACCATGTAATACTACAATCCCTACTATTAAGATGCTACCTATAGATTCTGAAGAGATGTGATATTTGTTGTGTCCCTAATTTCATTAAAGATTTTTCTTCTTCTCTGGTATAGATCTGTGAAACATCAAAACGGCTGATGTGTGAGTCATAGCCTGTTTTATTTAAATTATCTTGGGTATTGCAAATTTCTTTCTGTGGCAGTGTTAGCTATCAGTCCAAGGTTTGTACATGATTTGAAGAGAGTGGCTCTGCATAGGAACTCCAACACATGTCCTTGGAATCAGGGTAAAAGGTGTTCAGAATATAGTGATTTTATTTAGCCTAAAATCCAGAACATTATTAAACTTGACTGAGATTCAGCTGCCCATTACTGCTGTTTGGTCCTACTGATTTCAGAGTATTTGTGTAATGATGCGTTCCCCTTGAGATCCCCATATGCTACCCTAGAAACCATGTTTACAGATTGTAATCCTTTGTACTCTACAGGTTTGAGTAACCAGATTACAATACTACCAACTTTAAAGAGATTTCCAGTTTAAAACTGAACAAATGTGAGGCAGGAATTTGGGAACAAATAACTATCAGTATTTTTCCACTGACTTGTTGAACAGTTGTTATAGACAAGACATTGCTGTGGTAGTCACAAGGTGAATAAACCTCAAGAAGAATTTGCATCCTGAAAAGGCTGCCTGTTAAAAATATGTATTTTTCCACTTGTTTCTCATACACTCTGATGTAGAAGTGCTGTTTGGGAACATCTCCAGTAGTCCTTGGAGTTATAGTTCCTGATGGACACATAGGTAAATGTTTCCAAGAAATGGATCACGATGAGCATCCAACACTGTGAATGTTTAAGTGATGATCTGTTTACTCAGATGTTAATACTGAGACAAGAGTCTGCCCTCCACTGCCCTTCAGTTCCAAACAGAAGTAGGATATCCAAAAATTTTAAAACCTTGATAGAACTGGTATCACACTGCAGATGAGTTTTAATAATTACAGTAGGGCCAGGGTCCTGGTCCTTTTAGATATGTACTATTTATTTCTAACTGCTGGAAAAAAAGAAAAAAAAAGAAGAATACCAAACCCCCAAAATTCTGTTTGAGAAAGCATGTACAGAAAATACTATTTAGTACTGGTAATTTGAAAGCACTTTTCTTTTTTTAAGGGTCCATGAGAAACTGAAACTTTGGGTATGTGGAAATAAAATTTCTAATTAATTCTGAAAGCACATAAAGCACCTTCCCGTGTTTTTGCAATTCAAAGTTTGACCCTTTGGGACTGCTGCATTGTATGTAGCCTTTCCGGTTGCTTTCACTGCAGTTAGGCTGAAAAATACCACCTTCTTTTGCTATAGTTCAGTCTTTTTCATTAGAGTATGAGACCTTTTTGGACTGTTATGCTGAAGAAATTCAGGGACTTTTACCCATGAGTAGCTTTAAAGTGATGTTCAATTTTTCAGAAATTAGTTTCTCATCAACGCTATTAATTATTAATTATTATATTTTACAAATGCTGTAGTTTTCTGGGTTAGCGTTAAAATGATCCTTACATTGTCTTCCTACAGTTTTGTTCAGCTGATTAACTTGAACTGGTTTATTGCTAAGCCATCCATTTAAATTAACAATCTGCAAAGAAGGCCAATAAAATGCTTCACACATCCCATTACTGGGGTAGTAATAGTTACTCAATTAGGCACAGCTACTTCCGTTTTCAATCTGTTCCTTGATGATCAACAGAACACATTAATTTAAAATGTTATTAACCAACATCTCTTTAAAGAGATGCATTTTAGCAGGTAGAAACAACATTAATAGGGAGAAAAATGTTGTTTTACTTGTTAAGCATCTGCACTACAACTGCTATCACGTCTATGAAGCAGTACAGTGTTACAAACTTTCCAGTTGTGACCTACAGCTGCAAGAGTGTAGCCTGATTGCTTGTCCCGTAGCTTTCAGAGGTGATGAACTAGGAACATCTCAAAACACTTTTTCCCACCACGTGGATGGGGGTGTATGTGGGGGGAGCTGAGGATGGGGACATCTTGCTCTAAAGTTTAGCTAGCATTTGATATGTTTGGGGAATTACTGCGAAATACTGGTAATAAATAATCTTTAACAGTTATTTAAGCAGCTGCTGTGTTTGCAATCTGATAACAATATTGGTCATAGGAAACATAGTTCAGAACAGGGTTTAAAGACAGTTAAAAAGACCATTTGATGATATAGCAAGTCCTGTTCCTAAGCATTAGCATTTTTTACATACTGGAGAAAAGTGTAGTGGAACACACGGTAAAAATTCTGACAATCTTTCAGTCTCAGGAGAACTACTATAGAGCTGCATTTATACCTTAATACACTTCCAGTATACTCAGTGCTGCATTAGCAAAATGGCAGCTCTGACCTGAAGAAATGTTCTGTCTCTGAAATGCAAAAAGCTTGACTCATTAATAATTTCAACATTTAAAAAGTGGAACTTCACTCGTTTTTTACAACTCTGTTGATGCTGCAAACATAGGAATCAAATGTGTTGGTGCTTCCTACATATGTGCTACTAGGATTCTGAAGCTGAGTGCTTCTATGAAGATTGATTAAACATCATACTAATTCTGCACAATCAGCATGTTACACAGTTTTTTTAGGTGAGTAAGCCAAAGCATGGAGAATCTGCTTTGCCAGACATTACACAACTAAGTCAACACCCTTGACAACACCAGAAAAAGAGTAAAGTAAGGAAAAAGCATGTGGAAGTGTGAAATTAAAAAAAATATATATTTTGCCTCAGAAACTGGTAACTGGAAAAAAAACTCTGTGGCTTATTGAAATGAAAACATACATTGAAATTTTGCAATGAAATGGAAGGAAAAAAGTTCACTCACTTGAAAAGACAGATATCAAATTTCCTTTTGAACTTATCTTCCTGCTGTATCCTGGCAGATGTGTTTTTAAAGTATGTTCTTTCCATCAAGCATCCTATAACACTTAAACTATAAAGTGATTGGTAGTATTATTCTTCACAATTTAAACAAAACTGTGCTTGTCAAAATAAAGGAAGAAAGTACCCTCTGTGATGCCGTATCCTTGACTTTTTAAATCCTGTTTGTTTATTTACACGCTAACTGCAAAAATTGATAATCCATATGAGGCCACCTAGGTCCATGCAAATGAGTTTCTACTGTAGGTTCTGATATTGTAAATATTTATTAAGCTGTCCAGGTTCTTGGAACTAGCCACTACAATTTTTTCTGTAAAGGACAGGTTTCTCTGTAAGAGCTTCCTGAAAGGGAAAAGACAGTAAGAGAAGAGTTATTGGTAGAAAGCTTCTTTTAAATTTTATTATGCAATATTATGTATATTTTTATAGTTATATAAATATACATAATAATAATATGATCATCCACTTATATAATGGTATAATATAATATAATACAATATAACTAGTCTTATTTGCTATGTTCAAAGAGTAAATTGTCAGTTCCAAGCCGAGTTGCAGTCACCTTGAAGTTTGGGGGGAGACATATGAAAATACATTTTAGCATATTTCTACATTTTCCACTGGCTCACTTTTTAGGTGTTAGACAAACGTCTTTGCAATGGACTGAGGTAAATGAAATCTCAAACACCGAGGAATGTAACCTTTATATCACGAAGTTGCTTCAAGTGCCATATATATTTGATGAACATACACTGGTTATGTCAGATACTATTATTTTTAATAATAAATAATGACTTCCAAAAGTCATTAAGCTTTTGTCATGCTTTTTGTCCACATACATATCTTGACAGGTCGGAGTTCTATAGGAGTTTTAGAAATATCAAGACTTCTTTAATCCGTCTGATAATTATCTTTAACATTTCTGTTACAAATGTACAAGGTGAGTCATTCTATGTGTTTTATATTAAAATATGTCTATAAATGTCAAATGCTTATTCTCTCTGAAATATTTCAGGCTTCATTATGTGTAACAACTCAGAATAAAGTGGGCTTGGACTTATATTTTTCTCTATATAGACTCATTTATTAATACTGGAAAGAATTAGAGTCTTCCTGTTAAAAGGAGGTGTCAGATCTTCTTTTGTTTAGGAGAGTTTCAGTCTCTTTTTATTGACTATTAGATGAAGCTTTAAAAATTAACCAGAAAATAGGCTTTCTTAGTAATTATGCTGAATAAAAAGGAAATGTAGTTGGTCTGTAGTTCTTAAAATTCAGGGTTCTGAATCTACATCTTTGTAATAAAATGCAAACGTTAACAATTGTGTGCTTCTGAAAAGCAGGCATTAACCAGACATATAACATATAAGAATTTACATATATGGTTTTGAAATCAGTTCTATATGAAAATATTTTAATATATGTATTTTTAAAATTGAGTTTAAGTTAATTTTAAAATTAAGCTTATAAAAGGGCCTTCACTGCATCAGCACTAGGATATTACCTCTGTATGCAAATATGGGGAATATGTGCATTCATAGACACCAGTGTTCCCTCATTCTGTAAAGTAACATCTGCAAATTGATACATTTTAGGATCTTCCTTCTAATGTTAAAGACACAAAGTGTGTGTAAACTCAGATGTGCTCAACCATAGGCACACAAACAATTATGCAAACACTATCATTTGTGATTATGTTCCTTAACCTCTAAATAATTGTGGAATTGTTTATGGTTAGTTTTTGGTCTCATTTGTTGATAATGGCCATTCCCTTCTTCCTCTTGGCCACTAAAATGTTTTTTTATACCAAACATGCACTGTATTTTCTGTTGTTACAACTTCAAAATGTCAGGTGTGATGTTCTTGACATTTAAATCATGTACTTAATTTGTATTGTTGACACACATTGGATTAAATTGCCTGTCTTTAACAAAAATGACTTCTTTTAGTTCTTTTTTTTTTTTTAATGTTTTGAAACACAAGTAAATGAGATGCTCCGATCTTTTTCAGTCTTTTTCAGAAGTAATTTGCTATATATTATCTAGTCCTGAAAAGGCATAGAATCTATACTACCAGAATTGATATCACACCTCTTCATCCTGAAACCTGATATAAACTAACACGACTATCATATTTACATCAGTATAAGCTTGAAACACAATCAGAAATGCAGTCCTTCTCAGAGAGGAGCAGGTGGGGCTGGAAAACATATAGAAAAGAAGCTTTTTGCTAAAATCTGCTGGAGAGAAGGGAAAATAAATGAGTGGATAGGCATCTCTTTTGCAGGAGGAGTAAAGTCACCAAATTACATATTTCTTGTGCTCATTTTGTTACCTTTCCTGGAAAGATTTTAAGTTTTTCATCTTGAAGTACCATAGGATGATAGCTGTGAGGATGAGACTGTAGACATTTTTTTTGCCATCTCAGTAATACTGTGATATGTTAGCTTTGGTTTATTCCCTGCTGACACCTGAGCTGAGGTCTGACATTTGTGTTGATTCTGATTCTTGATCTTTGGGTTTCATGCTCTACTTGTCCAGAGATGAGTTTTGCTGGCTACCCTTACTGCTTGTTGTTTCCTCGCAGAGATATCAAGTTCCTTGAGAATAGACTTAGGCTCATAGGTTGACATTTTCCTCTCTCAAGTCCAGATGCAGCAGCAACGGTTCCCTTTCTGAAGCTTCTGAAGTTAAATTCTTGGAAAGTGATAGTGTGCATAGACTTAAAATCCTCATCTCCACTGTTTCATAATTTAGCAATGTCTTAGGTCTGATGTAAAGACTTACTCCTTATGTGTGAAGATCAGAGCTACTTGCAGAGTGCAAGTATCTTGTTTATGGTACGCTTTGTTACATGAACAATTTTGTGTGAATAGTCGTGGAGAGTGAACTGTTGAACTGTTTGCTTCAGCTGTTCACTCTGTGCTGTTCATTCCTCATGCTGAGTGAGTGGCCACCTCAGCTGCCAAGGACTGAGTTTTCTCCCTGACCGAGTGACTGAAACTTTCAAAATGCAATCAGAAATGAATAATATATGATGAATGCTCATATTTGCACATGGATAGCCTGGTTTGCATGCAAATATTGGAATTTAGATTTCTCTTGGTGTTTTAGGGTATATCTAGGAATGGCTAAAAACCAGTAACTCTCATGGTGCAATATTCTAAGAATTTATGCCACATCACTGTTAAGTGTAAATACACTCTCCACCACACCTTTCAAAGTCTTAGGAGTTGTCATGGACTCTTCTTTGTTGCCACTGGGGAGCCATATCCTCCATCTCTCAATCCAGTTAATAAAGTTGCCTTCAGTTTTGTTTCATAGAAGGAGATGGTAGTATTGCTCCATTGCTGCTGGAATATAGGGAGGTGATGGCAGCACCAGAGATCCAGTGGAATTGTAAGTCTTTTGGCTGGTGAGTTCAAGGTGGTATGTTGTGTTGTCTTCTTTTGCATAACCTTGAGGGAGAAATCTGGATGATAAAAAAGCAGTAATGAATTGAATTTTTCTACATCTTAAAATAGATAAATGTATGTATATACAAATACAGAATCATATATTTGTAAATATGTAAACAGATACATAGGCACATACATGCATTTGTCTGTGTGTAGGTGTATCTCATGGTGGAGAAGACTGAGAGGCACCTATTGCCCAGCCTTCACAGATAATTTGAAATTCTTTATCTTCTGTGTAAACATCTTAACTGCACTCTCCTAAGTACAATGTTTTCTCCCTGGGTGTCCATTCATGACTGTCCTCCTAACGGGCTTCTGGGGTTATGAAGCTGGCAAGGAACATCAGGGAAGGTACACAGTGCCTTCCCCAAAGCTGCTGCAGCATGAAGATGTTCCTTAGGATGATACAGTTCCTGGTGAGAATGGTATAAGCTTAAGTATAAGCTGGTATTTGGTTGGTCTGAGCTGACCTTCAAGAAGCTGTCCTAGAAATGCTTCATCCATTGTAAGTTTGTAATTGGTTTGCCTTGGAATGAGTTCTCCTGGCTCAAAGCTAGGGCTTAGATCAGCAGCAAGTTAGAGAATTTCTCAACCAGTTTGAACCTGAACACTTACTTCTGTATGGTCAGAAATCAATTGTGAAAATGAGAGGAAAATGCATGGTGGCATTGAGAATGCCATTCATAGAGAAGAAGTGACAGCTAAGTGACATAGAAGAGAAAAGATAATCAGAGGTTTCAAAATTCTGGGTCAGTAGTGTGGTCGTTACCTCCAGAAGCTGGGTATAATAATGTTTATTGAAACTGCTTCATCTTTTATAAAGATTTCACCCTCTCAGCTGAAGGAAGTAACTATTCCCTGCATGTTACACATTTTTTAATGTTGAGATGTTTTAAGCTGAAAAAGGTAGCTGAGGCTACCCAGAACATCTGCATGCCACATGGGATTCCTGTGGCCTTTCCATCTCTCTTTAGGAAGAAATCTACATGATGCTTTACATTATACATATTTGTGTATGCATAGTGCCAAATAAAACCTTTAATTATATCAGCATAAAGAGGGATACAACAGCTATCAAACATCAAAAGTTTTTACCATCATTTTCATTCCTATCACAGCTATCTGTTGACTTCTTGGACTGTTTTTTACTTAGTACAATATATCTATATTCCGTATGCAAATTCCACTGTGAGTGATTTGCCTGTTTTGTAAGCTAGACTGCACCTGTAACATGTGGGATTGAGTTAAAAATGACAAGCAGACAAGCACAAGGCACATTATCTTGACAAACTCAGCCTCTGAAAATTAGCCTGTGCCTGAATTATTAAAATAACAAGGAGTATTTCACTCAGCTGTGGAGAAATGCTCCTAATTGTCCACTTTAGCCAACTTCTTTCAGACTTCACGATCGGTCAATTTACAGGAGCGGCTTGCAAATTCCTGAACTCCCATTAGAGAAAAGTGCAACAGCAGTCCAACACACCCTCATTTATTTTAATAACCTGCCAAGCAGACATGAAAATGTTAAAGCTGGAAGGCTGTAACATGACAGGAACCTGACTTGTCACAGCCACATTATAATCTAGTTAAACTACTTTCTTTCTGCCTTTCATGTCTTTTCAGGTAAGTGGAAAACTAATTGTCAAATTACTAATTTTGTTGGCATTAATATCAATACTAAGGCTAGAGAAGCATGAACAGATAGGCCTGTGGGTTTTCTTCATATTGTGCTTGAATGCTGCAAAGCATTCTGAAAATACAGAAGGATAAAATTGGAGCCCAGTCTTTTATCAACAATGACCTATTTATTTTAAGAGGCATTGAAGCTCTATAAACAGGCTAGTTAAAGTCTCTGGGTTCTTTTATTATTATTTAATGCCTGGAAATCTTGTTTACTTCAATCTTGTTTCCTTTGTGCATAGTAGTGTACCTGATGTAACAGGGCGAGTATTCACATCTAAAGTATTAATGGCAGAGTCTGATCGTGTAGGAGACTACAAGGAACTGCACTACCGAGAAAAAAGTCTTCAACAATGCCAGGGTCACACTGTCTTTCAAAATGAACTGTAAGTAGGTCATGCTTCAACTGCAGGCAGGGTCGAGAACATTACTGCACAAAGTGCTTGGGATGGTTGAGGAGCTTGTTGAGATAACTGGGGACAGCTCAGGTGACTGAGAGGAGGACCTAATTGCAATGAACATGGAGATATGAATCCATCTACAGATATGCTGCTCGACCCTTTTACAAGGGGTTGCTTGGCCTACAGGGCATGAAGGTTTCCAGGTACTTTCTCAAGGCAGGACAGAATCTGTTACTTATGTCTGAAATCCATTTTTCTGTTTGTTGTTTTTCAGGGTGGGGTGAGGGTGGGGTGGTGTTTGCTTGCTTGCTTGCTTATTGTTTTTCTTATCCATTTGATGATAAACTTTCTGGGGAATTTGACTTGGCTTCATAAGTGTTTGCACAGATTTTACTGTCCATCATGGCACTGATAGCTTCCTGTGAATAATAAGCCATCCACAAAGAACACAGATGCCTTAATACTAATGTTTCCCCACAGTACTGGAAAGTTTTTCCTACTAAGTACTTAGCTTTGCCTCTATTTCATCTGGAATGGGCTCATTATTAGCTGTGGTTTTTCAGGAAGCTGAGTATTCAATTTGTAGAAACACGTTACTATTTCTTGTACTATTTGGGACAGAAGTTATTTTCCATTGTCTTTTACTTTTTTTTTCTCTGCTGAAAAGAAACATGCAGAAGCCCATTCTCACAGCCTCAGCATGTCAGTTCTGTCCCAGCAGGAACCAGAAAATGTATCATCAGAAAACAAACCTTTTGATGTTACTGACAGGGTTATCAAGAGTGTGATTGCACTTGAGTGAGTCCTATGGCTTTGTAAATGCTCTCTTTTGGAGAACATGAACCTAGGCAAACACATAACAGCACTGAGCACCAGTAGGTCTGAAAAATCAAACTCTGAAAGATTCTCTATTCCTCTGCCCATCTTCATCCTCCTCTGTCTTCTCACCATTCTCACCATACTTTGTGCAAAATGGGTTGGCAAGGTTTGGAGTAGAACACAAACATTTGCAGAGTGTCATTATTACAATGAGCAGGAAGAGAAGAGAGGAGGAGAGAAGCAGGTCTGCTGGAGCACAAGCAGGGATGGGCAAAGCTAAGAGGTACAATTAGCTTTTCAGTTCCCAGAAGATAGTAAGTATCATGAGCAAACTTGGGATGGTAAATGAGGCAGCTAAGGGTTTAAGAGCAGCCAAGCAGCACTGAGACTGAGTCTTACAAATAACTGATTTTCTGGTGTTACTGTCAGAGGAGGGAAAGTTTCTGTGTCCCCTGAGAACTGGGTCACCTGAGGGCAGCTGCTACAGGGCTTCACTCAGTGAAATGGTAGCTACCTTATGAGGTGTTAAACTCTCTTTTGAGAAAACTCACTGAGTACCAGATTGACTGATATATTGGGTAGGATGGAATTTTTGCTAAATCATTTTCCTGCCTAATTAAGGCTTTTTGAATCATTAGAAATTAATCAAAATACAATGATTTTTTTTGTCAGTGACACTGCCTTTATGTGTGACACATACTCTCCTGTACCTAGTTCTTCCTGTCAGCAATCTACAAAGTATTTATAAATGTGCTTTTTACTTTTCCCATTGTCTGTTTTAAAAATCTCTCCATTTTGGGAGACAAGAAGACATCTGTGAATGTTTAACTTGCCATTAGCATCTATATTTTATGTTTGAAACATTGAAAAGCTTCTGTTTTAAATAAAGATAAACACATCCCTAAACAGCTGTGCAATGCATGACACAGAACAATTGAGTAAGCATCAAAGTGCTTAATAGATAAAACAGTGCTGGATGTGGTAAAATAAACAGGACTTAATCCCTTTATAACTTGAGTAAATAAATACAGCTTTAATTCAGATACAGTTTTGCCTTTAGGTTGCTCTGTTCTGTTAACACCTATCTGTCAGCAGTAATACCATGTAAATGAGCCACTCTGAGCCTTTCCCCTTGCATCTTGTTTAATCCTCTTCCATTCTTCTAATCATCCTACACACAGAGGCCAATATCTATTTTCATCTGGCAAGATAGGATCTCCTAAGGAATTAAAGACGGTTTCCACTTAGCTCCACAGTAGGCAAAGGCTGGGCTGTGATCTAGGGCTTTAGGGACTTCTCATAATGCGCTGGTGCTCGCTAGATCGAAGAATTGAGTTCTGGCTACTGGATTTTTAATCCTCCTGTGGCTGATGTTGGGCGCTCCAGTGATTTAAGATCTTTGATTGCTCAGAGCTTGGCCCTTTGATTGAGTGAACTTCTGAAGACAGCGTGTGACTGATTTCAAGTTAGTGGTTTTAAGTAACTACTGGAAAAAACAGATAGGAAAAGCCCTGTGATTAAGATGCACCATCTCTCTATTTAATTGACTTTCTGAAGCTATCTGATGCTTTACTCTCTATACACAAAAGAAAAACTGTATAGATCAGTATTTGTTCTAATGAAGAACTCAAGTGTCACAGTATTTGTCTGTGCTTGTTTGCAGTGACATGTCTGTTAAAATTGTAGACACTAAAGGATGTATTTTAGAAACACACTTCTCACAGGGCATGCATTAGAAGTATCAGCAAATAAAGCCTCAATGCACAGGGCTAAGAGAAATAGTTAATATCTTTTTGGTTTGTAATTTATTTTCAGATACTGTATATTTGCCAGCTGAAGAAGAGTACATGCATAAAGGCAGGTAGGGGTCATGGAAATCTATTTATCTTGGCAATTTGAAGTATTAGCAGTTTGTTAAACTTTGAAGTGACCTCACATATTTCTTTAATGATGAAGGTAGGGCTTGTAAAGTAAGTCAATGCCTGGGAATTGAACAGCTTTGCAAGCTGGAAGCTGAGTTTTCCTACTCCTGTCTTGGCTGCTTAATCATCAGGTTCACAAAGCATTGCAGAAGGCTGCTACTTTTGCTTAGTGAGTCAGACATATGGTAGTAACCATGTTTCAGGACAACCACAGCAGTTATAGGTATCATTCCTATTCACTGGGTATGTAATTTAGTTCTGTTTCTTAGACCTCTCTACAAAGACAACAGCATCGGGATCTTTGTCTTACAGCAATTCAGACATTTCAGGCATGCACCAAGAACAGCTACTTGGTTTAATAAGTGTAAGTGACACTGCATCTATTTACTGACCTCGTAGATAGAGGGGTTTTAGTATATAGTTATATATCACATTTGGTATTTTTTGTATATGTTTATCTATAAACCATGTGTGCACATCTCCTCACTCCCATATAGGTGTTTATATGAATGTGGTAGCTTCAGGAGCTATGAAAATCATTAACATTTCTCCTTTAGTGAAATAAAGTCTTGCTCGTCTTCTCCAGTGAGGGTTTCTCATGCATTCCCTTCACCCAGCTGTCTGTTCAGAACAAAATGTCAGGTTTTCCTCCATGTTTCACGCCCTCTTTGATTTTGCTTTGCGTAGACTCTCTTAGCTCACTGTTTTGGGTGCCTGTCTCACATTAGTCTTATGTCTTTCCCACAGTTGTCTTTCACAAGCTAAGGTTTACAATCCTCCCAGATTTCAGCTTTTGCATTGGAGCTGCACTGACTGAAGAATGGGAGTGTTTGATGCTGATACCCTTTTGTTCTGTGTGAACATCCTCTGTAATCTTCTCAAGCTGACTTTAGGGAATGCACAACTTTGCTTTTGCACTTGAAACTGGGCTTAGTGAATATGCTAATAAACTGTGCATATGAGTTTGGGAGTCTCATTCATGTAGTGTAGACCATTCTACTGCATTTCTGATGGGCACATAGTTGGTCATTTGGGCATGCTTGTATGCGTGCATATGATGTGGGAAATCTGCATAACCAAATATTGGGCAGTATAACACTGCCTGTATAATCATTCATTAATTTTATTGACGGTGAGCTGGGACTGAAATGAGGATTAATTATAAAGAGTAAAAAGCATAATTAGTAACATACTTTTCCTCTTACAGCTTTCTTTCTCTCTGAATTCTTTTTCCTGATGCTCTAATTATTTCCCATCTTTTAAAATTCACTTTAATTTCAATTTAACTCTCCCTGGGCATGCAACTTGACAAGTATTTTTTTCTTCTTAAAGATTGATTGACAGCAGTTTCAAAACTGTCACAGTGCTAATTAAAACCTTGAATCTGTGTATTTATGAAGTCTGAAAGACTCTGCAGTGCTTCAGGATCCAGGATCTTGTGTCTTGAATGACTTTTTTTAACAGCTAATATGGAATCATTATTAGTTGCCTTTCCTCAGGCTTGATATCCAGCTCTCTATTTATCACTGAATTTAGAGCTTATGTTGACAACATGAGAAATAGAAGCCCTCCCAGGCAATGATGCCTGCTCTGTCTAGCCAATGTCATTTTACACTTTGCCTTTTCTGCTTGGCAGAGCTGGGCAGAGTTGGCCGTTACCAAATGTCAGCACAATTTGACTCAGAGTCCTGTGTATTCCCAGGGAATTCATGCTAGGAATATTGTGGTCATATTTTACCATCTGTGGACTGACTGTCTCTGCTGAAACTGTGTTGTCAGGAATCTTCTACCTTACACTTGAAAGAAGAATATTGGTAGCATCAGTGCTGTATGAATCAGAATTGGGTCCTGCTTTTTAGCTTGCAAACTTTCAGGAGGCCACAGTATTCCCAGAATGTTAAGATAGGCATGTCTGGAAGCTAAGGTAAGCATCTGCCACTAAGCCACAATTGCAAGGGCAATGTAGAATAAAATCCTTGCATTCTGTTGGTATATGGCTGTCTTCCTCTCTCTAACCCCAAATTAGTCACTTTTACAGTAAAGCAGAGAAAATTATGTGGAGAGTGAGGATTCAGCATTCCTTTCTTTGTGGCACTCAGTAGAAATGAGTAACTGTAAAGCTGTGTAAGAAGACATCATGCAGCAAGCATGTTACCAGTCCTGGTCAGAACATCCAGAACAGGTCTTGCTGCTTTTCGTGGTCACAGCAGCACTGTGTTACTTCTTAGTAAGTACAGTTCACTTCATACAATAAATACTTAGTGTGCTGATATTGATTACATGAATAGATCAAATGAAACTGGAGGGACTACTTCATGTTTTAAGAATCTGCTTAAATATGTTGCACAGAGACATTAATATAAATAATCTGCATTATCAAGTTTTGGCCTTTTGGGGGGGATATTTTTTTTGATTGCCTGTCTGACCATGACAGAGAATACATTTAGATTTTCTGCAGTCTTACACAACACTTAAAAATGGGCTATTTTCTCTTTCCAATTCTTGTTGACATAAGTGTTCTGAAAGACTGTTGTATTTAAAGGTTTTTTGATTTTAACACAGAGTGATCAAAAATGGAAAACATTACCTTTATTTAGTGTAAATATTCTTGTACTAAAATGTGTGAAAAGAGAAAGTTCAACACTTTTTTTGAGTTAAGTCAATATTGCTACAGGTAATAATTCTTGCAGAAACAAAATCAAAACTTAAACAGTTTGGCTAAAAGTTCTTTCCTCTCTCAGACACTCAACTTCTGGTATATTAGCTTTTACAATGTACTAATTGTTAGTTCTCTCAGTCACCATAGGCCCTGATTTTTCTTTTCTAGATATACAGCCTAATCATTAGGATCACCTCCTGGAGAAGGTGCTGCCTTTTCAGCGCCTGAATCCTTTCTGAACATGATACACTATTAGACTCAGCCACCTCACCTGTGGGCCTGAATACCCAACGTAAATCTTTTTGTCTGAGTGCTTTTGCTCTCTGTCTGAATAGTTATGTTTTCATCCTCATCATCTTCGTCCACTGAATCAAGGTCAGCAAGACCATCCAGAGGGAAGGACAGAAAAACAGCATAGTGACAAGAGATAGCAGCGCTCGGTGTGAATTGATTGGTGAAGGATGATTTCAAAAGATTTCAGCTGCTGTAAAAACAGCCAGTAAAAAACCCAATATCTCCAGTTGATAAGGATGATCTGTCTCTTGCCTCTGCATCCCCCACCCCATGCACAATTGCTGTATTTAGAACATATGTATTTCTTATGTCCCTGCCTGCATCACTCCGTTGTTACAGTAATTTTCATGGGAAAAATTGCTATCCATCAATTTGTGAGCTGTTGGACTATTTTGGAATACATCATAAGCATATCAGGGTATAGAGAAGAGAGGTGAAAATGTACTTAACTATGGATAGCAAAAAGCAGGTGTCACTCATACATTTTTCCCTTCCCTATGCAAAAACCTTTCTGGCAAAATTATCATAAGGAGCTAACGCAATTATTCTTAAGGAGCTGCTTTTGCCACATGTACTCAGTCTTGGATATAGGGGTTATTGCTTGCATTTCTGATTTTAATATGAACATCTGCACAAGAAAATGCATCTGGTGATAGTAACTGCCTGCCATGGCAGTGATTATGCCTAATTGCAGATCAAAAATTGCTAATTTGGGTCACCTCTGCTCATAAAGGTGGAAGGGATTATCTGATTTTGACTCATTTTTACCTCAAAGGAGCATTTATCAGTCCCTGAACATCACATTTTCAAACAGAAAAATGACAATTAGTTAAATATAAAAATATTAATGTTATTTCCCCCCTTATACGTTATTGATAGCACTTACAATAAAAGTGTTCTGATTAAGAAGTGCTAGTCTCTGTATAGCATGTTATAAATACTCTTGCCTACAAATGCTTATAAGGTAATTTTATGACAAGCACAATAGACTATAGCCAGCTAAATATAGAATGGGAAAGTGGTAGAACATCATAATGATCTTGTTTTGCATGAAAAGCAATAATTTTAATTGATCATGCTCTGAGACAGACTATAGTTCAACAAAAATGAACGTGTTAAATAAGGCAAAATATGGTAATTTATTTTTTCTGAGCAGGACTTTCTTATCAGTGTGCAGACATTGGAGCATCCCTTCTCCTCTTGATGAGTATCAGAGTGCAAAAGGTCTAGCTGATAAAATTCTTTAATGATCCAAAGGTAACTTTGGGAAGTAAAGGATATCAGATATTGGAGGCTGAATGAACTATTGCTCTCTGTATAGTAGCAGGGGCTTATCTTTCATACAGTGAAAAAAGTGAGCAAAGTTTGAGGCAAAACGACTGTCTGTTTAGCTTTGTGAATCTGGATCTAAACAACAGGTGGAAAGGAGAGAATAGAGCAGTGGTAACCACTGTGGTTTTCATCTTTCCTCAATGAATGCATTTCTGGTAGTGTTCTTAGACTGAAAAAAAAAATCCTGACATTGTTATTAATCATATTTATTATTACAGTGGTTAAGGGTCAGCCAAATATTGATCCCCATTTTGCTAAGCCCTGTACAAATGCAGAGTTGACAATCTAAATAGACTAGTTGAAAATAATGTAGAGCATAAATGGAGTAAGCTGGTCATAGCGGATCCTATCTTGTCAGTTCCACAGTTAATTTTAGTAGGAGATGAATCATTCAAAAAGAGATGCAAAGGAAGTTGGTAAGGGAATGATTGCAGGGCAGTAAAAGGAAGAATGTGGAAAAAGCTAAGTATGTGTTGGAGTCATGGAGCTGCTTATAAATGAAGAACTGCATTGTTATTAAGAGACAAATATCTACTATGAAGCCATCTCTCCTCCAACACAGAAAGTCTTATGACTGACATCAAGTCTGTGTTCAGAATCTCAGTTGTGCAACAAATTATTGAAAGCCACATGCTTTCTTTTGTGTTAGCAGTGCAAGTAATTTGTTTTCACCCATTTTTACATCATCATTTGGTAGCATACAGAAAGTTGAAGGGAACCTGGGGCTGTTTCCAGTTTTTCAGCTCCTCTCCACCCTGTTCTTGTTTCCTGCAATAACAGTATAAGCCAGTTTCTAATATTCTAGATCAATTTTTTGGTATCACTGACACTTATTCTACCCCTTCAGATTAGGATAGGCTCAGCCGCCAGTAAAAATCTTAGTTCTTGTGTTCCAGGAATTGCATGGGATTGCAGAACCTTGTACTCTTCAGTCTTAGTGGAAGTCTCTGCTCCTGTGTGTAGCCTGATTCTTGGGAACCCTCTCTCTAGGCAGTCCTACATGACATGGAGTCCTGCATCACTTACTGCTGGAAGGAGAGGAAATCCTTATGTCCCAGTGTCTGTCAGACACTTCCCATGGCTTCTAGTTTTTCTAGTACCGTTACTGCGTTGGTGCACTGGAACAGTTTATCTGGACAGGTTGTGAAATGCCCATCCTCAGAGAGCTTCAAAATGTGATTGGACAAGGCCCTAGGCAATCTGTTCTAGCTCTGATGTTAAGCATGCCTTGAGCCATATGTTCAGCTGAATGGCCTCCCATGACCCCTTCATACCTAAATTACTCTTCGATGACCCAAATTACACTGCCAGTACATCTGTAAAATCTCTGGGCAAAAATTCTAATTTGATCATCTTTTAAGTGCTTAGGGAGGGATGGAAAAGATGAGGCCTGAGTTGCCTCCAAATTAAACAACAGATCTTCCAAAGCTGCATTTGAAGCAACTGCAACTGCTCCAAAAAACTTGTCATTAGTGTCAGAGGCTTTTATTGATTCAGTTTTATTTTGTGGATTTACCATTTCTTGTTCATAGAGTTTAAAACAGCTGCTGCAAAATTCTTCATTAAAGATGTTTTTTTTAAGGACTTTGGTGGATTGAAAGAGTTCTCAAAAGACCTTAAGTTTATGTGGTCTATTGCATGGGACCTTTACTGCCACTTCTCTATGCCTCTTTCAGAGTTTCAGGAAAGACTTTTTGGGTTTCAGAGTTCTAAACTTCTAGGTACTAACAAGTAGTCTTTTGGCACAAAACTGACATCATCTGACAATGGATATAAATTTCTAAAAAAATTTGTCTTCATTCTTTCCTCTCCTGAAATAAATCAGAAAAACTTTTGTGGTTTTAACTGAAATAGCTTCAGGTTCATGCACACTGCAGCAAAATTTGGTTGTTTATTATTCCCAGCTGTTCAGCACTTGTAGAACCCATCTAGAGAAAGGCAGTGATAAACTGGAGTAAGGTGCAGAGGGACTAAGGGATAGTTGTACTTCCCTTCCAAATGAACTATTCTATTCTAATAGTTTTAATATTCTAATAGTTCTAATAATAATGTTCTATTCTGTTCTATTTTGAAGTTCAGCATAGGGTGCAGAAGGTTGGATTTGAGAAGTTTTGAAGTCCCTTCTAACCTGAGTTACTATTCTTCTTGTTTGACTCAGTGGGGACCTGTGAAATCTGCAGTTTCACTGCCTGGGTGAACTCTGTTTCTTAAGTCCTTCAGTAATGACTCATGCTATAAATTTTCATCTGATTTTGAAGTTACTATAAATAAAATAATTGTGAGACACAAAATACATAATACTTTAGGCTGAACTTGTTGTTAGGCCTATCTGCAAATCCCCTAGTTTATAGGTACTTATTTGCACCAAGAAAGCTAAAAAAAAAAGTGTAAATTTTGTGTTTCTTTAAAAGCTGTGTAATAGGCAAAAATCTATTTGATTGATCTCATTAGAGTTTTCTGAAGATGTACTAAGAAAGAAATCTTGTTTGGGTAAGATCAGTGTAATTTCTTGAATAATAAACTGAAGGCTCAAACCAGTGTGAAGGTGGTTACAAAAATGAGAGAGTGACAACTTCAGCAAATGCTGGTTTTTGCTTCCTATTAAGGAACATCACTTGGTGTCAGCACTGATTGATTGGTCTAACAGCTGAAACTTAGTCTAAGCAAGGATCTTTTGGATTATCAGAGAGGGAAGCAAATGACACAGGACTAACATACTCTTTTTTGGGATCTTTCCTTCAGCTTTTTACACAAAATCAGACCACAGATATAGGAAAGTGAGGGACAGAAAAATTCTAGGGGCCAAGCTTCAGTGAAGAAGGGCAGCATGGAAGATGCAAATTTGTTTCAGAGGTTTATGAATAGAGGGAAATGGCATGTTGGGTTTCTTTACAGATCTACAGAGTTCCTGGGCTTCTCCTTCCTGAGGGGATACTGAGTTATGCAAAAGGTGTTGTTTAAAAGCACTGAGAAGTTCCAGATTTTTCACTGTGAAAAATTAATAACAGTAAAACAAGAAGTTTCAGTTAGGTACCTAATTCTTTATTCGACCACCTAAATGAGTGCAATTGTTTTCCTTTATGTCACACAAGCAGAACTTTAGAGCAGATTGGGGCTTCAAATGCACTTGTTAAAACAGGTTATTTTATTTCATCGTAGTGTTCTTGACACTTGGTGATTATGCATTATTGATCTGTGCAGCCAGTCTTCAAAACTTCTATTAATAATGAGAAGTCTTTGTATGGAAGTATTTTTTTAAGAGACCATAGCTTTGCTCTTTTTAGTGAACTAGAAGTAAATTCTGAATTTGCTTTCTTATCATGTCCATACTCTGGCTCTGTAATAGGCTATTATATGTTTCAAGGTCTTGAGGTTTTGGATATGGTAAGAAAAAATGTAAGTGTCACTTCTGGAGTATACAGTAGGTAGTTTACTTTGTAAAAAGCCAATAACTCAGCTTTTTTCTTCTCCTTCCAAAATATAGGTGACAGGTTATTTTTAAAAACACATCTTAGGCAAGTAATTCAAACCTCAAATTTATATAGTCCTTTAAGTGTCATTTTTTTTCCTAAAGGCTGTTATCAAAATAATCTAAATCACTTTCTTTCTATTAATCAAAGAATTACAGCACTTAAATTTGTAGTTGTCACTCACATAGTTTGTGCCTAAAGCATTTTGAAATTGTTTTGTGTGGTCTTTTCAATCACTCTGTTTTTTTTTTTCTCAAGACATTGTCAACATGCACAAAGAATGGGATCACAATGGTAATGAATTTCATTCCTTTGGGACTTACAAGGTGAGATGTAATCTGATCTCCAAGGGTTTTAACAAAAATAGTCATTGTTTCAGAAATTCTAACATTAAGCACAGTCAACAGCTACTCAGTCAATGGAATATCTTTCCCAGCAAATTGGAAAACAAAACCAAGAGTTTCCTAGTCAGCTCAACAAAACCTAATGAAATCCATAAATTAGCATCTTCAAGAAGTAGTTTCTAGTTTTCATACTGAAAGTTCAAAGACAGGTAACACTTCATCATTACTTTGGGCATTTTATGTTATAGCAAAATTCCTGAAACAGCACCTGCATTATGAGATGAGATGATGATGATGATGATTAGATGATGATGATGATGATGATGATAATTACTACTACTACTGCTACTACTACTGCTACTACTACTACTACTACTACTACTACTACTACTACTAGGAATTATTTGTTCATGTTGTAGAAACCTGGAAAAGCAGACATTGCTATGCTAAAGACCACATGATCTTGAAGTATTTTTGTCTAAAAGTAACAGGGACCAACAAAAAGGAATGAAGAGTTCAAAAACTGATAGATTAGATCTATTTACATATTGGAGAATTCTGCATAAAAAAAATGTGAACATAATATTTCTAATACCGACTACTGCAAACAGTGTAGTAATTTTAAGTTGATTCATTAATCAACTGGACATTTTTGAGGTCTAATGTATTCTTTGACTGTGTATGTTCTTAATTAACTCAAACTGAACAAACAGAATTTATCTAAGGACTTACGGGATAAATAAACACAAAATTTAGCACAGCATCATAGACCTTCTGGGGTGATATAGACTTTTTTATTACCTCTAAGTAAGTTAGTGAATTAAACTGTAAAGTACAAAAGAGAGGAATATTAATTATTATTTATTAATTCAATATTATTTTTAAAATTCTGTTTTACAGTTTCACACTTTGCTTAGCTCACTGTAAGTTAAGACACTTAACAGAAACATAATTCATAATAAAAATAGTAATTATTAATATTTAACAATTAGAGTGGCATGTTGATGTAGAGAACAATAAATATATGCAAATTATCCATTGAAGTTGACCACCACTTGTGTAGTCAGAAACATCCCATTTACTCATTAGTGACATGTAATCTCCTTAAGTTGTATTGAATTCATTTAAAAATTAGGCAATAAAAATGACACTGGTAGAAAAAACCCAAGAATGAATTATGTTTAGAACTGGACAGGCACATTGAAAGATATAAAAATATAAATGAAGGAAATAAATGTGTTCTTTTTTTCTTGATTGTATTCAAAGAACAGACAGAACTCTTGGATAATTTTCTCCCCATTTCTGACAGCCCTGACAGAATTGAATGTTGTGGTTTGATGCCTTTTTTTTCAAATCGATAGGACAGCAACTAAGAATTTTACCCATGACAGCCTAAGAGGCAGAACAAGACAAGAAAGGTAGATTTCCTCTGGTTACTTTTGCAAAGTTACAGGCAACTCTGAAAAGCCTTGAAGGCTTTTTTTTTTATTTTATGATTTTCTGATCGTTTTGTTGATAATATAATAAAATTGTAGATTAAAGCAATGAAAATTAAATTTCCTGGATAATTTGCATATTTCTTTTAATTCTGAGAATAAAAACATATGGAAGCTAATAAATTACTTTGTTTAAATGGCTATTTTGGGGAACCTTTGGCATACTAAAGAAGGAGGGGGCAGTTCCAGTTCTCAGTTCTGACTGAGACACATCACAATCAAAATTTTAATAATAGCATCTTTTGAAAAATATTTTAAATATTTTATTTTCTATTTCTTCTTGTTTTAGTAGCCCATTTCAATTTTTCTTAACAAGGTAATCTTGGTGTTTTTCCTTGATATCTCTTTTTTACTTCTTTAATGATGCCTTTGATATCTCTGGAAAGCAGGGAGAGGGAGAGGGAAAGTGGGAAAGAAGGAAAACAGGAAGTGAAAGTATTCATTGAGGAAGAAAACAGAATTTGGTAAACATTTGAATAAACTGTGTTTAGTAGGTGATTTTCATCATGTTATCCTCTTCCCACAGAAACCCCTGGACTGTTCTAGTATATTTTAAGGAAGCTATCTGAAATCACACAAAGAATTGAGAGATCAATAGACTAGCTTAGTTGCTCAAGCACTAAAAATCAATTTTGTGGTCTCTTGTTTTCTAAGCAAAGTTTGTGGAATTACACTGTAATTATGGACAAAGTATGCAAAAAATTAATTTACATGAAGGACAGAAAAAATGCAACTGTATCCTTTTTTTTTAGGAGGGAGTACTAAATTCCATTCCTTAATGACATTTTCAAACAAAAAAGGTTATCACTTAAGTGCAGTTAGCAATCCAGTTAATATAATACTTAAATTTCTTCTAATATGCATTTTATTTCTATTATTACATAATCTGTATATAATAATATGTATTCATCTTCATCCTTTAGGTGTAAAATGGGGAAGAAAAAAGAAGTGTCTTTGATTACAGTATTTACTCTGATTTTAAAGACAGACCTTTCCTGTCATGAGTGGAACAGATCTGCTAAGGGAGGTAGTGGCCAATTTATTCTCATTTTTTTTCAGTAAATCGAGACTGCATCCACACCAGCAGCAACAAAAGCGAATGCACTGTCACGTGAAAAGTCTGGGTCTCAGATCTGTTGTGTTCAGTGAGAGGCTATGCAGTGAGTAGGATCCAGGGAACAACTGACTACAGTGAGCTCCATTTTTCTATTTCAATTCGATCCCCTCTCAAAGAACATACAGAAAGGTTAAACATGCCTCATTCAGTTTGGGCATGCATCATGCCTGTTTTTGCATGTGAGATAACAGCTGCTAAGTGGCCAGTGTGGGTTTGAATGATTCTGGATATTTTCATGGTAAACAGATGTCAAAACTCACATTACTTTTAGGTTTGTCTTACAGTATACTACCTAGGAGACACAGAGATACAGCAACCAGTCCTTAGGTTGCATTTAGAAAAGGTTTGCTCAGCATTTTAGAAAGGAGATGATATCCCTCTTCCTACGATTATTTTACAGAATTATGACCTGGCCTGCCCAAGAAGAGGAAGACTGACTATTCTTACCTCTATGACAGAAGAATGCTAGATCTGCTAGGTAAAAGTTAGATATTGTATATACAGCACTATCACCATCTTACCATTTTTGTTTTGTATGGTATCTGAGAATACAAAAATAATCAAAGTGGACCCTAGGGGTTAGGTAGGCTGAGATGCACCTAGTTTGAAATTCTGGCTGATGTGTGAAGAGTGGCTGCAAAAGTCCTGTGTGCCATCAGAAGATGGGTACCTATGTTCATGGCTGGTAGGAAAGCAATTAGAGAACAGTACTAGGATCACTGAAACCCCAAGGGACTTAGAGAGTCATAGAATGGTTTGATTTCAACAGGACCTTAAATATCATCCAGTTCCAACCCCCCTGCTATGGTAAGGGATGCCACCCACTAGATCAGGTTTCTTAAACCCCCTTCCAATCTGGCTTTGAACCCTTCCAGTGGTGCTCATGATGCTTCTGTATCTTCAGCTTTGAAATCAAAACTAGCAGGTAATATGTAAATTTAATACTATAATTTTAGAGTGTACAGGGCACCGAGGATATTGAAAACTAACACAAGTGAGATGTCACATTTGCATTGCTGCTGCAAGAGAAAAGAAGAAGCTGTGGGGGGGATGCAGCTAGGGAATGGGGGGTCCAAACCCTTGTTTCCCCATCTAGTGTTGGTTTTTTCTCCTGAGAAACTTCTATCCGTGTAACCTGAGGTAAGAAAAAGTACAGTAGTGGATAGGATCCGTAGTTCAAGGCAAACATTTCACTTATATAAAGAAGTGAACACATTGTAGTCATCATCATGTTTAAAAAGTCTTAGTAGGCGTGTTGCTCATGTTTTTAGAACTTACTACTTAAATTAAACTCCAAAGGGATTTTAACAGAATGAAAGTCACAAGTAGTATTTATCAGCATTTAGTATTAAAGTGGCCTTCTCAGGACAATGCTCCAATGAAAAAGAAAAGCCAAGCTTGCTTTTTAGAGTTCTTTAAACAAAAAGACTTATTTTGATTGCAACAAAAACACCCATAAATCTATGCACATATATATTGATCTTTCTTTCCTCTTAAAAATGACTCTGTCCCAGTAAGTTGGCATATTTCATAAACAAACCAACAAATTATTGATCCATCATATACTCTAAAAATCCTGTGAAGAATCTAGGTTGCTTTTAAGTTCATGCTGTACCTAAGGGAATGAGAAACTCCAAAATGAAAAATAGATGTTTAAAAGGAAGCACAAATATTAGAAGATGTATAGCTACTTTTGCTCCTGCATGACCTTTCATTGTACTTCTTTCAATGTAGTTCATTAAAAATATTCTTTATCAGCTAATAGGTTATTTTATTTGGTAATATGATTCTTTGTGGTGACTATTAGTTACTACATTAATTAATTATATGTCCCTGCAAATATCTCTGTTCCTTTTTGGCTAATGCTGTGACAGCATATATTTTCTCACACAGAAAGCATACAAAATTAAGACTGCCTGACATCTTGCTATTGAAATCAAAGTTATATTCAGCTTGGATTAGAGATGGATTCTGGTCACATGTCCTTTTGGAAAGGAAATAATGAAGTAGATTACAGATGTTTATTAGTGCTAATTTAATGAACAATGCTGTGAAAAGTTAGAGCCAGCTAGTCTTTCAGTTATTCAATCTATCTTCCTTGCGGTGTTTTGAGCAGCTGACATGACACACGGAGTCACCAGGAGCTTAATTGTGAATGACTTCCTAGAGAGGGATGGCAGCAAGCTGACATGGTCTTTTGGAAAGGAGAGAGAATTAAGAATATTAGTTAGTGGTAAAATAAACAATTTTTAGTGGCTATTTATTCAGTCACTTATCCATTAACCACAAATGGATGCAATTCTCCACCAAAGTGTAATAGTTGAGCTGCACAAGCTATGACTATTTCTGCAAAAGGCTTGCCTTGAAGTAGCTAAAATTCCTGCACTTACGCAGATACTAGAAAATAAGGCTTGGGTACCTCAGTGTGAAACTGTGGTCTGAAAAGTGCTTCCCTCTGAGCAGCTGGCTAGTACTGGCGCTGTTTCTCAAGTAGACCTGAAAGGTCCCAAAAGCAGCAGTTGATAGAAACACCAGAAAGACGTTTCCAGCAGTTAAAAACACCAAAAGAATTAAGTTTCTTTGTAATCATTTAACAGCACACCTGAAACAGAAATCACAGAGCTACAGACCAGAGACTGTAACTGTTAGCTCTTTTCTCCCCCTCTCTTACACCACAGCAGGGTAGAGCGGTGCAAGGAAGAAGCCTTTGTGACTAATGGCCATGTGAAATGTGGATGTTTACTGTTTGTATAAGTATTTTATGGCAAAGGTTGTGTGAGTACTATGAGAAGGGAAAAAGTCTCTGACTGCAGCCTCAAGAGTCAAGGGACTCACCAGAGTTTTCTGAACTCTTATTTGACTTTGCCAGCCTGTATGTTGAAGAACATCTCCAGCTTCACTCTATCATACCACTGCTGAGAGGGTTGTAGAGAGGAGATTCTGAGCTGTGATGCTGAACCAGGAAAATAAGTCATCTTCTTCTGAGCTTACAGTAAGGCCCAGCTGAAATTTTCAGAGAACTGTGGTAGAAAACTTCCTTCAAGCCAGATATGGAGTCATTTATATGAGGAGAGAAGCATAAAGCTTTCCCTCCCTTGTCTGAGTGAGGGGAAAAAAAATCTCATCACAACAAACAGAGAGAAGTATTATTAGTATTCACCCCATCAGAGGGATATCGGAATGACTCATACTGAGCTGCTGCTCTGAAGGCTGTTTTATATTCTCAGCCCAGCTGGTCTCAGATCAAGGCTTCTCAAATAGGAGTACTTTACACTCATAGGCTTAACATACTTTATACTTGCACTGACTTTTTAAAAAAACAGGATCCTAAGTTAAAAAAAATTGTGAAGCTATAAACACTACTAGCTGTGACATTCAGAAAGTTACATTTAAAATGTAGAGCAGTTGCTGTGTAGTCAGTGTGCTGGGTATCGAAAGATGATTGTATTGTATTTATTTATATTTGTCATATTGGTTTTATGAGACACGGTACTTTGAATGATTAGTTCAGTACACCATATATGATAATGTGTGATAATTGATATGAAGCTGAGCCTAAGTGTTATTTAGGTGCTTTGACTGGTAAATGAGATGTGAATGTATCATAACTTTGACAGTAAATTTAAAAGAAATACTGCATCAGTCTTCCTTCAAAAACAAAATAAGACTTCTTTGAACAAAAATAACTCAAGGGCTGCAGATAATCCAAAATACAGAAAGAACAAATGTTTCTGATAATTGTTCTGCATAAAACAGTCAGAAGGTATAAACTACTTTTTGCTTGATTATTTTTGAGAAGAAATGCTGCATTATCCACAAAGATGAACAAAGTATTTTTCATGTCAAAGTTTACAGTGCTTGAGTAATAGTTGTTTAGTTCTACATGAAAGACTGCCAGATGCAGAAAAATAATGCAAACATAAGTAATAAAAGTAATTTTTATATAATTAAAGGACAAAACTGTTGAAACAATTTTACTACTAAGAAATCCATGAAACATATGCTACCAGAGTCACTCCTGCACAGAATTTAAGTATGATTACCATTTAGTGAGTGCTCTAAAGGTATGTTTAAGACAGAGAAAAATCTGTATATTGTCAGCAAAATGCCAGTTCCTTTTTCAGATGAGAAAACAATAATTAACTTGGTTGAAATATGAATGTTTCTGTATTGCTGCTAATGCTTCAAAACAGTTGAAATATGTAATGTTTCTGAAAACGCATAAGAATAATCCACTTCTTTCCTTTTTTTTTTTTGACAGCAATCAAATTTCATTAGGAATATGTGATAAGTAATAAGTTTAAGTGAATTAGAGGAGTTTCTTGGCAGCTTTTCACTATTTAGTGCCTACTGTCCTACTGCTAAGTTGGGGAGGAAAACAGTTCATGATAATGAAAAAGATTTGCTTCTAGCTAATTACTTAGCTCGTATGCTGCATAATGCAACAAAGTATATGATAGATTAGTCATCATTTGCTCATGTAGAAAACAGAAGTTTTCAATTACACTATGTGGCAACAAGTTTTCTAGTCGGTGGAAGTATTTAGTTTTCCTAACTTAAAATATATGGAAGTGTTGAACTACATCACCCTAAGATTAGCTTTATGAAGTTGACAGATTCTTGATTATTTTTCAGCATACGTTAAAAGATAAATTAGGAAAAATGTAAAGTGTCTCCATTTAATAATATACAATTGGTCTTAAATATCTGACTCCGCTTTTTGATTTGGCAAACAAAGCTATCCTTACCTGATTCAGTCTCCTTTCAGAAAAAAGTCAAGCGTTCTCAAAGGCTCAGTATGAAAAGAACTGGGTATGGAGTGCTTGTCAGGAATATGGTAATGAGATGCTTAGCAGAGCATGCATATAGCTGTAGAAGAGTTGTATTAGGAAACAACATTTCAATCTTTAAATCTTGAGTATGTTAATTACTTAAAACCTGTGGAATTTTTGTTCACTCTAATACAACAGTAAGAATAATATTTCCTTGAGTAAACAGGATTGCTACGAATACAGAAATTTGATAAACATGGATTCTGTAGAGACTGTTTAAATTTAAATTTTATTTCACTTATACATGACAAAAGTTTTACGAATTGATTTACAGCGCCTATTTGCATGGAACTGCATTAAGCAGGTATTGCTTAAACTTTACAGCTACAATACTGAGTTGTAAGACTTGAAGTTATGATTTAAACGTTATTTGTGCAGTATGTACACATGCAGATGCAAGTATAAATTAATATACTCTTGTACATATTAGTTGAAAGATGATATTTAGATTTATATGTAATTTCCAATGAAAATATAATAGTAATTACCATCTCCATATTCCACAGATAATGGACAGATATTAATAAACAGAGTAATAATATTGTTCAGAAGCCCGTGCCTCCTTTTGTCACCAGTCTTTGAGTGGGAATCTAGTTGGCCATCTTGCAGTTCTTTCATGTGTGTCAGTGGTGAGTGACCAAAACATCAGCCTGGTTCTTTATTGCCCAGTAAAGAAATAGGACTGAATGCGAAGTGTAAGGTTAGTACTTCAGTACCAACCAATTAGTCTAAGGGGAAAACTATTATATGTAGGTGAGATCCATTTATTTAATAGATCAAAATAATTCAGCCCTGAAAGAATGGTGGAAAGGCAGCAGAGGGAAGCTGTTCACAAGATTATCCTATTGGAAGGATTTTCAGTACATGGGATTATTTGTAATGAGATTAACCACTGGGAGATCAAATTCTGAATGGATGCTTCAGGGAGACAAAATGCCCACTAAAACAAAAGAGAAGTGGGAGGTAAAGGCTACAGGATTTAAATAAGGTCTGGTCCTGAAAGTCCTGTTCTGGCAGCAATAATGAGAAGAAGACTGGTTGGCAAACAACCAGGAGACACGTCAAGTGCTCATCAGTAAAAAGACAGTGTTAGGAAAAGGGTTTCTAATGAATGGAGCAATGTGGATATATAATGAAAGGTAGCCACTGATTCTTCTGCATCAATGGGCAGCTGAGAATTCTGTGAGCAGCAAGATGATGCTGCAAACAATCACGATGTGTTACATTTTGTGTACAGTTATAGAGATCGGCTTAGACCGGATTTTAAATAAGAGCCTAGAATGGAGTACAAAGCTACAAGATGTGCAAAAAATAGGTAACATTTATGCTTCAAGCCTTGCAGGAAATTTGAAATCACATTTAACAAGTGATTAGTATTTCGAGTAAATAGTCAGTAAACAAATTTTGGAACTTATTTTCACTGGTGCAACATTTAGACAAAACAGAAACTGGTTTTGGGGAGGTAGGTATCATATAAACATATGTGGAAAGGAAAGTCAGTAAATAAAGTTAAGTCAAAATGAAGATACTTTCCAGAAGGTTCAGTCCAACTCAGTGTTTTGGTACTTCCAATTAACATCAGATGCTGCTAGTGGGAAAGGTTATATTTTTGAGACATAGCCCAAAAAAGATGTAGGATTGCACTTCCATCAGAAATGCAGCTGTAGATTTGCCTCTCAAATTTTGGGCATTCTGCATACTTTGTTCTCCTCTTGGGGCAGAATCTCACTTGAGGCATATTTGCTCTGCAGTGACATCAGCATATCTAGTAGAGACATCTGAAGGCTAGAAAAAACAACACAGAAGACATTGCTCAGAAAAAGTATTCTGTCTGTAAAGGAACAGTATTTTGTTCACAGACATATTTACAATTCCACAAGTTGTAAGACATGTGACTTTTGTTTTAGGTAGAAATTATTATATATTACAACTGGCTAGGAAGCCGTGTCTTACCTAGACCCATCACCATGCCTGGTGTCCATTATCCCTCTCTCACTCTAGTGAGACATGTCAACACACAGCTCCTCTTTTGAAGTGTCTTGAGCTATTCTGCATGCCACATGTAGGAAAGAACAGGATGTATCTATTTTTTGTGGCCAGGTTTTGGTAGTGGAAGTGGGCTATAGGGGTGGCCTCTGTGAGAAGCATATATTTTACATGTCTTGATGTGTAAATAGCAGTGAAAATACTAGTTTAAAGCTTTCAGCAGTCTGAATCTTTCCTGCGCAGGCTATCCAGTTATAACTTTATCTGGGAACTGGAGAGTTAGTCAAATGCCATAAAGCATGTACCAAAGAATAAGGCCAATTTTTGTAAACAGACTTTTAATTATTTTTAATTAGTTGATGTCTTAGATTTTATTGGAATTTAATGGAGATTGTCAAATACTTGAAAAGAATATTCCTCAAATAAATTATTCAGCAAATATTGCTATTATACGTGAATTAATTTATTCAGTGAATAATATTCAGCCAGCTGCACAATTGGTCAAATGCTGCTGCTAAAAGCTGTTTGCTGAAGAACAGTTTTGATGAGTAATAGCAGTACTCTTTGAATAATACATTTGGCAAAGACTACCTGACCAGTTCTATTTTTATTAGATTAGAGATTTTGAAGACTTTCAGCTGACCAGTCATGGAAGCTTTAGTTACACAAGACCCAGGTGAAACCCAGTTATTTAGTATGTCTTGCTAATACAGTGAACTCGGGAATAGTGAATATTTTGCAGTGGTTCACATACCATTAATATTTTCTGAAAGCTGAGTTTGCAGGACAGCTGAATCCACAGATAACTGGTTGTTTTGGCTATTTAGTGTAATGCTTAGTAGACATTTTGTTCCCTGATGTTTTTTCCTTGGTAACCTGGCTATGTCCGTCAGGAGATTCAGGACTTCTTTCATCTATCCAGCAGTCCAAGAAGGCAGTGGAAGTTGTTGTAGTCTTAATGACTTTTGAAAACCAAGGGCAGCTCTAATTGTTCAGATCCAGACTTATCATGGGACTGAATTCAAGCTCTTAAAAAACAGTGTTACAGTTGTGGAAGAGTTAAGTCATGCTGCAAACAGTGAGAAAGCAAGCATCATAGACCATGAGATTTAGAGAGACTGAAATTGTGTGAATGAGCATGTTTAATACTGGCCTTGTTGACAGGCAATTTGCACATGATCTGAGAAAATGAAATGGTCATGGTGTGGAGGTGTGTTTGGGTGGGTGGGTGTAAAATAAGGTTTACATGATTTAGCCCTGGAACACAAAGCTTCACTCCAAAACATCAGCGCATTAGGTAAACTGCTGCTTTCAGAGCAGCAGCAGGTTTAGTTAATCCAAGCCAGTTCAGATTGTGATTGCTTGACTATTCAGTCCTGTGCTTTTATCCAATTCAGAAGTCCAGGACTTATGCTTCACTTCCTACTCTGCGGATTCATCCTGTCCAATATTTGGCAAGGGACTGACTGCACTTGGTGTGTTCAAGTAACCCTGCACAGCCCATTTGAACTACAGTCAGAGGCTGTGAACATGACTGAGGAAACTAGATTTAAAATATAATATAAAATAGACATAATAAAACACATCTGGGAAGTAGGGTATTTGGGCATGGATCTATGCCTTGCTGGGTTCCATTTGCCTGGGCTGTCCTGTTGTTATGTACAACATTCTACTGCTTTAGCCTCATATATGAAATTATATAGTTAAAGCTGAAGCATTTCAAATGATCTGTTCTCAGAAGTTGGGCCTACAGGCACACCATCACAGGCTATGTCAATATTAACCAATAAATTAGTCCATCATAACAGGAACATCCTTCTAGGGCTAGAGTATCTGACATCCCTACTGTACATGTTTCCATGGGGGGTGTACTTTTGGCTGGTTCTGGCATGATTCCGAATGCCGAATTTCATCTGGTATGCATTAGGTGGGCTGCTGGGGAGTGAGCACTTTCTAGTTTAACTTCATCCAAATAGGCTTTCTGAGACTGCTGCACAACACAAATGAAAACACAGTTACTTGGGTGCATTCCTCAGTTGAACAAAACACTAACAGACATGTTCCTTATTGCTCATGGTAGTAGGTTTGCGGTGTGTTAGATTTTAGATAATCGTGGAACCAAATTAGAGTTTTATATTTTCTCATTGAAAAAGGCAGGGAGAAAAGCAATCACATTTTACTGAATCACACCCTTCAGATTTCTTTAAATGAGCTTGCACTGGTGAGTGGGTTCAGCAGAGAGGGGAAGTGAGGTGTTGAGGATTTGAGAAATATATTTATTCCACAAATTAATTGAATTTGGAATTAAAAATGTATTTGTGTTTGTCAAAGCCCCACAGTATTGCATATACTGTTAACCATGGAAATGTATTACAAATAGTATCTCTTCTGAGCTGCAAAACCATATTGTTAGGCTCAGTTACGATGCCAAAATGAATATATAATTTAAATCCTCATTCCTACAAGTTTTGATTTCTGGATTTTTTTTTATTAACTGAGAAATGGTATGACAAGCAAAGACCTTTAAATCTGCACTCCTTCTGGACTATAACAATTTTACTCTAACTGCATCCATGAGTTAGAAATATTATGGGTCAAAGGCAGGCCTAGGAAGCCCTCAAGACTGATCTAATTATCTACAGTACATTTCCACTTTTCTATATCTGGAGGCCAATTAGTTTTCATGATATGTACAGCAGAGCATATTTTTGTGTCTCTTGTAGTCACTTGAGCCTTAAAAATACTATAATATTTCAATATAATAACAGAACATAATTGAGATGCTGTGATTTAGTAATAGAATAAAGAGCTCAACATCAGAGCTAACTACTACATGAACTACACCAGAAACATACAACTGTATACCTAAAATTTTAGACAAAATTTGGGGTGAGGAATAATAAAGGAATAATAAAGAGGCCAAGCCTCTTCATCTCAAATCTACTTTTCTCCATTTTGGCTGTGTCCTATGTACCACGACAATGGCCATACTGCAACATACTAACATGGTAGCCAACGACTCAATCTAATCTAAATGCCTTAGAAAACCATTAACTGCTTTTTCGTTATTCTGATGTGTAAACTGGAGTAATTTAAACATTCTATGCCTTTATTTCCTGGTGATGACATTCAGTTCTGATTTTGCACTGCTTTGACATAACATTACAGATTATATCAATGTAGAAGAGCTGAAATTTACTAGTAAATCATCCTAGCATTTGCTCTCTATATTCAAAAATATGACTCCTTCTAAGTTCATCCTCCTCTAATACGAAGCTGTTTCCTTTCCTTTGTCTGTGGAGTGAATTGAAGGCATACACAGTACTGCTCACCAGGAGTGGACACCACCACTTCTGTGCCAGGGCATGTAAGAGCTGAGAACCAGAAAAATGTGATACCCAAAAAGTGGTGGAGGTAAAAATCCCCAACCCAAAAATCGAAAACTCCCCAAAACCAAAACAAAATCCCCACCTCACTGAAAAAACGCCCAAACTCAAAACCACAACAAAACAACAAAAAATACAAGAAAGAAAAGGACAATAAATTAAGTCATGAACCAGGGCAACCACATTAAAAGAGACAGCAGAAAAAATATGATGACACACTAAAGATACAAGGTGGAATTTCTAAAGCACTGCATGTTGGACTGATGCTATTCCATCAATGGGTGCTTCCCAAAGCCCCATGTAAAGGTTATTCAAGTGTACTTTATATTAGCTGTTGTCTGCCTTGCCCACTGTGGTGACCTAATGGTCTCCAAAGTATAACAGAGTTTCTTAACGTTTAGCCCACAAAGGCTGTCTATCTGTACACACACCTTGACCTGGAATTACACTTGCTCACTATTTTAGAATTCAGTGAAGAGCAGTGTGATGAATGTTTGAAATATTTCTTTTGCTCACTGAATAAACACCATGTGCTCTGTTCTGTTAACAAGCCTGTGGCTGAGCAGCCCATTCTGTTCAGGATCAGGAAAACTCTCTAGACAGAGAGGAGGTTGTGTATTTCCTTGAGAATAATCTTGTTCTGCAGCTGGGAGAGGCATCCGGGCTATGGGGTGATGCAGGTCGGGATGGCTGGAGGTGAGGTGCATTTTACTAATGTGGGATTTGTGTCAAGGAGGATAGAAAGGCAGCTGAGCTTCAGGTAATGGGGATGATGAAAGATTGCTGTAGAGCTCCACAGGGTAACTGTGTGGTTGGTGCATGTTAGGAGTTCGGGGCTAAAGGGAACGGCATCCCTGCAAGGAAGAGTAGATAAAGGGTTCCACACCTCTAGTGTCAAGCTGCTTTATTCAGCAGTCCTGAGTGTTATCTTAGAGCTTTTGCTGTATTAACCCTACATTTAGAGTGTGGATTCCTTCATTCTGCATCCTTGCTGTGGGGCGGAGGTCATCTTAGTACTACATTGGGTGCTGGTGCAGGTGGGTCTAATTCTGTGTCTGGTTCTTGTGGTGCTTTGTGGCCAGATTACATGATATTATGGAACTTTGTTTAGTAGAGGACAACTTGCTTATTTTAATGCTGGCTAGGCTTTTTACTTCTCTTAAATAAAGCTGTTATTGACTCCTTTACCATAGCTATTTTTGTTTCCTGTATACTTGCTGAAAGAAACAAAATAGTGAGGGAATGTTATTGGGTAAATGCTCTGATGAATTTCTTCTCCCTAGTTCTGTAGATACCGATATTATAGAGAGGAATTTTAAAGTTTCTTTTTCTTTTCAACTTCTGAAGGCCCATCAGAATAGTCATTGGTACAGAATTAAAAACTAAACAAATGAACATATAGAAAATGATACTTCTTACTATTCATGTACCTATAATCTCTACAGGAGAAAAGAATGGACTACAAGAGGCAAAAGCCCCAAAGGAGGTGGCTTCTGAACTGAGGCAAACACCACCTGGAAAGTAGGAGATTAGAAACATGTAGGTGACAGACCTTCACCTAGAAAGCTTTATTTCAGTTGTTCAAATCTAGTGAAAAAACAATAAAATTGGTGACAGCTGAGAAAATAGTGACCAGTGTTGTGCTGTCAGAGGTTTGGTGAAATATAAATAATACTAGGAAACTGGGGATTGAATGTTATAAGAACTTCAGGATGCCCAAAGCAATGTTGGCGAGGCTGAGGTGCTGCATTCCAGGGATGATGATTCCACCACTTCCCTGGGCAGCCTATTTCAGTACTTCCAAATCACCCTTTCTGTAAAGAAATTTTTCCTGATATCCAACCTAAACTTCCATGGGTGCAACTTTAGGCTGTTTTCTCTTGTCCTGATAAGTGTAAGCTTCTAGTCAGACCAGGGCATATCTGAGTAAAATGTAATACTTTGTGTGTTAGAATGACCCTTTTTCTGGTCCATTCTTAACATATATAGATTCTGATCTTTTTGACTGTACAAGGTGCAGGTGCCCAGATGCTGCAGGGGCCTCTGTGAGGAGTGACTGGGCACAGCCCATTCCAGCCAGCTCCCATGGCTCCACTACAGGGCATGACTGGGCCCTGCAGCCAAGGTGGTGGCACCTTGGGGAAAATCTGGATAAGAAAGGGTGAAAAAATGTCATACAGGCAGGTTCCTGAAGGACCGCAGGCCATGACGGAGCAGTGGAACAGTGTGAGAGGGAAGTGGGGACAGAGAGGAACTGCTGTGTACTGAACACACACTTCTCCCATTCTGTCTGGTGCCACTCCAGGGGAGGCCATAGAGGAGTCTGGAGTGCAGGACTTCATGCAGTGCAGGAGAAAGGGGGAAGGACAGGTGAAGTCTTTTTTTCTTGCTACCTGACTCTCTTTTTAATTCTATTTATCCTGACACGGAAATTTCTGATCCTATTTTCTCACCTTGCCCCGCTGGTGTGAGTGAGGAAGTGGGTGGGTGTTTGGCTGTTGGGCACATCTGACCCACACACTGACACACAGAAGTGAAGGTCTGAGTATGCCACATGAATATAGAGTATACTTTTGTGTCATAGTCTTTTATGGGGTTTGCTGTGAAAACAGTGTGCATATAATGTTTCATTTGATCAGATTTGAAACACTTATATAGAACCTACTGAATTAAATAGGATAAAATATGATGTTGGATTTTAGGTTCAAGGAGAAATAATGTTGGTAGGGATCCTAATAGAGGACTTGCATAATTCTGAAACTAGCCCAAAACAGGAAAGGTCTAAAGTTTTCCTGTAAGACAATGCCAGAAAAACCATTTCTGTGACTATAATAAAAGTGGCTGGAGAACACGGTATTCCAGGTTAGTGCATGTCTATTTTCATGTAGGTAGGTGAGTATAACTACAGTCTGCAAACAAGGTGGATGAATTTATTTGAGAAACTGGAATGAAAAATGAGAAAATGTCCTACCTGCATGATGTGGAGACAATGACATAAATTTGAATGTGTGTGGGTTTGGTCTCTCCACTGTCTCTTTGGAAGAGGTATAAATACAAATTGCTATTGTGTTTTATCCAAGTAGAACCAAAACAATAATGCAACATGAGCAATTTAGATAAGGAAACCTAATCAGAACACAGCTTAATTGGTAAAGTAGTGATCTTACAAACACTCAACAGAAAACCAGCCCAAAACATTAAGAAAAGTTTGAATGGGGTTTTAGTTGGTTAAATTTAAGGTTAAGATTTGTTGGTTATATCTATATGGCTTTCCTGATAAGTGGCCACAAAAGTGTTTGTGACATGATGTGTTCTGCACTCTGTCCACCTCCTGGGCATTGCAAGCAGCTGAGGAAAACCTTGCCTGGGTACACCTGGCAGCATATTAACCATACAAAGCTTTCCAGAGTCCTTAGGGAAATAGGCTTCTGCATGTTTTAGAGCATGGCCTTCTGCTTTGCCTAGGGCTTCATGTCTGGGGTTGCTACCTAGATAGATGGTGACTGTGGAATTGAGCAAAGAGCTTCTTTCAGATGACAGTCTGCATGTATTTGTGGACACCAGATTTTCATCTGGCCCGGCTAGACCTGGGAAGTTTGCAGTAGTTTTGAACAATAAGCAGTGCTGGACATGTGGCATTAAAGGTTATGGACCTAAAATAGAGCATATTATGTTCCAATCACAGCCATTTATTTTACAGTTTTGACACATTAGGCCGTGTAAGGTGTATGTTGTTCTTAGTGGCTATTCTAAAGGTATTTCGAGTTTCCTCTCCCTAAAAGATAACAATAATATGTTGGCCAGTTGATATACATATGCTGTAGGAGCTGTAGCAAAAGACGTCAATGGATATTGAAAAAAGCAGGGAAAACAGAAGATGGGATTCCAGATGCTGGAAAAATATTAAATATAACAGTACTGTTACTGTGGAGTTGTGTCAATTTTGCCTCCAGAGATGCATCTATATGGTATGCTTCTAGGGCATATGCTCAGTCTCCAACTTTCATGAGTCCTAAAATCCAGCAAATTTTTGATATTATCTCTGTCAGACCTCAGTGGTCTTTGAGGAAGAAAATTCTTTTTAGCACTGTAGCTCTTAGAAAAGGGATAAAGAAGAAATGTTCAAACACCTTTAAGTACTTGTCTCAAGAGGGTTGAGCTTAAACCATCATTTAATCTCTTCTATGCTGAGACTAGAGTTCTGAGAAAGAATTTTTGTTTAAAGCAAAATCAGTGAATTTAGACTTCTGTTTTCTGTGAGAACAAAATTAGTCTGTGTTTCCGGTGATATTGTGAAAAATAGCTCACCTATTTTGTGAGCAAAAAATTCAGGATGGAAAAGACAAAGTTTAGTTGAAATAAAACCAATCTACTCCTGTAACAATAAAAGGAATAATTTAAAAGGCAGCACCTCAGGATTGAGGCACAAATGCAGTCTTCATGATCCTTGTCTTTGTTAACAAAGATTTCCTCTTCCCTTCTCCTTCAAATATTATAGCTTTGTGTCTTACCACTTTCTTGTTTTTATGTGACTTACAGCATAGTTGGACCCTGCAGTCAGATATTGTTGAATTTACCTGAGTCCCAAGAAGGACGGTTTTATCTGCAATGCTAACCAGAACCCAGCTTCCTAGGGACAACTTCTTTGTTCCAACTTCTTTTTTTTTGTCCCCTTGAGGAATTTTTCCAGCTTTCGTAAAGAAAGGAGTTTAGCCATTATTAAAACTCCTTCATATGGGCAATACATCAGTATCAGTGTGCTAAACCCCTTTGATATAATGGTAATAGATATGTAGATTTCCTGATCTGTACCCAAAGGTCACAGACTGTGCAAATCTCTAGTACTTTGTGGCTGACGAGCTGCTTGGGTGTGTTCTTTAATTACTCACAGAGAGGAGCAGTAGCAGATAATGTCATCCAGCGAAGCAATTGTTAGGTACTGAATGGCAATAGTGGCACAATAGTGGTTGGTGCCTGGGAAGCTCTACAACCCTTGTCTAATGGATGGCTCCTGGCTCCCCATGTACCTGGCTGGTAGAAGTCCATACGTGGGAAGGCAGCCAGCTCACAGTGTGGGGGCAACACAACTGCGGCTCCACTGCCAGGGTAGGTAGGACTAGGAAACATGAGTGTGTCAGAGATGATTGTCAACAGCAGAATATGAAAAGGGCTAAAGATTAAAAGATAGAGGAGGCTAAGAAACTGACAAGTCATGCAGGACATACACTTGCTGTAGTGCTCCAAATTATGATTTCCTCCCTGACCATCTGTATGGCCAGGTCAGGTATTTATGGCAGATAATTTGAGGACATTCATTAAGTTTGGCTCATATTTTCTATTTTGTGGGCATCAACTCCTAAAAATGTGGTTGTGGCTAAACAACTTTAAATCCATCTGGTGGCAGTGACAGTCTGTCTGCCACAGAGGAGGCTTTTTAAAGCTCTGTTCACACTGTGCGCATTGCAGGCATGCTGGAATACAGAGCATCGTGCTTTGTGACCCCCTTAGTCTCTGTGAGAACATGGATGCGTGTGTGGTGCAGAACTGCCACTAAACAGTCGAACCAGCTGGACTGTCCTTGTACTCCTCAGGCTCCTTTCTTCCTAACCTGCTTTTAATTTGAAGCTCTTGATAGCTCACTCACCCTCAGTGACCCTCAGTGACCAAGTATGGGAGTTTTCAGAAAACGAGATCCTCATCTGTAGGATTTTTAAAGCTCTGCAGAGCCTCTGCAGTGTGTTTGTGCTGGTGTGTGGACACACCCGCCCTTGCTGGCATGCAGTGTGCTAGTCAGTTATCATGTGTCTTTCAACAAAAAGTGAGAAAATGTGGTTTACTGTGTTAAGTGTAGCAACCTCTGAATTGTCAAAATTATTTATTCTAAAATCAGTCTTTAAATGCTTTACTTCTATTTGAAGGAGAGCGTCAGTATGGCACATACTAGGAAATTCTAATTGTAAGAGGTTATTATTGAACTCTTTGTAACTGAAATATTGAGAACATATTTGAGTGGAATATTTCAGTGAATTTTAGTTAAGTAAAGCTTAATGTTTTAGCTTTTTTTCCTGAAAGCTTTTCAGGCTTTTCTAGTGTATTCTTTTCTTTGATCTTCTTTTGTAATAACATGATAGTCTCACATTTCAATAGAAAAACTGGAACTAAAGTATACATGAAAAAGTCCATAACAGCTCTCTTGCTGTTTATTTCAACAATCTTAATTAAAGAAAAACCTAATCCTACAACAGACTTGTGATTTGCCTTTTCTTTGAAGCGCAATTAGTTTTCATTCATATCCCTTGATGTCAGTGAGGAAAAACTATTGGTGGGTGCATCAGTGCTGATGGGGTTCAATTAATACTTTTTTTTTCTGCCTGAAACGTATCTCACAATAAAACCATGCACACAACACACATGCACACACACATAGGAAAATAACCTCTGTATTCATGCTACCTGCAAAGCCATGTCTAAGTCTCTCTTGGCTGCTAGCCAAAGTCTCTAAAAACCCATTAAGGCTATTACAGAAATTATTTCTCTTCCTTTGTGAGCTGGGTAAATTTCACAGTTATCATTGCAGAAGGAAATGAATTGGGAATACATCTGTCTGGGGATGGTTGGCCCTTCAGTGGGAATTAAGCCAACTCAATGTAAAACAGCAGCTGTGTGTGTCAGTGCACGTACTTGCAGGAGAGAGTCAGTGGATGGCACTGTAATATAACTATTGTGCCAGAAATATCCGAAAATTTTAAGTGCTGTCTAGTATTTGTGAATAAATTTATATCTTTGCAATTACAGTCTTTATTGGAAATCAGCTTTTGCTTTAAAATTATATGTAAACCAATATTTCCCATGAGGTGTGCTTTCCAGATGCAGGAGAAGTAAGCAATTCGTTCCCAAAATGGTGCAGCAGCATCATGTATGGCATTGAATAGTGACCTTGTCAGATCATGCTAACAATATAAAAACATACAATACAAATTCAGGAGATTTACAAAGATGGAAGGATTTTTCCTGTGTACTCTCTTAGACTTCACAATATTTGCAGTTGGAATTACCAGTTTAGGGGAGGTTTTTGATCGGCATGGAAGTTGGAAACAGCAGAATTTCCTTTTGATTTGTGAGCTTAGGTAAGTACAGCTTATACAGTCTGCCATTTCAAAGTGCACAGAGAATAGAATTGCTTTTCTTTTTTAAAAAATTCCACTTTTCCAATACTGTGAAACTTCAAGTTTCTGGAACCCACATATAAAATATATGGTGGAAAAAGTACAGTAATACCAGATAAAACTTTAACTTTGCACTTAGTCACTTAGTCACACAAAACATTTTTATCTATTTACTGAAACAAGTGAGATATGTTTCCCAACTTCTTGCTAGAATTTTTATTAGTGATTTGACAGAGGAACCATATTTCCTTCTCCACATCATATACTCTTTCTGAAAGGGTCTGTTTAGTTACCTTTCTTTTGTTTTTAACTCCTTGGAATCTTGGTCTACTTTCCTCATCTCTTTGTCTTCCTAGTTGCTAGCAACTAGCAGTGGTCCATGCAGAACTTTTTTTGCTACTTCTTCTAGATGCTGCAGGTAACAAAATTATGCAGACCATCTTAAATTATATCCTGTGCTCCCACTGATCCTCTAAGATTTTTCAAACCTTAAGTATGACAGTTCCTTAGAGGGACTTGCAGGTTCTCCAAGCTTCTCTCAGAGACCCTCAACTACACATGATTCAAAGGAATAGAACAGTGACAACTGAACAGAAGTGAAGGCCTCACAATTTACATTTTAAAACACAAATGTACATGGGTCTTTCCAAAGAGTGTGTACTTTTTGTAAGCTATGCTGTAAAACTACCTGTTTCATCTAGCTCTGATAGCGAGATGGCTGGTATGAAACCTCTCCTTTTCTTTAAAAGGGTAGATATAATAACTGTAGGAAATTAAATGAAATGTGTGAGCCACTTAAAAAAAAAAGTAGCCATAGGTATGACTTTTGCAATTGCCAAGGTAATGCTTGGTGTGATATTTCCCCTGAATATCCTGTCCTTTTTGCTCTGCCTCTATTTTGTCTGAGCATTTTCCCTTTGTGTTTAGAGTTCACTGTTGAACTCATTCAAAAAAAGTTTTCTATACAATTCATGTATCCTTTAAAACAGAACATTTGATCTTTTACACTTATTTTCTCTCAGTGTTTCACTGATCTGTTAAAGTGGAGGCTGTTTTTTGAACCTACAATTTTAAAAGGTGTAGTAAACCAGTAAAATTTCCAAAGAAGTAAGTGACCATGTCCAAATGGTCTGTACCCAAGCATTTGGAAGGTGTTTTAAGTATGACTCAGCTGAATTTCTAACAAAACCAGCAAGTTGCTTAAAATGGGCTAACTGGTCAGATGATGGCAGGGTAGAAATTCTGACCTCTTTTAGAAAGGTTACAGAGGAGCTCTGTGGGACTACTTGCTGATAAATGTTAGCTGGAGTAACTCTGAAATAGAAAGAAAAGTTGGAAGATAATAATCTATAGCTAATTATATAGTTCTGCAAGGCAAACTTTGTCTGGCTACTGTCTTAAAATTCTTTGAGAATGTTAGCAAATGAATAGAGGGGATGTTAAGTGTATCTTTCACAAGACTTCTGACAGGGTCTCAGAAGAAAGACTATTCAGCATTTCTAGCTCTTGAGGGTTTTTCTAAGGCACTTATTACCTGATTTTCTTCCTTTAAAATTCTTCATTACAGTAGCCAAGAAATGGGATGAGAAATTTTTGTAAAAAGAAATTTTCTAAAAAATCACAGCCAAGAAGCTCAGGAGTTAAAGTTCATGATCATGAATCAAGCTAGCTCAGAAATCAGACACCGATAGAAACAATTGTTATTATGTCTTAATATGTCATGATTTGTAAGCTATTGTGTGATTTTGAGGCTAGTTATGCATGGTTTTTTGAAGGTTGTGGATTGATACTATCTCCTCTAAAAGAAAACAAGTAGCCGTGAGGCAATGTAATATCATGGATCAAAAAGTAGCTGAGAGGCAGGAGACAAAGCGGGAACAAATGGTCCATTTTCATCATGGCAAAAGGTTAATAGCCACAAGTTTCTGTACTTGGTCTGCTGTTGTGTAATGTATTTATTAGTTATCTGGAAAGAGGAAGGAGAAATGAGGCAGCAACACCACGTTATTGGTAGATAACCTCTTTGTAGGTTACTTGTTAATCAAGTCCAGAGGAGCCTTAAGGAATTTCATGGACTCAGTCAGACTCGGTAACTGTGAGGTATATTCCTTTTGAAGAAATACAGAAAAAAAAAAGGAAAGTAATCACACACAAAGACATTGTATCAGCCAGCAGTGTGGTGTTCTATAAAATTTACTGGGTATTAATAGAAGGTCCATCCTGGAAAAAAATACTGCAAAATTGGACAGGCTCAGATAGAAGCAGAGGGAAAGGCTAGTGACATAAATGTATCTGAAGTGATTGTTTACCTGAGGACTCAAATGAGTGATAAAGTATGTGGTTGAAAGAGAAAAAAAAAAGAAAAAAAGAGGCACGCAGCAAAGAAAAAAGATAATGAGACTAAAGTTTCTCCCATCCTTTAAGAATAAAGAAACACTTCCCAAAAGGTTCCCATATAAACTGTAGAATTCATTTACTTTGGATGAAGATGAAATCAAGAATTTTGCTAGAATCAAAGAGGGAAGGGGCATTTGTATGGATAACAAGAATATCCAGAGTTACGATAGTAATGCTAAAAAAGAGTATTTGAAGGGATAAAAACCCTCATGCATCAGGATTTAAGGGAATCTATAACTAAAGGGATTAGGATGAGACCTTCGAGGGAGACAGATTATCCTGCATCTGTGGGGATCTTGTATCTTTCACCAAAGCATCTGGTGCTGGCTGCTGCTGGAGACACTGTATTAGGCCCAGTGGGTGTCAAGTTTGAGTCAGAATGGCAAGTCCTGTGGTCAGATCTGGATTTAGCATTCATTGCCTCTGTCTGGGTCTTATTTCCACTATAGTGGGCTCTGTCTTCTGCTTATTTGCCTCATGATTTTGTACTAGGTCAGGCTCATGTTTCTAATGGTGCAGTGTATGTTTGACATCACCACAATGGAGAAGTTGTGTGAGCTAATGGGCACCATGCAGCTTCTGAGAAACCACTAACATGGGATCCAAACAGAGGGGAGTTCCTCAGTCTTTTCCTCTATTTCTCCAGCTGTAGAATGGAAAACTTAGTTATCTAAATGCTGTCTGTGTCCAGCCCAGGCACTTAGAAGAATTTAGCTTTGAGTAGTTTCCAGTTTTTCAATTTCTTCTCAGTGTCTTAAGGGCAGACAAGTACAACTTCAAAACCCCATATCAAGAGAATGTTCTAAAAAATTTCGCATCTCTCTTTATATTGGATTAATTTGGTTGTTCTGACTACAGAATATATCTGTCAGAATTCTGTGTCTACGGCCCTAATTCTATCATAAAATGAATTTAATTTTTATTGCTACTTCATTTGCCCGTGATCCTTTACTTTTGTGTCTTCTCTCTTTAAGAGTGTTTTGCAATAATTCCTAAAAAATAGGTTTTTTTAAACTAATCTTTAAATTGAGTTTTTATTTCTTAAATATTAGGACTCCTGTATTTCAAGGGCCTCATTTGGCCCATGCATCAGTTAGACCTAGGCATGATTTTGGCTGCAGAATCATAAGGAATTTTTGGAATTCCACTCAAGAGTTAAACAATGGTGCAACCATTGTTTTGCATCACATTTTTATTCAGTCATATAGCAAAGTACATTAGTATTGACCAGGTAAGTTTTCTGTTTCCTGGAATTCATGAGACTTTAGAATGTTGACATCCACTGTGTGATGTGAATTAATTCTAAAGGTATCACACCTAATGCAGAAGATAATTGTGCTAATTAGGCTTTTCATGAATGGCAGATAACAATGCATCCCTATGACATAAGATCCTCAGATACTGTAGCATTCTGTGTATTCTGAAGCATCTGTACATATCTAAGCTGTCCAGGTCTTCAATCTGCTTTTTTTTGTCTCTCTCCTTTAAGATTTTATGGCTCAGAAACTCAGCATTAACCATTATTAGCTTAGTCCTATATTATTTTTAGTTTTCTTCTTCCCAAAGCCACAGTGATTCTAGTTTAAACACAAATATGATGCCTTCTTTTAATTTTAATCAAACTGATTAATGTGCATAATGTATTTTTATCAATTTGCCTAAGTGCTTTTACAGATGCTATTTGTGAATGAATTTGTATATTAACAAGCCTTATCTGTTTTACAGTAGCAGAATTAGTAAAATTTGAATTCGTTTCACTTTTAAATCCATTTTGCTCAGTGGTAAATTCAGGCATTGCAGTCTGCCTGGCAAAAAATTTCTATCTGTTCACTGTTTCACTGGGATATATGACCTTTAAGCACTATTGAAACTGAGTTGAATACTCAGTTAGTAGTTGGTGGTAAGATTTTAGGGTTATGCAGACTGACTTGCAGCTTTTTCTGCTATGGCTTAAACAGTAAGTATTACATCATTGATATAAATAGTCTTTGGAAATATTTCACGGCTTTTGAGAAAGCCTGTTCAAACCTGTCTTCTCTTCCTAAGTCTTTCAGCTGTTTGATGAAGCCGGATAATCTCTCAGTAGACTGTGTTGAAAACTCGCAGAATGGTTTTACCAAAATAGAAGCAACTTCACAGTTTTTACCTTTAAGATGACATAAGATAGAGAAGCTTTTACCTGTTTTTTTTCCATTTGTGGAAAGCACTGTATACTGATGAAATAGGCACATCAAGATGATGCAGGCCTAACATATTTTTTTCTCATCCCTATCTTTCTCCTCGCATTGAAATTGATAATGTCTGTGGTTTAGTCTCTTCTTTTTACTAATCTGCAATTTCAGAACCTCTTGCAGTTTTAGGAAGTTGAAGAAGAACAATTAAGAAAATGAGTAAAACTACGCAATTTTCTTTTTTTAAATTTTATTTTGAATAGGAAAAAAAAGAAGGTGGTAGAAGAATGCCAAACTTTTTTTCTCCCATCTGTGACATAATTTCAATTTGAACCTTTGTTAACAGCCAGTTTAATTTACTGTTTGAAAAGCTGAGACATTTATTGCTCTTGTCAGAATAATAATAATAAAAACATTAAATACTATTTCTGCAGAGATGTTTTGGAGCCATCCCAACAGTGTGCTTCATTGGGTGACAGATATTGTGCAGTAGGTACAGGGATCCCATATTTCCCTTGAACACTCAGTGCTATGTGCATTCTCTCTTGTATCATCTGTATGGCAGAAAGTAAATCTCTCATGTAATTCCTGTAAAAATTTCTCCCCTGGCTGTGAAGTCATAATCATCTCATAGTGTAATTCTTTGACTGCTGGTCAACACTGCTCTAGTTGAAGTGAAGTTGATTTTAGCCCCTTCTCTGGAAGCAAATTAAAATAACTTTCTTGCAACATATTTTCTTAATTATTTTTATATATCATTGGAGTAATATCTAAACTGATATCTCTGAGAACCAAAGGGAAAATTATATGACCCACTTTCCCAAAACCAAAGGTTAGATAAGGAATGACGGCTCTTTTGAACTTAAAATATGTGGGAGGATGGGGATGTAGAAAGTGACATATGGTGTGTAGATGTTAGATGTTAAAATGTGTGTCTGACAGTAAACAGCAGTTAGCTACTGTTTAATGCTACTCATATCCTGGTTTGTAAAGATAGTGTCTGATGGGGCCTAGAGTACCCTGTTATCATTGTTGTTGCTGGAACCACGTTCTGACTCGTGGAGCAACCTTGTGATAACAGGGGCTGGCTTATTTTGATAAAGATGTGTCTCTGTGTTCGCTCAGAGAGGCCAGCTCACCTGTCGGCTATAATAGCACCAGCTTCACTACACACCAGCTTTGAGCATACTCCAGCAACTTGGAAAAAGCACAGCTACTTCGGAAAATGCAGGTCAGAAATGCCCCCCGAGATGCCAATATAATAGTGCTTCTTTTGGCAAACACTTGTTTTGAATATAACCTTCCAATAGCTCTGTGATCCTGGCCCTTGTGGAGTCCAGGAGCTCTGGGCACCCTGAAAGAACTGGAAGTCCTTTAACCTCACTTCATTGTTCACACTGCTGTTATCATGCCTGGTTTTCCCATGCTGACAGATGATGTTTTTTGGCACATACAGTAATCCTAAGTAGTGTTCTACATTTCAGTCCTGTCCTCATTGCTCCTGATGTAAGTGCTGGATTGTCTGTGTGCCACTTTGCTGTTTCTGCCTCAAGTTTCCCTCCCCTGATTTTTCTGGATTCGGTGGAAAAAAGTCCTGATTTTCCACTGTCTTCTTCCTTGAGAGCCAATGTTATCCTGTCTATGACTAATGAAAAGTAAGCATTTTCTATGTGTGTCCTTTCGAATCAACATTGCATGTTTAGGTGGATAATAGTCTAGTTGAAGTTTTCCCATTTTGAAATAGCATTAATGACTCACAGCAGAAAGAGCAAACACACACTTCAGGCTTCTGGTATTATTAAAAATGAAAACATCTCATTCAGAACAAACCCAAGCTTTTTCTCTATGGTATGAGTAGTCCAGCGTTTAGCCTATCTTTACTTCTCACCTTTCTCAGCTGAGAGCCCCTGTTCATATTTCCTTGCTGTAAGGAGATCCAACTGGCTACATCCCACTAGTGAAAGCCAACAAATATGAAGAGCTCTCCAAAGTCAACATGAAGATTTAACCTTCTTGGAAATGTTTAAGCTAAGGGAAAATTTATTTTAAATCTGGAGCTATTTTTACTGTGATGAGCATGCTTAAATCATGTCATGGGGCATGACATGGGTTACCCATTGCTGGTGTCAGATGAGTTGGCTGTGGACGACCTTGTCAGTATGACAAAACAGCTTGCACAGTGAGGCATGCTAATTCTTCTCATATGCTTATGGAGCATTGCTTTCTTGTATTGCACCAGATGCAAAGAAGTTTGGAGCTTGCTCAGTGCTCTCTAACATGTTCCCAGTTGTGCTGTGTGGACATGCTTTTTATCACCTTAAAAATGTGAAGCTTTTTGAACATGTCCTTTTTTCTATATAAATATCTTTTCTGTTACTGCCTATTGCCCCTTCTGCTAATATGCAGAATTTCCCTGATTTTCCTGTGAAGTGGAAAAGAACCTGTGACTTTTCTTGAGGGGTGGTGCTTCAATTATAAAACCATAAACTAAATGAGAGCCTTAATTATAATGGAAAACAGATTAGAATATTGTCATCTGCCTTGCTGGGGAACCAAAGGGAGATTAAAAAGCCAGTGGCCTAAATTTATGTTATTTGTATTTCTGTGAGTCAAACCTCAATCATGTAAAACAGCCAGTAGGCCTGTATTAATGGGAGAGGCCAAGAGAACTGAATCTCAAAGGGCTGTTGCCCTTAGGACATGGTGCATTATGATAATGTGATGAAGAATAATTACCAAATGTGAAATATATATTGTCAAACATGAGAGCAAGCTATTCCTAACTGAAAATGAGGATGTGAGAAAGATAGTGGATGCCAAGCAGCCGGGGCTTGGTTTCTAAAGCCACCTCCACTAAAGCTAGCTGTTGAGGCATTGAATTGTCCTTCAGTTCCTGCAGGCTGAGGTAGGAATGGAGCAAACTTGTCTTGTTTGTATTGAAGCCAAACCTTAACATGTACTGCAGAAATCATTCTGACGATGACCATTGTTATGATAAAGCCCACTGAATGGCAGTGATGACAGAAGTGTAAGACTTCACCAAATGATATTAAAAGATTATGCGAAATTGGAATGGAAGAATCTATATATGTATGAGCTATTTATGTTGGTTATTTCTGACAAAATACATCAGGACTTCCTTTCTCTTCTTTCTAAGTGTGGAAGGATTTTTTTCAATAGCTCTTTTTGTGGCTGTTGTGCATGATGCCTGCATTAATATTGTGTTTGTCACATGGAAAGTGCGACACAGAGCATCGACAGTCCTCTGACTGCTTCTCTTTTCATATTTGTGTGGTGCCAGGCAGCAGTGTTGTATCCATGCCCTCCTTTCCCTGCTGTTCATCTTCAGGAAAACCATACTGTGTGTGCTAAAAGATTTCTTCTTGGCTCTTCAGTCATTAGAGTAACCTTCTCCATGATGTGGTGTAAATGTATGGAAGCACAGGACAACCTTGCAAATTTTTGACTTCAGTTGACAAGCCATAGGTGCCTACATGGGTGTAACCATAAATACGTAGCCAGCTGGACTGAATTCAGTGACATTATTTTCATGTTTCAAGTTAAGCATGAGCTAAGTGCTTTGCTGGATCAAGCTTTTATTACAGATTGTTTGTAAAAATTCTGAGTGAAATCTGTCAATAAAAAACTCAGGTAAGAGTATAACTCAAAATAGAAACATGTCCAGCTAATGAGACAAAATGAATTTTTAATGAATTTTCTGTCTTGGGAGAAAAGACTGATTTAGCACCTGGATATAACCAACTATAGACCAAAACTGTTAACAAATTTGTAACATGCACTTTACTTCTTTTTTTCCAAATAACAGACTTGTGGAATAACTTCCCCTTGAGATATTATCTGGTTTAGGTGTTATACTGTTGGTATTTTCACAGCTCTCAAGGCTGCTAGCTCTGTGTCTCATTTTATATAATATCATACCTACACGCTACTACTGCATTGTAGGATGGAATTGTTGGCCCGTTGTAAAGATGGGGAGCTGGTCTTCAGCTTAGCTTGGTCACGATCAACTAGGGAATTTCTGAAGAGAAGACTCCTGACTCTATGCTTCAGAATACCACTCCAAGCACTGCTGTCTCGACTTCTTTGCCTATCAGGCCAGTAAACATCAATAAATCACTGGAAAGAGCTTCTTTCTGTTGTTAAACTAAATAGCTTCTCATTGCTCCTTATGCAAATTTAGCATCTTATAAGTGTTTTTGCAAGTCACTGAAGGAAGCATTGTAATAGTTTGGAAATCTTACCCCTAAAGAAAAATACACTAATATGTATCAGTATTTGGTGATCATTAATCTTGGATTGCCCAAATGTATGGATCACATGCTAGACATGTAAAATAATGGAACAATCAAAGTAAATGGGCACTTCGGAAAAATACTGCCCTTTTAAAAGCAGGAGACAGAAATGTTTAGGGTAAATAAATACAAACAAGCCTTAAATTTGCTTTTCATATTTTATATACTATAGGCAAACCCAACAAACAAATGACATTTTTAAAGATTGTATCAAGTGTATGAGTATTTTGCCTCCACCCACTTTTATATATTTCCTTTATAAATACTAACTGTATGACTTGTAGCTAAAAGATTAAACAGCAAACAGTGAAAGATTTTTCCTCTGTTTCTCTTGATTTTTGTAATGGTTTAAAGATGAGGAAGGGGTAAATAATTGCCTGGATCCAGTCTTCACTTACTTCCTAGGGGTATAGATCAATTTCTAGAGTCATGTTTTAGAGATGGTATTAGTTTTGTTTTTCCTGAGTTGGATGGGAAATAGAGCTTTTCTGTTTCAAAGTCTTCCAAATGTTATCATAGAGCTGAGAGAGGTAGATGTTGAATAAAAACATCGGGACTCGTGAAATTCTGTCCACAAACCTCAGTAAGGAAGTGTGGTAAAGCAACAGTTGTAGTATATGCTTTGGTCTAAAACCATCTCCCTATCTCAGTTTGCCCTTAGGCCAGTGTTAATTGCTGAAAAGCCAAATGGTATGAACAGGTTTTCAGAGTACAAAACTGCTGAAAAATAAATGCAATAAGAAAACAAGATAAATACCCAGTGCTAAGAAATGATGATTCTCTAGATTTCCTCAGTCAAGCAATATTTATCAGGTGCATTGATTTAACTAGCGGCTATTGGCAGTTACAAATGGATGATGACAGGAAACAAAAAACCACCTTCATTTGCCATAAGGGGGCTTTTCATTTTAATGTAATGCCTCTTGGAATTACCAGTGTCCCGACTACATTTCAAAGATTAATGAACATCATCCTGTCAGGTTTAATATATCATACCTCTCTAGTACGCTTGGACAGGAGACTGTTCTCATAGATTCCCAGAGTTTTCAATGACATGAGATTTTTTTATAAGTTCTGAAAGGAACAAAATATTTAGGGTTTTAAAAGAGAGTGTTCATTTCAATCTGGATATGTAGTAAATACTATAAAATTAATTTATGTCTGTGGAAAACAAAAGTGACTTAAAATGTTGTGGGATCATGCAGAAAGTTGCATATAGCTATGTTCTATTATCCTGGAAGTAGTACTATATCGTGTAAATGTAAGGAAGGAAAAAAAAAAACTCTTAGACATCAGGAATCATTTAACAACCTCACTTAGTCTCATGGGTCTCTTACAAAAGTGGGACTGAATTAGGAAAATACGTTCCTAATTTTTTGTAATTTGAAGAATACAGTAAAATAGACCAAAAAAATTGATAGTAAAGATGACATTAATAAACAAATCAAGTTGAAAAGTTAGTAATCCAAAGTTATAATGATTTAGGCTTAAATTTATTTTGTTTCAATGAATTTACTTCATTAAGCTCAGAAAACACACAACCACAATTTTTTTATATAAATCACACTATGCTGTTATGATGAAATAACATCAAAAAAGGAATAATTTTTCTTGAAAAATTAGAATTGTGGTGTAGATGCCATTAACCATTCCTTATTTTTTGACACATGAAACATATTCCAAAATCAGAAAAATGAAATATTTTTATATATTATATATTCAGTCCATTATTCAGTATATATTATACTTCACAAGCAAACTTTCTTTCTTCTTTTACTCTAGGGAACATCTTCATTTCTGAGGTAAAATGAGATTTTTCCTGACTTGTTATGTATCACAGGCTTCATTCATAAATTGTTTTACCAGTGGAGTACCTCACTGTGTAATTTGATCTTAGAAAAACATTTTCCAGTGGATGGATAGCTTTCCATAATTATTATAATAAATATAAAATTGATTGTGTTATGTATGTGTTAATTCATGTGTGATTTATCTGTTTCATATAGAATGTTCCATTAGCTCCCCATAACCCATAAACAAAATAACCTATGGAAAACAGGAAATGCATATGCTGCTTGACATTAAAATTGGTCTTCACATTAATGTTAAGGTTTTGTTTCAGGGTGCATTTTCATATCAAAGGTGCACAGAGCACCTTTGATGCTATCTTCTTTTGATTTGTATAAATATATTCCTATTGGTCTTTTAAAATTCTTCGACAAAATCTTAACAAATTCCAAAAGGTAGAAGAGTGCATATGGGTAAGGGCAGCAATGGAAACTACATATATAGTTTTAAGTAAAATGAAACACCAGCAAATACCAATAACTGTGGTGGAATATTCATCACTAGGTTTTTAGATTAAGGTCAGATATTTTATTAAAAACAACTTCCATCTAAGCATAAGTACCAGTCTTGCCTCAGAAATGATTGTGTGACATTGTATAGTTTCTCTTACGCAGGAAGTTGAAATACCAGATCATTGTGGTATTTCATGACACATCATCTGTGTCATCAGACTCCTCATTTTAAATCTCTCAATAATTCCTTTATTTTGATTAGCAGAATATAAATGTCCAGATGAACTAATAGTTTTAACTAGCCTCTCTCCTTTTTTATGGTAGTCTTGGGACAGCTGCAAGATACTGACATACTTGAGCTGATTTTTTAACTTTGGCATCTAAAATTTTTGTGCAAAATAAGTTGGAAAACCTCTTTATGGACCAGAAATATATATTTTTTTAAGTGTAAATGTGGAGGTTTTTGGTTTTGTTAAAATTAATATTGTCATAGGTAAACAAAAATGTTCTGTGATCAGAACATCTAATGCAGTTGAAGCTAAACAGTCTGCTGTGTTTCACTTCAAAACTCTTGAAATTGCTACTTTGCTCTAGACTTCTGAAATTGCTAAGGAAATGCTACAGTTAACAAAAATGTCTGACAAAGAATTCCCAGCCTGAACAAGGTGTTTTGTGAGCTGTATGAGAAACAAACTTTGTGTCCTTTGGCTACAACCCCTTGCCTTTAATAAAACAGCAATGCAAAGTGAAGTAAGACTAAACAGAGGTGTGCAGTGTGGGAAGCACACAGCACTACTCATCTCTTTGGGTGGCAAACCACTTGGTCATTATTCCTTTTTACATGCACTGATTTTTAAGAAGATTCCATAGAATTTTCACATTGAATTCCACTTCCATATTAGCTGTTGGAAGTGTAATGGGTTAAATGGATGAGAAAGAGGAATCTGATACTGAGTACTCATAAATCTGATTTCTTTAGATTAGGGAAAAGCCTGATGCATCAAAATCAGTTTTCATTTTTGCAGTAAATTTTGAAAAACTGCCCACGCCTTTGTAGCAGCACAGCTTTTAATTAGACATATTGTGATATCTGGGATCATTTTTTGGGTGTCTCAGAATCTTCAAAAATTGCTGGAAATAGCTCTTAAATGTCATTTATTGCTTCTGCTGTGTAAGCCTTGCTTTGCAAGGTGGAAATACCAATTATTTATTCCATTCCATAGTTGTCCAGGAGATTTCCCTCAATTGCCTCTGGCCTTCATCCTTAGCCATACCTCCTTCACCTCTAGTCTGCACATGTAGTGTTATTAGCTGTGGTATCAGCAAGGAGCTCCTTTCCTATGCTGTGATGCTGTGGCGTTTCTCGGGCTTGCATTACTTATCATCCCAGCCACAGAAGTCTCTGCATGCTGTGACTGGGTAATATTGCCTCCGGGAGGTTTAAGTCCTGCTCTCAGTCCTTCCTTAGTTTTCCTTCATTTGCCACAGGCAAATCGTGATCTGGTCCCTCTGAGGTGTAATAAAGGGGTTAAAATGTAGATGTCTATTGACTCATAAACATAATGAAGCAGAGGAGGCAATTGAATCTTACACTTGTTCCACCATTTCCTTCTCCCTTGCTAGAAAGTATTCGTTCTTTTTACCCAGAAAACTGAGGTTATCTGCTCATGTTTCTCAACTAAATTTTTAAAAATCTCCTGTATAGGTAAGTGACTGTTTCTAAATTTTGTGCCTTAAGCTAATGTGCTGTAAATTCTTCTGGTGTCTTATCGAGCCCATTACAGCTTTAGTCATTATTGTCAACCCTCTCAGTGGTGTGCTGAGATGCTGAAGACCTAATTTTGTCAAACTAATTTTATCAGACTTTATTAAGTCCTCCAGTTTCTTATTAAAGAAACAAATCTTGAAAAAATACTATGCTACAACTCTGTTTTGTTTCCTGGACTGATTTTGAAGCTGTCATTCTCTTCTGAGGAGTTCTTTGAGATTTCAAATTTGGGCTACAGTAAAACCTTCTGTAGTTTTATGTATGTGTTTTTAAAGCTGAGAGATTTTTTTCAGTGCCAGTAGAGCCAGTAGACTGGCTTGGAGGAGGCCCACTTTCAAATCCTTTTCTTGATATTGGCATAATTAGCTGTGGTAATATCAATTACCTGGTTGGGTTGTGTGTTTGTTAGAACAGTTGCACTCTGTCTATGCCATTAAACAGTGTTTAGAACAAGGACTTTTACTGGAAGATCAATGAATGGGAGGCATGGTGGGAAGACAAGAGACAACAAACCCAATCTGAAACATGAGAGAGTCCAAGCATATGCAAGGACAATCTTTTTCCCCATGAGTTCAGTCAAGCATTGGAACAAGTTGCTTAGGGAGGGTGGACAAACTCTATCCTTGGCATTTCCAAAATTCAACTGTGTAATGTCCTGAGTAACCTGCTGTGACCTCAGAGCTGACCCTGCAGAAGATTGAGCTGTAGACCTCCTTAGGTTACTTTTAGATACTGGGTAAGCAGTTCTTCAGTCCATTTATACATACATTTCTTACAGAAGCAGGAACTGTTAACTGTTCTCTAAGTTTTCACTCTAAGGTTTCGTCATCTAGTTACTAATTTAAACATTTAACTTACTCACTTAGAATTTCTATAGAGTTTTGAAAAAATACTAAGCAAAATGCTTTTTACTTTGAGCCCCCTTTTAAACAGAAAGCTGTGTTAAAAACCAAACGAGAATTACACATATCAAGAAATAATTTGTTTGGGGTCCTGGCCCCTATAAGCCAAACAAAATGTTCCCAGATTTAGCTCAGAATAGACAAGAATATTTTTATGCAAGCTCAGACACTGCAGTAAATAATCTGTGTTGAAGAGTTAAGTATATCAATTGCTTTTATCTATACTGTATGCATTGCTGTGTGCCTAATATTAATAGTGATTGGAGTGAATCCACATGTGTATATGTAAGTATCCCTAATTAATTTAGAATATGTGACTGTATCACTCCAGTAAGGTGGTGCATTTTGTTGCTATATGATTGTTCAGTGAGCACCCTCATTTGCTCATAGAATTGACATTGTAGCATTCTGCTTTCAAATACATTATCCATTCTGAATAGAACACAAGCAACATAAAAACCTAAGAAAATGATTCTTCCCTGAAAGATAAATGCCACATAATTGAGTCTCTGTATAGGTTGTTTGGAGACAGTGAGAAAGAAATGTAAAACAGGATCCCTAAAACTGGTACAGCTTGTAAAATCTTGTTAAGCCATGTTAAAAAAATACATTAATGCCCCCATTAGAAGCTGTAGTTTATTTATTGCATCCTATTCTTTAGCTCTAGTAGACATAGGCTCTTTTTTAATCTTCCATCCGTCCTTCCCCCTCCCCTTTGAAAGTGCACTCATTGAACTCTTGGCAATTAGTGTAATTGAAATTTATTGACAATGCGGCCGTCTGCTGAAGCTTCATTGTTCCGAGTGCTTAGTGCACAGTGCTATTGAGCAATGCCATGGCAGTGTCAGACAGCTCATACCTTGCTCAATTATATCAATGGACCAGTGACTGCCAAAGGTTCCTTTGGGGGTACGAATGTTACTTAGTGATAAGAGCCTTTCGAAACAGAATCCCTGGGCCCCATCTCTAGTGGGAGATGGAAATGAAATATGTATTTCTCTGCTGTGGAAAATTAATGTAATTGGCTCCCTTAAAAAGCTTTGACAAGTTGACCTGTTTGAAATCTGAGGAGGGCTTATACTGCAGTATCATATTATCTCCAACATAAAACCCCTCCTTTGGTGGCAGTGACAGTGGGATAAAATGGAATTTGGATAGTAATATTAAACTTCAGCTCTATTGAAGAGATTCATATGTTTTTCCATTTATAGCTGCAAGATGGGGTCTTATAGAAATCCTACCTTTTTTGTATTGCCATCTAATCCTTTTTTTTTGTTTTGATTTATACTAGTGCTGTAGAGAAAACAGAGTGTGTGAGTAAGATCTCTATACTTAGGTTTTCTTCTAAAATGTCTATTGATGGAAATTTAAATAATATGTCAAAAGAGAATATTTGATTCAGGCTAATTCTGAAATCAGATTTAAGCTCTCAAAAAAAAATAATCAATATATTCCTTTTACGCATACAGGTTTATACACAAAAATAAATAAGAGGTTTGCACGGGAGTCAAAGAACAAAGCTGAATATCCAAATATTCATTTTATTTTGTGTTTGAATATAGATGCATATAACAGTTTTGTCATTTATTGGAATTAAATTATCAGGATGGAACAGGAGACATTTGAAATGGACTATATTCTGCTCAGGCTTAAGCATCATGCATTTCTACTAAATTCACTATAAAAGTGTGTTTGAAAATTAGTCAGAGTTCAACTAAATGTCTTTTTAAAATTTTTTTTTCCAGATAATATAACAACTTGACATTTTATTTAAAAGAATATTAAAAAAACCAGAAGTTTGAAATGGAAACCTCCATATATAAGTATAAAATTTCTTTAAATTATTTTTTATTTCCCTTCTTTTCAAAACCAGAACAAAATCTATTTTTGTTAAGAGATGAGGGAGTAATTATTCACCTTGTAAATTTTTGCATTACAGTTGTCTTTACCCTTCAGCACACAGACGAAGATCTCTTATTCATGGGAGCTCAGGGAATATAGAATTCTGGTTCTCATATGTGGGGGGTTTGGGCTGTAAAATCCTCTTTTGTCACTTAAAGAGATTCTCCAATAATGAGAAGAGGCATCTCTGGAAGACTGAAGCACCTGAAATGGCAGAGTCTTGGGTGAGAAAAACGTAAGACAGAAGGAAACCAGGAGTTTAATTGAGATAAAGAAAAACTGCAGCCGAGATAACAAGGTAAATTATTTGTTATTGCTCTTTAAAAAAGAAGAAAAAACACCCCAACAAGCAAAAATCAGATAAAAAAAAAGATTAAACAAGTCTCCTTTGATTTTTGTGGAGACGGAACTTGGTGAATACCTTGTGATTTGAAATGTTTCATCTATATCCCTGTGTCTTTGCTAGTCATTGCTTCCTGCATTGGAAGAACACCTTTCCTGGTTTCAATTTGGATACCATCAAAATTTCCTGAAGGTATCTTTCAAGGTGTAGGGTAACGTTAAATCAGGATTAAAACCTCTGTCCAGGATTTGGTCTCAGACCTAGGATAATTCTGCTTTTCTTTCAAAATTACTGTTTCTCAGATTGTAGCTGTTCAGAACAGCTACAGTTGAACTCCCTGATATGTTTCTTCTAATATTAAAAGCTTTAGAAAGAACCCTAGACCTAAGTAACATAAAATTTATCCCACCAGATATAAAATATTTCAACATACTTCAGCAGTGCCCAGAGTCAGACAATTTTTCCAGCAGTCCAATACTTCAGTTCAGTCAACAGTGTCCAGAATCAATTATCTCTTATATCTGGAAAAAATTACGGGGAAGGAATGCAAGAGTTTAGGAATTAAAGTGTCAGTATTTGAGTGCAGATACTTTAAGTGAATTTGTTTAAATAAAGAAATAATTACTTTAATATTTTAAAATTATTATTATTTAGTACTAGCAGTATTAATAGGATTTAGTATTATCACAGAATACATTTGTATTTAGTTAACTGGAAGTCTACCTTGATAAACTAGAGTTTGTATGGAGTGTCTGAATCTTACACTGAGTGATTTCTTTATGTAGTTATCACCCGTTGATTGCTGGATGTTAAACTAGCTGGTTAAAGACTAATCCTTTATATCTCAGACAAAGATGATGCAATCAAAGCTCAATCATCAAACCCATCCTACAGATCTTCCAACTGTGATCATCTTTATTCTGTTTCTCTGGAAGAGAATCATGCAGAAGATAAATATATATAATACTGGATTATTTATATAACTTTAAATAATTTCCTTTAATTGCATTAAGCTTCAGTGAATGTTGTACATGTGATGAATTTAAAGCTTTCATCCTAACTTCATAAAAGTTCTTTCAGAGCCTGTACTAGAGACCAATCGTTCTGAATTGCTACTAACTAATGAAGGCATGCAATTATTTTAAATGTTCCTCCAAGGGATTCTCTTGGTAAAGTATTTTAAATTCATATATAAAAAATTAATGACAATGTGATTTTAACTTTCTCTGCATTTGGGCTGACTGCAATCATTACGTAGAAAAAATTATTCAGATATCTTTATTAAAAGTATAGCATTGAGATGCACACTTCTTTGTGCATCATAGATTGCTCTTCTGGACTTCATAATATTGCCATACAGTGAAATATACTTTACCTAATACTTGTTTAAATAGTCTGTATTTAGTTTTAGGAATATAAATTACTGCTTTCCTTTCATGCATTCTGCATACTGGTAGATGTTAAGATTATGCAACTTGCTAGCACCTTTAGGGGATAACTACGATCTGAAACAATATATAGCAGGCCTGAAAGTATTTTAAAGTACTATTTTTTTTTAAAATTCCCTCACTGTTGCAGACATATTAAATTATTTTAGGCATTTTGTGGATTAATTAAAATGTCCATGGCATTATCAGGTCAAGAAATGGGTAGGCGGGAGGAGAAGAAGGAGAGAGAAAGATGAAACTAAATATGAAACTCTTATACATGAATACATGTACATCTGGAGGAAGAAAAGGATCCCCATAGCTGTAAACCTGGTTACATCTGTTCTAAAACCTCATAAATTTCTGCTTAGCAGTCCAGCTGGGCAGAATCTTAAAAGAACATCAAATAGATACTCATCTTGATAAAACAATTATGTTGTCAGTTCCCTTGATCAGCACAAGCTTGACAAAGCATGCTCCAAACTTGTAATTTTAGCCTAGAGCTCACAAAACTTGAAGAGGTGATCCACGGAAAGGAATGAATTATCTGAAGATAGGGGTTTTCATGAACTGTTCCTTAAGCACCAAATCTTGGCCTGCAGTTATTTGAAAGTTGGGCAGTTCCAGCCCTGGGGTGGAGAGAGAGAATAATATTTAGGCAGTGAACGTATTTTTGCTCCCAGCTGACAGCTCCATACCATAACTGTCAGCCGTGACATCTATCTTAAGAGCGTAGCACTTTTCAAGTTCTTTTGTGTCTGTCATTCAACTATGGACATGCTGTGTGAAATCCTGGCCTGGCAGACAAAACTCTTCCTTGACTACCTGGATTTCATGCCCTCCGTGTGGAGTGGCGGAGAGGCTCTTTCTGCCATGTGTGTTCATTTCTGCAGGAAGTCCACCCCAGGCCTGAAATGTTGATGTCTACGACCAACATGAAAGGGGACATGAATGAAGCAGTTGCAGAGTAAAGAGAAGAAGGAAATTTTGTTTCAATCTTTCCTTTTGTGCTTGGACTGGGATAGGAAACTATGTAGTGCTCAATGAAAGAGAAAGGAAAACTCTAGGAAACACCGTGCACGAGGTGTGCGTAACACAGCAAGAATTTGGGGGGAGTATCCACATACTTACATAATGCTTAGGCTTGGTTATGCATCTCAAAATATGACAGTTTTAATTATGGGGGTTCTGTTGTATTCTTTTTCTTATGTTCTTCCTGGAAACAGAAAATAAATTCCTAACAGATTTCAAGTTAAAAAACCCAAAAAAACAGTGTTGTTCAAATTCCAGTTTCTAAGCTGACATAATTGAAATATAAATTTCTAATTTTTACTTAAGTCTTATTTAAAGATCGTGAAGATGAAATATTTATAGAGCCAATGCAGTATGTTTTGGATTTTGTGACACGTAATGTTGCGTTGAACCAATGAAAGATGGCAACTTGACAGAGATACATGTATTAGATCGGAGCAGTGCTGAGTGTTTTCCTTGAAGTTTTGCTAGTTCACTGCCTGGTGCTTTTTAATTCATGCTTGCACATAAGTTTGACACATTGAAGTACTGAGTATTCAGCATTAGGTTTCTGATAGAGCATATGCAGTCCCTTGGCTGTCCAAGAGTATAAGTGGTTTGAAATATGATCACAATGCCTGGGAAAAATCCTTCTAATAGGCACTAGAGAGAGTCGACATTTTTAAAGGATAAAAGCATATGGTAGTCATACAAGAAGGTGCTCCTCTGAGACAGAATTAACATGAGATATTGATAGTAGTTCTTTCAGATTAACGTGTTGCATAGTCATTGCTAGTTTCGTTTGCATTTACTTAATGCATTTCTTTCCAGGTACTTACTTACTCAATAGGGACTGTCTTCTAATAAACACACAGTGATGTGTGCTGTAAGATATGTTTTGGCATATTCTCTGGAAAACGTGCTGGGAGGGCTGGAATAGCATTGTCTGGAATGAAAGGGCAGAAATAACCTGTTGAAAGATTAAAAAAGAGTTCTTCGCTAAGGCATATTGAAAAGCTACAGTAAAGCAGCATAGATTTGTAAGAGATCTTGTCTTTTGGCCTCCCCTCACTGGAGTAGTTTTTGCATGTTTGCCTGTGCCTTTGCAAGCTCCCTTAGAACATGACATTAGAGTGCTCTTTGGCAGAAGAAAATGAGAGATGCAAGAAACACATTGCAATTTTTACAAAAAAGTAAAATACTTGTTTAGTAAAACGTTAGTAGCATTTGTTAAGCAATGAGCTTTGCCTTCATGCAGGTATTTTAGAAATATTGCATTGGCCGCAAAAACAGCCTGATGGCTTTATGACAAAAATTGAAATGGAAAAAATATGTGCAGATGAGTTCAAACAATGTATTGGTATAAAGATAAAAATGTTACTGCAGTGCTGGGCAGTATTTCAGGTCTATCAAAACATAAAGTTATTTTTTAGGAACTACGCACAGTTAAAAACAAAAGTCCAAGAACCTCAAAAAAAGTGTACTATGTTTAGTGAGCTAAATAAAAAAAAAATGAAATCTGACCAATATTTTAATTCTGAAATTATTCTATAACCTTCTGCTAGTGAGAAGGGTTTATTTGTTTCTTTTTTGCCTCATGCTACAGATCCTTTGGAGTTCTATGTTCTGGGTTCCTCTACCTACCCTATTTTGGACAATCAGTCTTAAAACCCTGTTAGCACAGAATGCTGAACTTTTGTTTCTTTTCACAGGGCAAAAGGAACAGGAATTGCTTTCCAGAGAGGGAGTATCATGCATTATGCGGGGTAATGTGCTTTATGGACTGGCAATATTAAAAGCTGGAAAAGCAAACAAACAAGCAACCCCCCCCTAATATTCATAAATCTTCCTAAAACTAAGCCAGAACAAAACAAGCCTCAAATCAGCCAAATAAAATAATAATAATACTAAAAAAGCGCAAAAAAGTTACAACAAAAATTGATTGCATGTTTCCTTTTTAGTATGTCCAGGGACATCCTATTGTGTAATAACTGAAATTTTGGTCAATCACCATCTGTGCTAAAACAGTGCAGTGTGAAAAGCAAATCTAATGGTATTTATTTTTTCTTAGGAGTTCTTGTCTTTTGTTTACTTACTCTGACAGACCCTGAAATAGTTTTCTTTCCAATTTTGTGCTGAGAATAAAAAAACTGTTCAGGTTTGCCAGACAACTACATCATCACTTTCTCTATAACTTCATGCCATAATTTGAAGAATCTACTGCGTGTGTTTCTTGCCATAATGTAAGTAATAAAACTCAGTGTTTCTTCAGTATGTGCCTGTATTTGCTATTATGAAGGTGTTGGCAGCATAAGAAATATTGTATGTTTTCTAGTATATGAGACGACTAATGTTTGTTGGTGTTCCCATTTTTTTTTTTTACAGGAAGGTGGATTTTATTGGGGAAGTCAGAGAAAAATGTTAACTGAGTAGTCTTGATTTGTAAATTACATCCATTTAGAAAGGTTTTATGTAGTCCTACTCTCACTAAAGTAAGTCACAATGATGATTGCTCTGAGGGAAGGAGAAATAGGCCATTATATTTTCAGTGTTTTCTCTTCAGAGTCACTAGAGAAACAGGAATAGGTTTGAAAGAGGCAGGTGAATTTAGAAATCCCAAAGGGAATATTTATAGACACTTCTTAGTATACAAGATTTTTATATGAATTAGTATAAATAGTGCTGGCTTGCTGAGACATGGATTACAGTAAATTTACTGATCTTATATGTAAGCAATCTCACTTATGTAGGAAAACAAATGCATATCAATGTGACTAACCTACTCTGAAATTTTTCCATGTCATTCTATAGGAACTATAAATACGAAGCAGAATGACATTAACCTGATTTTTTTAATACCAAAGACAGCAAGTGGAAAAATGTCATGAAATGAGATTTTGTATGACTGTCACAACTTGTCACCTACGTAATTTATGCTGTAAAAATATGAGAGGAGCAGGATGCTATACATGATTTATAGAGATATAAATAGTAAACAGTGCTTGAAATGTATATATTTTTTATTGCTAGCTATTCTCTAACCCCATTGTGTAATGCTGAGAATTGAACTTGTTTCACAATTTTTAACTTTTTGTCTTCAGCAAATCAGTCACATTGGAGAGGGGTACTCTGGACTGGCAGGCAAGTGTGAGACCAGCTAGATTTCTGTAACCTAACAATCAGGATAAATTAAAGAATCATGTAAATACAGCCTCAGACTATTAATAGGTGGCATTTTTGTCATATTTTAAACCATAAAAATATGGAAAATGTGGGAGCTTTTTGACAGGTGATATCTTCTCTGTGTTGAAGAACTCTCTGGCTGTACTTTTGAACAGTGTGAATTTCCTAAGTCTTGAGAGGAAATAGAAAAAGGTGTGCTTCAAGGGTGAGAGGCTGGGGGTAGAAAACTACCATAATTTTTAGGGGAGCAAAGCTTATGAAGGTTGTCAGTGAGTTGTGAGTGTGCTTTTTTTTGGTTATTAATTGAGAATGTATTGGTATTTATAATGTTAGATGGGGTCTCTGTGGACTGATATACAGCTACTGATACAGTATTGATCATGAGATATTTTGTAGCAGGGGTATGTAGGCATGTCAGGAAGTAAAGTTCATTTGCTGTGGTTCCCATATGAGTCTCATTACTGATTTCTACCAAACCCTTAAATGGCTTTGTTAGGCATTAAGAGCAGATCTTGCTCTTAGACATAGGGTCATTTCACTAGCTTTGCTTAACCAGACTTTCCATGCTGACCCCCAAGCCATCCTGAATTATTATTATTATTATTATTATTATTATTATTATTATTATTATTATTTTGGAGTAGGTTTCTTGAGCTAGGGTATCAAATGTTGTATATCTTGGGGAATATTTTAATGTCACATTATTTCCATCTCTGGGTAATCATCTGTCACTTTAAATACCAGTGTCAAGTAAAGACTCCAAGTCCCTGAGGCCAAAAAAGCTCATGCTTTTCTCCACTGTAAATTAGGGCACATTAGGACTCACCTTTCTTACAGTCTGTTTTTTATCCCATTCTTGCTGCTGAAGACCACCCGAACAGAAGGTCTTCCCTGAGGGAGCTAATAGTAGTTTGTCTAATTTCTGGAGGAGGAAAAGGAGACTTGGACGGTGCCATGGAATTTGGAAGAGGTGTTGGGAAAGCCTCCTCTCTGCTGCTTCTGAAGGCTCAAACTGCTGCATTACTACATTCTTGATTGCTTGTTGCTTTCTAAGGAGTCTCCTAATGCAGCTGGAATTATTGCCAGGTGTCAAGAGAGAGGTGATACTAAAGGGATTGCTCACCTGAGTAGAGGATAGTTGCAGTATAAGGCGGATCCCAAGGGTTCATTTATCAGATATCTCTCTCATTTACGTATTTTGTGTTGAGAAACCATGCAAGAGTTATTGTGAAGGCAAGCTGGAGCTGTTACTGGATAATCAATGTCAGGGTTGATTGGATATTGCAGATTAGTGGAGGTACTAAAATTTTGTCAAGTGTGTAGGTAGTGAACCTTGTAAATTTGTACAAAGCTGCTTTTAAAGGAGACAACCCAAAAAAACATGAGAACAAATCCATGTCAACAAAATTCAGATGAGCTGAAGACAAGAATTTACATGGCTGTGTAGAATCCTAGGATCATTAAGATTGGAAAACACCTCTTAAGGTTATCAGGTCCAACCACCACCATCATCATCATGTTCACCACTAAACCATGTTCTCAGGTGCTATATCCATATGCAATCTGAACACACCCAGGGACTGTGACTCCACCACTTCCCTGGGCAGCATCTTTCAGTGATTGAACAGCACTTTCAATGAAGAAATATTTCCTAATATCCAATCTAAACCTCTCCCAGCACAACTAAGGCTATTTTATCTCATCCTGTCGCTTGTTACTTGTAAGAAGAGACTGCCACTCACCTGACTACACCCTCCTTTTATATAGTTGTAGAGAACAATAAGGTCTCCCCTAAACCTCCTTTTCTCCAGGCTACAGAAGCCCAGTTCCCACAGCTGCTCCTCATAAGACTGTCCCTCCTTCAGAGGCAGACTCTCTGTGTTTGCTAACGTAATGTCTCTCTCAGCTGATTGGATGTCTGTCAGAGTTGACATGTTGCATAACTTTGATTTTGGACTCTGCTGCAGGAGCCATCAGAAGAGAGAAGCGGCAGCTTCCATGCCTAGAAAGACCCTTCACCTGATCACCTGACTGCCTGTCACCTCCAGTTTCTCAGCTTTTGTGGAACGGACAGGTAGTGCAGGTCATTGCACAAAGCAAATATAGGTCATCTTTTCTTCCTTTCCGATTAGTGCCAAGCCAAGTGTGGGGAGGAAAAAAAGGTTAATGGAGAACCACTGAAAATGCAGGAGTAGTGAATATTTTGCTCAGAGGGGTGCAAAGCCACTAGGAACTCTGAAGGTTGTATTAATTATGGATCTTTGATGTATGGATGAAGAGCCAAGAAGCTTCATGCAGCTAGTAATTAGTTAATTAGTTCAGATTTGATAAGAAGTTGTAAGTTATATACATGTTAGTCAGCAGGAGCTTCTAAAGCGGGGGCCAGGTTTATCTTTGTATGTCAGTCAGAGTTGGCACAGTGAGTTGCACACGCCTTCCTTAATGGGAGGTCAGAAGGCTTGCCAAATGTGCAATAGAAATACAGTTTTTTCAGTGGTATTTTGGCATCAAGGCCATGATTTTTTTTTTCTTTTTTTTTGACTCACCTAAGTGTTTAAGACAGCTAAGAGTAATATCAAAAGAGAAGTGTTAAGGCCTCAAAATTTAAGATGTCTCCTCATGTCTCAAGAGGAGCTGAAGCAATACACTGTTTATGCAAAAGATATTCTTTAGCTAAACATCTCATTTTGTGCAATAACAGACAAGAATTAAATACAATTGGAAGGCCTGGAACATGAACTAAAGCATTTGGTTGTTTTTTTCAGGTTTCCAACAGTTCAAGTGTAGATTATGTTTTGTGGCCAGGTTTCTTCCTTTTATGAATGTATATGGTGAGAGGTCTCCTTTGTTGCATTTTTCTAATTGGATGTTTAAAGTACTAACATTGGTTTTAGACTTTGTGACATACTTCTGTCCTGAAGCAAAATGAACTGCTCTAATAAATATGACTGAGAGCTTCGCAGCAGACTGAGTCAAACAACTGGTTATGAGGAATCATAAGAGCTGGATTCATCCCTGCTCACTTCCCTGCTTTGTTTTTTGGCTGTTCTGTAGAAAGAAGAATTCTGAGCCTGGAGTTCCTGAAATGCTGGCTATGTATAAGCACAGGATGTGATGTAAAGATCAGCATTGTTGCAGTAAATTATTTATGCTATTAGCCAAAATTATTTGTTGGTGCTTAAGAGAAATTTTGCATCAGACTATTAAGAGTGAATGCTACTTCTGCAGTGACTGAATACAGTGTACACTATTTAATCCACCCTCCCACACAATTACACAGTAACATACTGCACCTGCATGGAGGAGTTTGTTGTTGCATGAATATGCTAATATATTTGTCTTGAAGCGCCACAATTTTGTCAGCATGGTGCTGAGTGTATGGCCCCTTTCTTTCATACTGTCTATAACTGCTCTGTGACTTTTCCATGGAACTTCTCACAGGTCAGTATCTCAGATATCTAGGGCTTTCAATAATGCTGCCAGAAGACAAGTCAAGACAAATAGGGAGATCATGTACCTATATTGTCTCCAGAAAGTGTTAATATCCTGTTTCTGTGGTCTGGAGAGATGTACTTTCAAAAGTATTGCTGGTGTCAAAGGCAAGTTGTCCAAGTGGCCGTTTGTTAGCTGTTCTTTTGATATTTCCAACTAAGTCATTGGAAGGGATTGATAAAAATGTCTCTTTCAGGTCAACCATGAATTTTTTTCTGACTCCTCAAACCACTGAGGCACTGTTCAAATCTTAGAACCACCATCTAAAAGCGTATTAGCATGTCAGAGATGCATACTAGACGCAGCACTGAAAGCGCTGCAGCCGTGATGAGGAGGTCCTGGATCAGTATAGTTTTGATCCCATATACACAAGTTGCTTTCTCCACTGATGGAGAAGTTTTGGTTTGTATAGTAAGGAGGACAAAATTAGCAATTCCAGGTAAGCTGATAAGTGTTGTGGACCCCTATTCCATGTCCCTGCCTGCCCTCTCCGTGTGGCTTTCCCTTCCCCCCCCCTCTCTAGTCCAAACCACTCCCTCAGGTTCCCCTGTTATCCTAACACTGCCCTTGTACCGCCCCTATGCCCTGCCATGTGGTCTCTCCACGCCCCCTCTGCCTGGGATAAGGGACTCTGAATCACCTGAGCCGGGTCTCTCTGCCTTGGGGTTCAGCCAACCACCAGCTTCTCTCTCTCTCTGGGCTCTAGCCATGTGCCAGCCCCCTGCCTATGGGGGCTGGCACGTGTGCTAGTCCCAGGCCTTGGAGAGTTAGCATGGAATAAAGACCTGCTGCTGTCTCCATGCATGAGAGCCTTCTCGCCTCCTTTACCGCCACCGCGTTGTTGTTGCTGCGTGCAATACCATCACAGAGAAACGCAGCAGCAACAGATAAGACTTTCATGCCTGGATCCAAATTTTTAGCTATCAGTAGACAGATTGGCTCTGTGGTCCATGATTTACCTGAACAGCCCAGCTGGCTGAGGTGCAAACTTGCCTCCAGCTAGGCAAGTTCTGTCCGTAAAGGCAAGTTGAAGTCTGCTGTGTTTACAAAGTGAGGACAGGAGGCACTATATGTGCAAGTGACAAGGACCATACTTTTGTGCATTGCCTCTTGTAGGGCTTATAATACAATCCACTAATACTATAATAAAAATCAGCTTTGTCTTCTAGAACGAACATAAGTTTGGAAAGCCTCGAAGTGGTCAGCATTCCGTTTTTCTGTGACTATCTGTAGCTAACTAGTACAGTAGTGCTGTGGAACTCCATTTTCCACCTATGTTTGGCCCACATTTTGGCCAATTATATGAACAGCATACTAGTTAAAAAAATGTTTACTGTAGATTAAGCACAGAAGATTTTTTGAGCTCTTCTGGAGTTAATATTTAAATATATATTTAAATTATTTTCCTCCCTAGATCTATGTGTGTTTTAGAGAGTTGGTTTTCTTTAGAAATAATTATAAGTCAGTTTGAATTTCGCCCTTAGGTGTTTTAAAACTGTTAACACCTACTGAAACTGTATTGAGACCCATTGTCTTCATTGTCTGAATATTTTGTAATCTGTCTGAGCCAATCTTCAATTTAAAGGTGGTTTAAAGGTGGTTTATTTTGTACATCTAACATCAAAAGAGGCTTCTTTGGTAATACTTAAAATATGTGCTTTGCTTTTTTGTCTCTTCTTTTTTTTTTTCTTTCCCACTGGCGCAGTGTTTTGTATGCTAAAATTATTTCAAGGGAAGATCTTTGCTTTAGAAACTCACTCTTCATACATATGCCTGAAGTCAAGAAAAGCATACTACTGTTTATTCCATGAGATCACACAGCCAATTAATCACGATTTGAATGAGTATCAAGATGTAGCCTTCATTCTGTCTGCTTATTAACTTTCATTATGTGTAAATCTAAGTTGTAATTGTTAACAGGATAGATTATGCTCTAAAGTTTTTTTCCTATTACAGCATTCCTTCACAGTCCCCCTTATTAAAGCGTACCCAGGGTGATATATTATGTTAAGAAGGTTTAAAACATAAGGTGACAATGACCTTCCCTTTAATTAACTATGATGGAAATAAAGGTGAGAACAATGATGATGAAGCTCTGCTGGAGACCATAAATCATGTGCTGTAGTGGTTAGACAGGACACAGCTACAAAAATAACCTTGCAATTCACAGGTTAAATGACTCTTCCATTGTGCTACATTCACTATTTTTTTTTATTTAAATACATACAGATAGCTTTCATTTTATGGCAGTGTAAAAATTGTCCTTTACTAAAAAATGAGTTATTTTCTGAATACGCTTGAAAACCTTTGAATACTTTTTTGGTTAAAATATTACTCAATATCTTAGCTTTTAAACAGCAAAGTCACATATGCAGCAATGGAAATTGGGGATACTTCTGTGTTTTCCTCTATAAATCTGTGCTGTAAAGGACAGCAGATGGTCTAATGTTTTGCTGTAAAATAGTTCTTCGTTGCTCCTAAAGATTCTGAACTTCCACCAGGTGACATAAGCTTGCCAATTATAGTCTTCAAGATCTGAAAACATTTTCTAACTTAAGTAGGTTTCAGAAGATATTACATGTTCTTAGCAATAAGACTGCTTCTTTTTCTAGATACAGCCCTTTATCTGAGAGTTACAGTCCGCTACCATTTAGTATACAAACAGAGTTTGCAATATAATGAGAACAATTAAATTTGAATTGCAGTTCAACAGAAGTCATTAATACATTGACTAGGGTCAACTACTGCACAATAAATTAAGTAAGACTTCTGTCACCTTGACTATCAACATTGCAGAAAGGATACTAAGGGCTTCCTGGTCAAATTCCATTGGATAATCCTGAAAGATTAGAATATATTCAGAAGCCTTCCTTTTAGACTAAAAAAAAAGCAAGCAAAAAAGCCCTAGTGAAAGTTCACAGATGATTTTGAGCTTCCTTTATGTTTTATATCTCTTGAGTTCTCCATGAAGATGCGCTCTCAGTCTTTGAGACTGGTAAATCTAAACATGGAAAACAAAGTCTGGTGGAAAAAAAATGGTGAAAGAGTTCAAAGTGGATGTTAACAGGCATTAAGCAAGAATTTTGTGATATTTTGCAACTGATAAGAAAGAGGTAGGTCTTCTAGAACTGAAAATATCTGAAAGAAATGAGTGTAACAACAGCAAGTCCAAAATTAGCTGTCCGTTCTTTTCTGTGTTGTAATGCCAGCAGTCATTGCTGTGGTAAGTTTTGGGTGTTAACTTTCTTTTTTTTTTTAATTTCAAGATAAGAGTGTGGATTTTTATCTTATACTAATTCCCAAGTGCTTCAATTTAGCATTTTAAGATAAATCATCAGAGAAGTTTTGGCTTTTTGAAGTGCAGAAACACAGATGAAGGGATCATGGATGGAGAGCTAGGTGTCTGGGAATTATTTTTGAGTAGACTGACCCCCTAGGGCAGTGAAATGTTTTACATTAAGTGACATTGTTTAGTTGATTGTCCCTTTATGTGGTTAAACAGAGTGTGTAAGAAGGGGAATAGTAATTCATATTGCTTCAGTATGTCTTGTACATAACACTTCAGAAGAACATTTGTTTTTTTAAGTATGCAGTCTGCATTAGTCCTTCCTCTATGCTGGCCTGTGGGTGGCAATGTGTACAGGTTTTGAGACACAGAAAACGTTACTGAGTTTGAAATCAAGTTTCTTTGTGTTCTGGGAAATCTGCAAGTCATGCACTCAGAATTCTGTAATCATTTTTCCCTGGGTATCCAGTCCACAACACAGTGGGAACATTACTACAATATTTGTTTCTCTGGTGCCTTCCAGTATATGTTGAGCAAGTAACACTAGTGACTGGGACATCATCAATTCCAAATGTGTCAGCAATATTGGGGAACTGATGAGTCAAGATACCTCCAAATGATCACAGTATTATTCTGTACTGGATAGTCCTGTAAGTCAGATGATAATGGTGATAATTCCTTCTCTACAAACCCTTAATGCTGGTTGTGATGCTTGCTGTTGATCAAGAAATGTTACACTGATGTAGGCAGTGATGCTCAGCATTCACCACAGCTCATGCTCTTTCACACTTCTGTGTACCCTGACTTGAGCAGCAGATGGTGCCTGATGCTTCTAACCTGTCCTGACCTCAACACAGACAATGAAGGGGGAGAGAAGTCCCTTCCAGCTCTACAGGTAATTGACCCTGGAACAGAAGACTCATTTTCATGCTCTAGTGTAGCAGCACAGAACAACAAATGTTCAGCGTGTCTGCTGGACAGGGAAGTAATACAAGAGTATTTATTTAGGTTAGGCAGAAAGGTCAAAATGTTGCCCAGTCCCTAACAGACTAACCTCATTCCAACATTTTCACACTTAATGCATCCCAACCCTTTTGGTTGCTACTGATCTCCTTGAAACTCTGAATTATATTTTTTCAACAAGCTACTTCAGTATTTCTGTAAGAACTTCTATCTCAATCTGCTTTTCATTCTTTGGTTCCTATTTTCTCTCTTAATAAATGTTTCCAATGGAGAATATTTTTGCTGTACCAAGATATACACCAAGATTTGTAAAGAAAAATATTCTGGTGCTGGTGCAAAACATTCAGGTATTTTACTAAAAGGACAAATTTTGAGTTACTGGAGGAAAATGCTAATGTCAGATTATTGGAGACTTGGGGTAAAATGCTGTAAAAGTATAGCAGAAGTGTCAAGCCTTGAAGGCAGAGCTGGTAATAGCCAGAGACAGACTCTAGCTTGGCTTCTTCCTGCAAGAATGGCAACAAATTCCACAGTTTCAGGCCAGAATGCGATATTAATTTCCTTAGTCTGATTTTCTGTGAAGTAGCTTGTCAATAGTCAATCTTCCACAAACAATAATAAGAGGAAGTCTTTGAAGGAAAATGAGAAATTACTTTGCTGCTGCTCTCACTTTGCTGCTTCTCTTGGTCTGTAAAGCTTTTGGCTGTTGTAATCCAATCTTTTTAGGAAAGAGAATTTTTTACCACTGGTATTAATTCATAAGATTACTTAGGTGGGATTCCCTCCTACTACTTTATTGCCTTTTTGGTTGACCTTTCTATTAGAAGAGATAACTTTCTACAAGATACTTTCACTACCTGTTTTTCATAATCTTGCATTCATGCCCTAACCTAATTAAGTGGTGAAATTCCATAACATTTACTTGGTATTTCATAGGCCTCCCACAATTCCTTACTTATTTTTTCTTGTCTGTACATTATCTTCACTTGGCCCCCAAGTTTTCCTCTGTATTTCATTTTCTCTTTCTTATTAGAATAAGAAGTCCTTATTATTAGAATAAGAAGTACTTCAAGACGCACACCCACATTGGAGCCAAAAGTCATTTGTGATTAATGTGCTGAAGCTGAAAAGTGGGGGTTTTTTGTAACACTTCTTCTGATTTCCATATTTTTAGTGCAAAGGCAGAAGTTGTTAACTTCTGTATTGGAAAGTTGGAAGACAAATGGATAGTACTGAACATATTATAAATAAGGTAAAGAAGAGACATAAACAAGGGACAAAGATCAGAAATGATGTTACTTTTAAAAGTGTCAGATCAGCTTATTCATGACAAGGAAAGGGTAAGGAAAGAGAGAAGGAAATTGCTGCAGGTTTACTTGTCTGATGACAGACACAGGAAAAGCTCCCATGAAAATACATAGGTATACATTTAAGAAATGTGGTTGGACTTGCTAAATCTAGAATAAACATTGCTTATTTATTCTCTGTCGAGACAAAAATGTTTCTTTTTGATGACTGGGGTTTTGTTTATTTGGCTTCTGATTGTTTTTTTTAATGCAGTTGAATGAAATTCTCTTGTCTTAAACTGGAATCCCAACTTATTTTAGTTTTGGGCAGCCAAAGTGAATATTTAAGAGCATATTTAATGTCCAGAAGTTTTTTAGGGAAAAAAACTTGGCTGAGAATCTGATTTGCATCATGCCATAATTTCTTCCCTTGGAAACTGTGAAAGAACGTGAGCTGCATATGCAGTTCAGTGGCAGGAGTCTGTTTTTGTAGTAGTTTTAATGAAAACAGTAACACCTTTTGCATTTTTAGAAGGGTGTAGAAATAGAAAACAAACTTTTCAATGTTAACTATCAGGCAGGCACAAAATGTAATTGAGCAAATCTCAATTTGTTGAGATCCCTCTATAAAGGGGGTGCCAGCCAGTTGCATGCGTTGTGTGCTTGGTCTGCACATCTGCAGGGGACTGTGCATTGCACAGGAATTGAGAGTAGATTCTTGGTACATGACATGCATACGCTGTATCTGCATCCTCTTGATTAATTAAGATGAATTAGATACAACCACTGTTTTAATATTGGACTAGATTCAAGCAAGTTATTTCACGTAGAATGGCACTGTCAGAAATGCCATTCACCTTACGGAATTCCATAATGTGGGCACATATTTAGGGTTCACAATAAAATGAAAAGTTGTTTTTAATATTGTGGAGGAAGGGAGATAACTGTGGAGGTTTGATGCAGGATTTTTTTGGCTTCTGTTGAGTCCTGTTTAGGACAGAGGGCAAGAGGAATTGATTTCACCGTTTAAAGTCTAGATATCACTGTAAGAAATTTTATGGGTAAAGGGTGGTGTTTCAACACTTTTTTTTTAGATTGCACTTAATAATAAAAAAATTGAGGGTTATAGAAATCAACAGTCTTATTCCTGTGAGCTTTCAAAAGTATGATTGAGTTTGAGTGTAACTTTTTCTTTGATTCCATACTAGGATGAGAAGAAATATTTATGGATTGTTAATGAAGGGGAAGATTATTGAAATCAATGCCTTTTGATTAAATTCCGATTTCAAAATCAGGAATTTTGGGGCATTGTTAATAAAACTTCTTTAGTTAAGGAAGCAGGGAAATGGGAAAGCCCCACTGACTATTATAATCTAGGAAAAGGTTACCTATATAGGAGTTCTAGTGTCAAAGTTTCATATGGTTTCCTGACTTTGGCATGAAAAATATTGTTCTAGACTCCCTAGAAGAAATTGCAAGAGCCTTGGAATTTTTCTAGGAAATTTTTAGATTTGTGCAAAATGTGGTTAGCATGCCTAGCTGCCACTTAGGATAACTGCTGAAAATTTTGATTTATGTGCTCTTTCTTTTTTCAGTTGAAGGCTGGTAAGAGAATCAGTCAAGTGGCTTAGAATGAGAAATAACAGTGTGATTAGAAAGTCCAGTAAATCAAAATCTCCCACCCAAATACTTAGTAAAATTAGCTGCAATATAGTATTAATATCTATCATGGTACCAGTGGGTTGATAGGAAGTTGTATTCTGAATCACTAATTACGAAAAGTCCACAGACGAAAACAAAGCTCTGAGCAACTAGAATTTATGTTTGAACAAGTGAAAGTCAAATCAATTTGACTGGATCTTTTTAAAAACAGATTTTACTTGGTTTGTTACCATTTTAATTTTTTCCCATACTTGGTGCTAATCAGGCATGACAAATAGGCTCACCTTTGAACACACTTTGCACTAATAATGTCATAAAGTAACTCCCTTTAATTGGTACCTCAGGCTACTCTCATCAAACAAGCTCATAAAAAGAAACTAGTGACAGCTTTCACTTCTGCTAGATTTATGAAATACTTCTCATCTATGCCCACACTGTGTGTGTTTGCATTGCTACTCTAGGTCTGACCTTTGATCAAAGAAGCAATATATTTTTTTTTCCACAGCAAACTTGCTGCATCGCTTCCATTCAGACACTTATTCTTGTTGTGCATGGCTATTGTGAAAACTTTGCACTTAGAAATGCAAAGGGCAGTCCCTTTACAGTCAGGGTTACAATTCACTATAACGTAGCAAATATGTTTTGAAGGCAGATATATAATTTTAACTTTATAATTTATTCCACAATTGTTTTGGGTTTTTTTCTTCACAGACTGTATAAGCAAAGACTCTCATATGTGCTCATTATTCAAAACTATTCACCCGATAACTTCTGTGGATAATTCTTGGTCTTGGTCTGTAGCTCATTCTCAAGGATCTCATTGTGAATATTTGATCATCGAAATTCCAGCTCAGTGACTCATCACCTAAATCATATGGTATGGTTCTGCCAGGATGGAGGAACACAGCCCTTAATTTTCTACTTAATGATTCAGAAAGTGGCGAGCACTTGTCCTCTGAAAGTCAAGGCCCTTTATCAAATACCAGAACTTGAGGTCTTATCTTAGTCATTGGTTTTAGCAGATGTTGGAGGCAATAGTCTGTAAATGCAGATTCAAAATTCTTTTTTTTTAACTATTGAATTTTAAATTAGATACTTTGATGGATGCACCTATTTTATGTTCTTCTTTTCTGGCAAGTATTCGAGGCAACTAACAGATAAGAGTGAAATTATTAAAAGTGTGTTTCTGCAAAACATAGGATTTATAGTAGCAGAAATTCCTGCTAATGTCCAGTAATACATGCTCAGGAATTGAATTATGAAAATAAAAGTTTATATTCAGCTTTACACTATGTAACTGTACAGTCTATACTGTAGACAACAACAACTGTTACAGTGTTGTCTATAATTGGGATAGTTCACAGTGGAATTTCTGATCTTGATTCATATCAAATTTCAGAGAATATCTAGATTTTAATTTCTGGATTTTATATGAATGCTCTTGTCATCATTAAAGAACACTAATTCTTCCAATGATGATTTGTTTTATGACATAAATTTTGTGTGAACTGCCTTTTGCCTGCAGAAGTATTTTCTCTTAGTAAAGAATATTGTTAACCTTAACATAGGTTTAGTAGTTTTAAATGAAGGTGTTTTATTTGATCTGTCCATAATGCCTTGATATTAGATTAATTTTCCCTTTTCCAAGCCATTTTATGTCAGAGGTTTTTCATTACAACATAGAATTTAGAAGGAATAAATTAGGCAGTGATATTTACAGTTCACAGAGATGTGCATTAAGAGTGTATTTGGAATATAACTGTGCATCCATTTATAATTTGCCCAGGTCTTTTTAGGTGACTTTCTGTATTTCAGGCTCTCCTGATTGATAGGGACCTAAGTTAGTACACTATGAACGATATCAGAAGGGAGTTAATGATTCTCAGAGTCCTAGTTCTTCCTCTTTTCCCTCATTATTATAGCAGTGAGAAAGTTATTTTAGTATTTTCTAATTTACCTATCCATCTGCCCTTCTCCTGACAGTCTGTATAGATCAGTTCAACTTTGGTGATACGTAAGTGTGGCTCTGTTAATCTCTTTAGGAAAAGACAGTCCCTGTCAAATGCATAAATCACTATCAAAATAACAGGTTGGATACTGTTCTGAATGTTGTTTATAGCATTATATTTACCACTGGTGACTTCTGTTTTATAAACTACCTGGTGCTGCTGTACTCTTATTTACTGTGTGGATAAACTGTATATCCATCAAGGTTAGACCTAGTTTTAAGCAGAATACAAGTCTATCATTAAATTATGCTAATGAACTGAGGAATTTTAGACAGTTTGCTATCGTGTAAGAAGCATTTATTAACTTTGTGAGGAACATGTATATTTGAATAGATATTTTTGGAACATTCTAAGACCACAGTGTTCAGAAAGAACAAGATTAAAAGATTTTGCTTTAATTTGAAATATTTCTAGTTGGATTTTAATAATTGGAGAAAAGGTGACATAGTGACTTTAAAATAATGTAAAAATGTCTTGTAAGCTACTAGATATTCAGCATTAATATAGGTTTTATTATTCTTTCTTTCCCTGTGGGTGAAACTTTTATGTAAAATGCTATCACTTTCCTAGTTTATACCTGATAAAAGTTTCAAGGCATACTTACCCATTTCTGAGCTATGTGCAAAAAATTTGCAAACTAGTCAGGTACTGATACCAGATACAGCAGTAGACACATTTGGGAAAAAATCCTCTCAATAATGCCACAAAATATTATTTCCTAATGTGCTCTGAGGTTTCAAAATTCAGCCATCCAAATATGTGAAAACTCAGTGTGGAATAGAAATATCTAGTTTTTCATACTGAAAAATTCAAAATATGCAGTTAAATAACAGTTGCCCTTAGCTAGATGAATTAATTTGAATAAGTTTTTTCTCAGATCCAGTAATTCCCAAGCGGGGTTTTTGGTCTGTTTGATTTATGATAGATTTAGTGAAAAGACTGGAATAATTTAAGATATTATGTCTTCCTTTTTCTAATCATTTCCTTGTTCAGTGTTAGATGACATGAACTATTTTCCATTGATCAGCACTATTTTCACACGTGGGGCCTGTCCTCACCTTCTAGTGAACAGATGAGAGCCACTGAGGGGAGGATGGTTCAGAGCTTCTGCTTTGGATCAGGGGAAAGGAAGATTAGAATGAACAAATTTCAGGTTTAAATTCTCATCACAGGAAGTAGTACCTGTACCTATCAGTAGAGAAGGTGTATCGCAAGCAGCTTGAAAGTGACCTAAGTGATTACTGCCATTTACAAATGTCATTTGCCTCCCAGGGCTGCTTTCTAAAGAAAGAGAGGATGGGAAGGGACTGCTAAACATGAAGAAAACTTCCTGTAAAGCCACCAGACTGGAAAAGAGGTAATTTTGCCTGAATCTATCCTGCTTCACTAAGCCAAATGGCTTGAAAAGGTACATTGTACTCTGACGTTTTCCTGTTCTAATTTATTCAGTTGACATCGGAAATGTGATAAAGAAACCAGTCAAGGATGCTTTGCTTTGTAAACAATGCAATAGCCAAGTGCCATTAAGGATTTAGAATTAGAAGGTAGTGCACCAATTTCTTGTCTCAATTAACAGGCACAGTTCCTACAGTGAAATCTCAGTCTTTATTAGATATACGAAGAACTAAATTTGTGCTAATTTACAGAATTTTTTAAATTGCTCCAGGTGAAAAGGGATGTTCTAAAGTTAATATATTAAAAACCTGTTTTTCAGATATGATTCAGTAGAGATTTATTATGAAAGTAGGATATTTGGAATGTGAAGTTAACTCAAGGTAAAATCTTTCCTGTTTCCTCCTCTTATTGAGTCTTTCCAGAATCAGTTTTTCTGCTGGGGCAGATGGCTCCTTAACTGTAGGGCTGGTGCTGCTTCAGGTCACAGGGGAAAAGTATTTTGGAGTAAAAAAACACCAAACAGATGGTGAACATTAAAAAATGAGATGCTTTCAAACATCCTGATGTGTTGCAGGACCATGACAAAGGAAGAGGTCAGTATGGTTGGGGCTGACCTTATTCCTCTGACTGGGGAGGAAGGATTTGATAGAATCATTCATAGATTTCCATCTTTCCCTCTTTTATGGTGGTGTGCAACTACAGTTGTGGCTTCTGCACGTTAGTAGCTGCAAAAACTACCTGAAGGAGAAATTCCTTTCTTCCAAAGCTAATGCGATCTAGGTTTCAGGTGGTGTCCAGAAACAGAATATTTGCTCTTTTATGTTTTTAATTACATGTACTTTAAGTAATGCTTTCAAACTCCTTAGTTGTAAGAATTCTCGCCTTAAGTATCTAAAAATTGTTTGCTTTTGATGAATGCAAATATAAAACCTTAAAAGTACATTAGCATTCAGAACTGCCATAACCTTGCTTAAATACTGTTTGCAGTGAATATGAATAATTTTAATATATCTAAATGTATAGTGTGCTGTTTAAAAAGGAAGTATTCATATGGTTTCACATAATAATTTCATCCCATCATGCCTCCCCACACTTGTTCACACAAGTGACAGAATTTACACAATTAAATCCATTTATTCCAGTGCAGTACTGTGAGAGTTCTGTATCAAAACTACTCCTTCATATCCATTATTTATAACTACTTTTTGTCTTTTCTGTATTTGTGCTGTGTCATAAAGAAACTCAAAATACAGCTCTGAGTGCACCTAATTAAACAGGGAAACAAAATCTCATTGTTAAGAATGTTTTGTTTTTCTTTTTTTTTGTTCCTCCTGCTAATGGCAGATACTTTGAATTGTTTTTCTTGCTTTCCATCTCTGGTTGCCTACCAATATTGAGGGAAGTGCCTTTGCCCAAAATTTAACTCTTTTTCTGAATATGTTTCTAGGTTTATGAAAAATACATGTTTAAAAAAACCGAAACACCCAAAACCTCTCAGAGTAAGCAAAATAATTGCTGGTAACTTGTCAGAATGTTTTTTTTTTTTAACCTGCAACCCCAATAATAGTATGAAGGAACAGGTTTCAGTGGGTTTAGTATTTTTTACTCAAAGCTTGTAGAAATTAATACCTTTGTCTCCGCAAGTGTCAAAACATTAATTTGTGTCAAGAACATATGCTTTCAGTACTTAAAACAAGCTCGTTTTTGTGCTGTTGCTCTGCCTTGTTAGCTCTTACACTTCGATTGTCTGGAAAGGTTGCCCCTCTCTACTATACAGAAAAAGGGCCAGGCATAATTTTGCCACGGATTGAATGTGTGTAGCGAACAGTCATTCCTGGCGGAGAAAGGCTGAGCCTCCTGCCATTGTTCTCTTGACAAATAGTGAGTGTCCTCCCTTTCCACTGTCTGACCTTGACTAATTGTGGAGAATTGGTGCAGCTGTCCCTGGCTTATTCTGCGCTGCAACACAAGGGCATGTAAGAAACTTTAAGCTGCCATCATAAAACTCCAGTTTGAGGACTTCATCACAATGCATGGTGCTCACTTGTTTTGTTGTGTGCTGTTTAGTTTGTTGCTGTTTTCTTCCTCTGACAGCATGTTTTAGAGTCATGCTGTGTTTTCTTCTAACTTGCCCTTGTATGTATTTCAGAAATCTGTGGTAAGAGGTTAGGGTTAGAGGATATTTCTAAAATAGCTGGATAAAGTCACATGGAAAAATACTTATAAAACCACCAATTAAAAAATTATATGGAAAATGAAGTATATCTAGAAAGTGAGTGGAAAGGCATGTTTGTACTTTTCTTTTGCCTTATTACCATCACAATCTATTGTTGCAAATTCTTTTGGTAGAAAGCTTCAGTATATTAACTTGGAAAGTGAAGAATATAATCAAAAAAAGAAGTACCATGTGCATATTAATACAGGGATAAAATTTTTGGGTGCTGCTTTTAAATATTAAGCCTAACTGATTATTTTAATTACTGTGTGTACCAAAGCAAGCAAAGTGTTTTTCCTGTACAGCTAATTTTCCATAATACAGAAAATGGTTAAACATATATTAATAACAATATGCAGTTACTGTAACTTGAAAATTTTACTAGAAATCTTTCGAGAATTTTTATTGTTTTATTTGCTTAATTAGGGTAAAAATTTGCCTTGTGAAGAGGGAAAATTCAGTGTACCCACACCATTTTAAAGTCACACTTAGCTTTTAGCATTAGGGGTAAATGGACTTGTGTTTGAATGGTAAATGGGTCTTGCATTTGGGCAAATTTAATTCATATAGAAAGAAATATTGGCTTGATTTATTTAAAGCTGAACCTAGTACAATAAAGTTTAGTTTGTCAGCTACTGTTCCTTTTCAGTCACACTGCTTCTCAGTGACAGATTCTTTTTATAGAATAAGCAGATTTCTATTAAAAAAAAATCGTACAGAAGTTAGGGGCCTTATGTGTCTGCCGAACATATAAGTCTCCCCAGAATAAAGAGAACTTCTGGGTCCTTGGATTGTGTGGTTGCCAACAAGATTACTGTTCAAGGTAGGCACATGAAAAAGATTACGAAAAACAAATAAAACCTCCACTAGAAGATCTGCGGAAACACAAATTTCAGATTAGGTGGCAATAAACTTATGGAAGGAATGCAAGTGGTAGATGAATTTTCAGAAGTGATGAGTATTTGGTGGCTTACATCACCCTGGGCATGTCTAAGTTAAAAAAAGGCTGGCAATGTAATACCTTACCCCATGGACTGTTTTCCTGGATCTGCTCCAAAGAGTGTGATTTACCACAGAAAATGGGAACACTGACAAAATTTTGGTCATGAGATCATTCTTCCACAAATACTCTGACACTGCAAATATGCTGACAGGCAAATCAAATGTTCTGCTTTGTATGTTGCTTACTGCAAGGAAAGAGTGGCAACACATGGCCTAAAGTACTGCAGGCAGATGTTTCAAATGATTGTTTGAGGTTCCTGGTAATGTGCTAGAAAACAGGATTCCCTTTAAACTCCTTCATGTCCCTGCTACTCAGACTTGTGCTGGGACAGCCTTTAGTACCACCTTGTGACCTGTTTGAAACATTTTCAGTGAAAATAAAATCTAGGAAATATGCTGGTCGATTAAAAAGTCCATCCTGAATTAAACTTGATAGTCTTAACAGCAATGTGGTACAACTGTGATGAGCAAGTCCTTCCTTGGTTTGACCTAAAGGGATGATGGCCATTTTTCTCCTCATCCTTTATAAGAGCTTTCTGATGACCTTGATCCCTCTCTTTCTGTGTAATGGATGTAACAACTTCCTATTACATGACAGCCTATTTTTGACCTCTGAAAATTATTAGGTCTCGACATTTGGAGCAAGCCATCTTGAGAAATGCACTTCCAGATGTTGAAGGTGGTAGAGTCACATTTTAATAGTCCAGATATAGAAAACTAAGCTTGTTTTAAATCGTATAATATCAACAAAATAAAATACATATAAATAAAATTGTTGTTATTGGTAACTATCTATGTTATCCTCCAGAAGCAGTCATGCACCAGGGCTCTAGTGTACCCATGCTGCTGGAGGTGAACTGAAAGCCTAGGGCCATTCTGAGATGTGAAGCCCAAGTTCTCAGACTCCAAACTAGCTACCCAGTGGGCAGATAAACCCTGTGGTCCTGGTTGTAGGTCCCTGCTACAAAGTCCTTCATCAGCAATGCCAGTTTAAGTCCTGCTTGAAGCTGCAGGGTGTTGGTTTTGCATGGCAGCGTGCTGCCTTCCTGCTTGTGTCAGCACAGACGTTGCAGGAAGTGAGCTGGCTCAGGGACATACTAGAAGCTCAGTGAGCTATTCTCCCATTTTATATAGAGTTAAAAAAGATAAAAGGCTGGAATATGCTCAAAGACAAGGGATATTTTCAATCCTGTTCACACTGACAGTCTAGCAGTTGGAAAGGCACTACTGGGGCATGTGGGTGTGTTGCACATGGATAGTAATCAGAAGGTGTTTTGAAGAAGAAATCTTTAATCCGACTTTGTGGCCAAACCCTTTATTCTGTGGAAATCCACACTTTGGATGGTTTTAACTGTCAGAGATTTAGATTTTCTATTGTGTGTAGATTAGAACATGATTACTAAGATGCAATTCTTGTGCTTCCTGTCTTCAAGTCCTGTGTGGATCCTGATTTCAAGCACAGAGAAACAAGCTGACACTCTGAAGCAAGTGTGGAGGGATAAAATAGACAGTGTGCCAGTTTTTTTTGCCTTTTTCACTTCTGTCTGCCCAGCAGAGAACTAACATGTGGGAGAAACAAAGGAACAGAGCGATAGTATTTCAGTCTTGTGTTTAGGTATGCCCTTGCACACTTCTCAGCTGTGCCCAGCAGTGTAGTACTGGCTGAACGGTGTCTGACTCAGGCTCTCCTGAATGTTGTTTCCCAGCAGTCTTAGAGATGTAAGTCATCAAATGGGGCCTGCTGGCTTATGTCTGGACAGCAGGAGTCCTTGAGATACTTACACTTTTTTGTTTCTTCATAGAGGATATGGAAGCTTAAGAGAAATAGTGCTTCCAAGAAAACTTGCAGGTCTCAAATAAGTGTTTCTTCTGCTCCTTTTCCCCTGGGTATCTATTCACTAGTTTTTTTTCATTCCTTCATTTTCTAATATTCCCTCTCTGCACCAGTCAGAGGAGTCAGCAGGTTTTTTTTTTCAGCTTTTCTAAACTCTCACTTCCACAGGAAGGAAAATAGAATCGCTGGAGACCTATACCAGAGCAGCAGTGAATGCAGGTTGTGGGCAATGTTGTAACAGCTACTGTGTTTTACAATTTGGCACAATAGAAATAAAAAAGTTTTAAAAAAATTAACCCGATTTAAATACAGGTTTTCTGCTGCCTGACTCGTAAAAGCTTGTTTAATATACTAATAACTTGCCTGCTTCTGTTCTGAGTGCCTGGCTTCACTTGTGAGGAGTATGGAGCAGGACTGCAATCTCTGCATTGCAGGACTTCAGACAGCCTCCCCAAATACTCTAGTTATATTGAGAAGTACTGATGGATAATATTCCATGGATGATTCTATTTTTTGTGTTGAATAATCTTCCTGAATTCCGACTGTACCATATGCATATGTTCTTTATGTCTGGAAACACAGCCAGAATGGCTTTCAGAATGCGACACAGAAGTTGAAAACTGAAGAGCTTAATTTTTTATTTAGGAATGAACACTAGCATTAATTAGTTAGGCCTTGAATAAAATAGCAGGTTTTGTGAGCTTATTGTGCAGCTGGGCACATCTAAACTCTCCTATCCTAAGTGTTTTGGAGCAGCTTTATTTATTTATCAAGCAGAAGTGAGAATCAGGAAGATCACATTTTTTCTTGGTGTTACACTGCCTGCAGTGTGTATGGCATCCCATGCACAAAGACAGATATGCATACAAAAGTAGGGATAACATGCAAAGGTTTACAGAAGAGCTAGCTGAACTATTTGATTTTCATATGTACAGGCACATGACAGGACATGACTTTAGCACAATGAATCTGTTTCTTAAAATCCTATGCACCATATTAACTAGAAATTGAAATAAAGCCTTGCCTTTGCTTTCAAATAGAAGAGGGATTGGCGTATTTAGATTTAATGCTTCTAAGTTCTCTTCAGGAAAACAAAGCATCAAACAGAGTTGGAGTGCAATTTTTCTGAGTAGGAAGACAGTGCTGCTCAGAGACAGAAGACAAATTATTATGTGTCTGCTTTCTGCAAATCTTGCTTCCCAGGAATTGGAAAAGCCAAGTGCTGAGGAAGACATGCAAGGGTTAATATAATTTCCATTCCAGCGAGTTTTGCTTGCCATTATTTTCTTTTTCTTTTCTCCCTTTTAACTGATTCATAGCATAAAATCTTCCTGGACACCTAATTATCAAGCCAGCTCACAGTCACAGCTGTCTGCTTGGAGAACCCATTAGATGCAGCAGTTGAAGCCTCCATAATTCCCCAAACTTCCCGGTTGTGAATATTAAGAAAAGATTTTTACATGTCATATGCAATTCGGAGGTGGTGTGAATGGCGTTGGAAATGACGAGCTCTGAATGCTTGTCCATCACTCCATTCACTGGTTACAGGTGGTCTCATTTTCCACTTTCAGATATCGGCTAGCTATGACAGCAGGCACTTAATTTGCATGTTCGACAGACAACAAACGGCCCTGTGCATGTCAAAATAGGTGGTGATGCGTGACAGTTCCAACACAATACTGTCTCCTCTTTGCTTGACCTTTGACCTCCCTGCATGTCTTCTTTCACAATCAGAAAAAAATGCACTTTTCGGCCTTGGAATAAATTTGATACCAAATTGATTATTTTCCTTTCTTCTTTTTATTCTTCTTTTTCCTCCTCCTCCACTTTTCAAGTATGCATGCATCCAGGCTTTCATCTTAACGGCTACAAAACTCTGCCAGAAGAGTCTCATAAAATTTAAAAATACGCAAGCAGTGAGAACAGGAAGCGCCTTGTTAAAATTCATTGTAGTTAAATTGCTTGAAAGTTCTTTGTAAATGCAAATGTAACCTTTAAAAGAGACCTTAAGTTGGGTTAATATTTGTTAAAAATAAGATTTTTTTTAAAAATCACAAAAGTGCTTTATATTCATTTTTTCCCCAGGCTGTATATCCATCTTTATATGTGCAAGTTGAGTAGTTTAGTACGCATTTCATCAAGACATTCCTCCAGTGTTTTTATGGCTGCTCTGACTTGTACTGTTAAATTACAAGAATTAGTCTTCTAGCATCATTAGAAGCACACTTAGAGTTTAGAGTTTTATTTAAGTTAAAATGCTAAGAAGTGATTAAAGTGCAAAAATGTTTGAATGATGGCAGCTCTGTGCACTTTATTGTGTTATTCAGTGTTTGGTTCCTGGAAACTGCAGCTTTTTGTGTATGCTATCTCCTGGTTAAATCATATCAAAGGGAAAACTAAGACGAGGCAGATTCAAGCACAGCTCAGCATTGCAGAGTTCACCCAAGCACCTGAATTTTAATTCCAAAGATACACGTTCCCCCTTGTCTAACCAAGAATGACCATAATCCTCTCACAGATCTTATCTGAGCTGCAGCTCTTGTTTTAATTAAGAATTAAAGCATGACAGCAGATAATCACACCTCTGGGGTGTTACAAGACTTGAGATGTGGTTGTGTATCCAATACCCAAGGGTGTGATTATTCTGTGATAACCCCACCCCTAATGAGTCATCCTGTCCAGGCCTCAGTAATGGGCAAAGCACATTGCTGTTGGCTTCAAGCATCAAGCTGGATCAGCAGTGCACAGTGGGCTGATCACAGGCCATAATGGACTAGCATGTTTTTTCTGTTGTTTTGTAGTGTCTCACCTTTTCTTTAGCGTTTTTAGACCATGAGAAGACTTGGCAAGTTGTAGGCATTCCCTCCCCCACTTTCCGCACCAGAGTAAAATCTCCTTCATGAAGCAGCACCGGGTGAAATTTGATGGATATGGAAATTCAGTGTTAATTTGAGATATGAGATGGTCGCTTTGATGTGTAGCTGAAGCGCTTACAGCGTTACCTTAGTGAGTTTGTTCTGACTTTTTTGTTGTTCCATAGCAACTTTCTGTCAGTTTGGATAGTAGCTGAAGCCACCAGACCAGCTCATGCTCCTCAGGAGCATTGAAATAATTGAACATAGTTGATCAGTTAAGAGCTTAGGCCATAAATACAATTTACATGTGAAGTTAGTTATAGCATAGAGCAGTGAAATTCTCTTACCAAAATCCATTTCTACTACTAGTGTTAATCATGACATTGACAGGTAGGCTCAGAACCCTGTTTTAGATATCAACTCACCTAAACCCTAATTGGGAAATGAGGGAACCAGTGCTGAGACATGAGGTAATCCCAGCTTTTAGCTCCATGTAGTGCTGGGACAGATCTGCATCAGAGCACCTGCTCTGTGTGGTTCAACTGGTGTGTGCAAACACTGGTTTCCGTTCAACAGGAAGGTTTGTCAGGAAGATAAAAATGAAAGGGAAGGTAGGATGGCCATATTTCCTGTCAGTCAGATTGTCTGCTGATAGCTCAGGAAGGCACTTTAGTCTTTACCTTTAGTTTTTACCTCTATCCACTGGCATCAGCAGAGACACCAACTGAGGAGACAACTGTTTTGCTTAGAGGGAAACAGTTGTTCAAGCTGGGCTGCTCTTCAATGACATTAACAAGCTGTCTGAACTGCCAGCTCTGCTCTAGTCCAGGAAGAGACTTATTTCTGAGGTTAGATCTTAGACTTTAAGGTCTGATGACCAGTGAGGCTGCAGCAGTTTATGATGGGGGAAGTTTTGTAGAGGAAATAGGTCTGAGTCAGCTGGAGTAGCTTGTTCTGGCCACTGTAAAAATATAAAGGCTTGAATTACAGTAGAGTGGAATGTAAGCTCTCACTTTCAAATCCTTTATCTAAATTTTATTCTTCATATGTCAAAGCATTGCTAAACAATAAGGTGGTTGATGTGATGTATTTACTGCTGATCATGGATTTCTCAACAGACATATCATAGGTGCCAATATCAGCTTAATAGGCTGTCCAAGAGCAGCTGATGCACAGGATATTGTAGACTGAGGTAGAGCTGAAGTATCTTCCCAGGTGGACATAAGCCAGGAGCCATTAGTTTCTCATAGGACTTATCAAGTGAGGCTCAGGGCTCTGCTAATGGATACCAAACTTCTGCATCTGACTTTTTGTGTCCAGCGAGCTCAGAGCACAGTCAAAGGAGGGAGACAAGCACATGTTGTGCAGTGGTCTATTTAAAGGGGATAGATTAGAGAATTATATCTTTGGAGAGGGCAAGGTATATTCAGAGAAATAAGGAAAGGAAGAGGGATGCAGCCAGCTCTGAAACCATGAAAGATAGTTTTATTTTTCTCCCCCCTCTCCTCCCATCCTGTAGTAACCCAGCCAAAGTTGAACTATGTGCAACATTAGTGATGAAATAAAACCGAGAGGGATGTGTGAGAGCTCATGCTCTGTCAGTTGTGTTTTCTTAGGCATTTGCTTTTGGAATGAATCCTGGCATGCTCTGGGTGGGTACTCAGTTTTCCCATTAGAAATTCACACCTCTATTTTTTAAGTATTTGTAACAAAAAATTGGAGCCTAAGTGAAGTCCCAAAGAAGAGAGGAATTGCTTTTCAAGAAATTGCTTCCAACATGGCTTGATGTCCAGCTTATTTGTTTATGAAATTGTGTTTCTTCCTTGATTTTTGTGAAAAAATAGGCCCAACACTTAGCTGTCCAGCCCTTACTTGGGTAACTGTTGCTTGAAGATTTGCCTTTACATATAATTTCCTGGCTTTTCATTTCTCATCCTTGCTTGAGAATATCTCACTCACTGATGAAGGCAGAGGTTTTTTAGAATTTTTAGCACTGGAGCTCTGATGAGTTGTGCAAGTGTTTCTGGATGTCTGAGACTGTAAGGTAATGAATTTTTCAAAACTATGGGTGACTTAGACCTTATCACTTTAAATGGAGACAAAACTGAGAAGATAAACTTACTGTTGTTAACTCAATTAGTAGAAAGTGATAGAGTAAAGCAATAGGAATCAAGAGTTGTGTAGTTTATTTTCTCAGATCTCAGGAGGGTAGATATAAGGCTTGAAAGTTATTGGTAATGTTTCTGTTATGAAAGGACACCTTTATAGCAGTGTTGCATTTGTTACCACCTAGTGCACTGAAATACAACTCTGAGTAACATTCCATTGCTCCTGAATATATTTGTATGTGATTGCTTTTCATTGTGCAGTTTTCATGCTCATTAAAAGAGGGTAAATTTTATAGTCTGCTTACTACAAATCTTTTTTTATTTTTCTCATTTCTAATGTAACTTCTCTGGCTAAATAAAGAGAAAAAGAAAACAATGTGACAGTTGTTCTTGGATCCATGGGTGACATAGTTCCATCTACCTGTCTTCATCCTTTCAATTCAAGGATGAATATCATTGATATCAATTAATATTCAATATTAATGAATTAATCATATCAATTAATATCATATCAAATAATTAATCATATCAATTAATGATTGATTGCTCTTAATTAATTAAAACATCATTTAACATCATTTGCCCTAAGTTTGACATATTTCTTTTGGATTTTTTTAAAATTGTAATTAAGTAGTAAGTTTAAATTAACAAATAGGAAATTTAGAGTGTACTTACATACTAAATACAGTGCACAGATTCTTCAACATGAAAGAGGTGCAACAACCATAGCATCCAAAAAGAAAGCAAAACAAGGCTTTGTTTTCATTCTGTTTTGTGAGAGCTGGTCCAACACAAGTGCAACACAGATGCATCTTGTTTGAGGCTACATTTTATGTTCCCCTTTCAGAGACCTGGAGTCGGCAACGTCTGTCCAGCATCTACCTCATTGAAGCATTTTATAAATCTTGAAAAACTTTTCGTCAGTGAGAACAATCTCAAAAATTTCAATTTGCCTAAAGCTTATTTCTGTTTTAAAAGGAAAGATTGTGTTTTTTTTAGTTGCTCTAGCATAGTTGAGGTTTGTTCTCGCTTGTTAAAATGATAAGATCATCTGCCCTTGTCTTTATTTGTATCTATGGTGTGAACGAAGGAAGTACTTCTGTTTCTCTTTCTTCTCTTCTCAAAGAGTTTTACACAGAAGCCCTGGAGCATTATGCTCAGGATACCAAATCTACTGTGCAACAGCCTTGAACAAGATCCAGAATTTGAGTAAGAAAACTGAACCATGCATAGGTGGGACTTATCTAACACACTTTAGATTCCTGTGTCAACTTAAAGTTCATTAAGCTCCTTCTGTAATCAGGAGATAGAGCATGATTTGTTTCAGGAAAGGATCAAAGATACCTGGGGTAAATCTGCCACTTTCATGTGAGAGAGTGTAGACACTGTCTCTGACTAGATGCCAAACATTCAGATGGAATTAAGGTCAGACAAATTCTCTTGCACGTGCTTATTTTCAGCATACAAAGATAGTACTCCTCTGTAACGAGAAAGTCCTGAACAGAGTATGGGAGAGATGGAATCACATGTGATCATGGAATCACAGTAATTTGTTGGCTTAGGTTGGAGATTCACGTGCAGGGCGTGGGAGATGCAATCACAAAATGGCTGGGAAAGAGCAAGCAACAGATGGTTGTAAGTTGCGTTGTTAAAATACATCGTCTAGGGTTGTTATGATGTCAGAAAGTCTGATGATGTCTTTATTATAATTTCCAAACTACACAGAGACAAAGGACTTTACCCTCTTCAGGTATGCTCCTCCATGAATGGAAAAATGTTGCAGGTTGCTCTTCCCAGCTTGACACGGTTCTGTTTGAAACTCGGTGCCCAACTAACTGAATTAGCAGATGCAATTATGAGAGCCTTTCACTGGGTTCATCTACATGAGCAATAGTCGGCTCCCAGATCAATGCACTTCAGCGCAGCACTTCTGAACCTTCATGTAAAAAGCACCTTGAGTTTCACCTCTGGCTTTGTCATTTTGGGATTTCTCTTTGTTTGCCTGCTTTTTGAAGTAGGATCTCCCTACCAATTTTGACAGTGCATTTAAATTACCGCAGCTCTAGAGCTGGTCTAAACTCAAGTGAAGATATTCTGCTTTTCCTTTGTTTACTGTTTCTTGACTGTTGATGTTTCAGCTGTCAGCATGCACATAGCATGAATATATTTTTGTTTTTAAAGTTTTGAAAAGGAGATAGAAGCCTACTTCTGGTTTCATTTATTTTTTTTTTTCTTAAGTATGATATGTGATGACAAGTAGATCATGTAAAAATCAATCTGTGGTCAGGCACATCTAAAACTGAAAACCTTACGGCTTCACTTTGCAGGTGACCATGATAACTCTGCTGAAATAAACTTTAATTGTTCCGTACAACTAGTAGTGACTATACTATTGCTATTGCTATACTACTAGTGACTGTACTAGTGACATGAATATAGTGACTCCACTCCCCAAATTTGGTCACCTGTTTGATAAACATTTCAAGAAAATTGAGAGCATGTGCAAAAAATTTAGAAAAGGTCTCTTTCTTATATTTTGTGCTCTAAAATGTACCACTATAAATTCCAGCCAGTTTTAATTTTGCCATTACTAGCTTGCCTGATACATTTTATTGTGGGATATTATTCAGTGAGTGTAATAGGTCTTTCATTTAAACTTGTGAATGCTAACTAAAATTAGAAAGTGGTTTTTATACCAATTCTTTCCTGAATTTCTAAAATTTGAAAGAACAAAAAAAAAGCGTACACATTTCCCAGTGTTTCAGTGAAATAAAATGGAGAAATGATGACATTTTAAGTTTTTCTTTCTTTGCTTGTTTATCTTTGTTTGTTGGGGTTTTTTTTAGAGACATATTTTTGCACATTTATGATATACTTGGAATAAACTAAAGCCTATTTTCTTATTGACTCTAGCAGAGCAAAACCTTATTTCTTGTTTTACATCACATTTTCAGTCTAGCCCAGAACCAGTGAGAGCAATCATGAGCAGTCTAAAAACTGTTTATCCTCCAGCTTCTAATAGAGAGCAAAAACAAGTGGAGAATTTTCCAAAATGAACAGGTTTGTATAAAATCTACATCCTTATTTGCAAACCTGATCAGGTAGAGAAAAGGTGCTGATGAGATTTTTTTTCAAGAGATCATTCCTAACCACTTCCTTCAATGTCAGATTCAGATAGAAATCCAGCCTTTCAGAGTTAATTTCTAGCTTAGTGATTTCAGGTAATCACGCAACCTTTGGACTTCAAATTTGCCTGTAGTATAGTTTGTCATAGCTGGGTCCTGATTTTAGAAGACATTTTCTGTGGTTAGTCCCAAGATGCTGCAAATTCGTGAGCTCTGATTTCAACTTTGCCACCTCAGAGACTATTAAAGTCAATTCTCCTTTTCACAGGGAGTGTTATATAATTAACTTCCTTATACCAAGACATGGAAGCATAGCTATGTGAAAAGCATTTTTTTTCTGCTGACCATTTTACATTGGTGTAAATTTTAATATGAATTAGAAGTTCCCTCCTTTCCTTACATCAACCAAGTTGTGAACTTCTGTTTTTCCATAATATGTCAGACCTTATATATATGACCCAGGGCAGAATTTGAGCATCTCAGATCGGATCCATACACAAACTGTCTGTGGCACCACGTCACCTCAGATTTAGATTTCCTCTGCTATGTGTCCACTTCTGTACAGAGTGGAGTTCTTGACATTGCCAGTAAACTCGTACTGGCACACATGGGGCCTAAACTAGATTCCTAAATCTCTGAGGTGACCATATGGCTGATGAAAAAATCATTTACTATTTAGTGATCTTACTCATATAGCAAATATTTATAGGAAATCTGAGAAGGAAAAAATAATCAAAATAATTGTTTAAGAGTCAAACAAATACCAGAGGAAAAAGAAATCCTACAACTCTCCTCTAGGACTTTTAATGTGACTTCTTGCAGTTCTCCTGAGCAGTGAAACTGTATCACTGACAATTAGTAGTTCTTCCATACATGCTTTCATCTGCTACTGCAATTCCAGGATTAATTTTAACCCCCAGAGGCTATTGTGAAACAAAATGTTTAGTTTTTAGATTTTTAGTTGTATTTAATTTTAAAAAGTATAAATAATTTCCAAGGGGAAAGTTGAAATCTCGTAACATAAATATAAATATAAAACAGAGATCTTAAAACATCAGATATTTCATACTGCTGATAGATAACTCCTGTATCATGTTTGAACAGAAAGAAACAGTTTTCCTGATTCTCAGGTTTTACTTCTTTTTGTCTTTTTCATTTTCATATGAAATGCTGCTTTTCCTATCAGAAATTTGCTGTCTTGTCTTATGGAATGAATGCAGTAAATACATATCATTGTATGTCCCTTCACCCCCGCGTCTAGCCTCCTTTCTACAGAGCTAAAGGATGTACTTTTATTGGAAAATATCAATTGCAAATTCTGATATTAAAGTAATAAAGATAATTGTCTAATTTCCACTGAAAGTATTAATAAAATATCTGGAAGGTCAAAGTAGGGTTACAGTTTTCAGGGCATTTTTAATAATTAATGGCTGTATGATAACACAGACAGTAGTGTTGCAGACATCTCCATGATCTCAGCTTATAAAAGTGTTTTCTGTAGTAATCCTGAAACATTGTTATGTTGAACTGCAGGAAAGACTGCCGAAATTTTTATTCCATACCTAATGCATAAAAAAAAAGATGAATGATAAATTTAAAGGCATCATAAAATTGATCCAGACATAATTCTGGCCAATTATATGTTGTTAGGTTCAACAGCCAACAAAAGCAAAACAGATGGTAAGCTGTTAAACTATTCAAAGTATCATAAACATTAGTAGGTTACAGGTGCTATGCCTCATGCATATTATAGGATAACTTTGTAGCCATGCTTTTGTTTGTTTGTTTGTTTTAATTTGTGCTTTGTGCTTCTAATTTTTGTCAGACTCAGCTGGGCCTTTCGTGCCTCTTATAAGCGAAATTCAGACTGAGAATATATTGAATTTTTGGGGGTGGAGAATCTTGATTTAGGCAGAGGTGAAAATTAGACCACTTGAATCACTTCCTTGAAATGAAAATACCAAAAATACCAGAAAGGAGAAAACTCAACTGCTTTTGTTTTGCTACAACACAAATTGAAAAAGTATCTTTGAAATAGAAGAATTTACATCTGGAGAAGAGATATGGATGAGATAAAACCCCAAACCATTTCAAAAATCAGATTTTTGAAAAGAATAATGAAAATCTTTGATTTATCATTTTCTTTTCTGTCCTTACCATCTGCAGCTTTTTCAAAGTCTTAGTTTAAGTCTTCTACTTCAGACTGAGATTGTGCTGATTGCAATTAAAAGAATAAATTAAAGCAAGACCATATACTTAGCTAGTTGCAGCCCTTAAATTACTATTAGTCTATAAAAATATTGTAAGGACAGACTTATTTTTCTGTTCAGTGCTAACTTTGATAAGCCTTGATTGTAGCTACAGAATATACAAAATAGAAGAAAATTGAAGTGCGTGCACTTAAAGCTATGAAATTATTTCTGAATGTTTTGTACTAAATCAGCTATATAAATGGCAGCATTATTTTTTTACATATTTTTCAATAAATTTAGTTCTCCTTCTGTTAATCAAATTGTAATATTTAAACTGAATGGTATATATTATATTATATTATGCATTAAAATAATTCTTAATTTGGTTTTGTCTGGAAGCTAAGCAGTTATAAGTTTTTAAAAAGCACAATTAAAGAATGAAATTCAAAATTAGCATTTTGGACCTCAGAGCAGCTATTTGAACATGTGATTATGTGCACCTAAATATATGTGTAAAAATAAACTGAAAGAGTTTGCTGTAAAACCATGCAAAAAGATCACTTAATAGCTAGAATAATTTCATCTGAGATCCCTAAAAGTATTAGGAATTGCCAGCTGAATCAATCTGCACTTGGAAATATATGTAAACTTTTATCTATAATGTTTTGTACTATTATTGGGCAATACAGTGGTATTCTTAAACCCATAGTGCATGAAGCAGTGGGAGTAAGTGTAGAATTCAGCACACACTGGGATCTCTGCAGCAACACTCTTGACCAGTAACTGGGAAGGTAGGCTGAAGGGGTTTTATCCTAGGAAAAAAATATTTTTTTCAGATAAATAGAGCATCACCTGCAGAGTGGGTCAGTGTGAAATGCCAGGGTGGGGTGGAGAGTTCAAGTAGTAACAGTGTTGTGAAAACAAGAAATTACCAAATATTTGCAGCCTTGACTCCAGCAGGTACTTCCAGAAAACTGGTGGGAGCCTGATTTGTCTTGTTCACTCCTGGAGTGAAAGGAGGCTGGGTAAGTTCTGGAGGCCAAATAGTTCTCAGCAATTTACACGGCAACTCCCCTGTCTTAAGTGAAAATAACCTCAGGCTTCCTTTCTGTTTCTGTGTCATGTTGTTACCTGCATTTTGATTACAGTATACCATGACAAGGCTGAAATCTGAATTATCAGAAGGTACAACACTTGAAGGCTTTGCTCTTCCCAATCCCTTTTTGTCAAGTGATTTCTATCATCTTTCTCATCTCTGAACCACTCCCTCGCTGGAGCTGGTTACCAGTTGCTGTTTCCCAGTGGTAGTTGTGGTTTTCACTACCCTTTGTTGGATATGTCAAAACTACATAAACTTAATTTGCTTGTGCAGCTCACCTCTTAATATACCCTTTCATAAACCCAGTTAAACAAACAAAATTTCAGCCTTTTGATCTCTTATCTTGTCTAATCCTAAATACTTTGTCTTCATATAAATTTGGGAAAGATTTCTTTCAGTGGAGGATTTCTTTCATTCTTAGTCTTGAGTATTCCACTCCTTTGCTGCTGCTGTCATTCACTGTGATTTATTGTTTTTATTTCACTGAAGTCTATTACATGACTACCCTGCTCTTTTCTTCTATTTGTACTTCTGTGTGCACAAATATTAAGTTTTGTGTTCTGAGATAGCTGCCTTTTAGGAACTTGCTTTTCACATGATGCTGTTTTTTCTGCACTTGAAACTCTGCAATGCAGTGCCCTTAAGAACAGATTGTTTTCCTTCTTTGCCCAGGCTCAGTGATATGCTTTTAAGGGAGAACATGAAGTATTGTATAAGAAACACATTTATTTCCCATATCCTGAATGGGATTGGGGTAGCAGATAGCGAATGTGTACATAATGTACATAGTCTCCAGTCTGCTCCAATCTGCTATTCCCTATTTACTGTAAGTTACCTGAATGGGTTACCTTCATACTAAATGAATGGTGAAGTCAATACTTAGAAGATGGTTCACAGAAATAGAAGAAAAAGGTTCTTTGAAAGTTTTGGTGAATGTCACTTAATTGGCAATATTTGGCTAGATGCACTTAGTGATTCTCACTTGTGGCTCCTGGCTACCAAATGTACAAAGCTGGTTTTGCACCAATTCACATGATTTCAGCACAGAGGGTTTATCCAACAAGACCTGTTGGTTTTGCACTAAATTTTCAAACTGTGGACATGGAATTTCCTGTTTAAGGGGATGAGATGTGTGGTCCCTAGAGCAAAGCTGCCCTGATACTGAACTGAGAGGCCTCCCTGAGTACCTCAGCAATTTGCATCTCTGTAACTCTTTCACTAATGTCTGCACAAAACTTTATTTCCACCAGAATGTGGCCGCCACCAAAGAAAAGGAAAGTAAGGGTACTTCAGATACGTCCTTGGCATTGCTAGTTAAACAACACTTGGCTATGGCTTCCTCCTCCCAACTGACTCGACGGCTGCCTGTCAGCAATGCAGGAACAGTCACTGTGTTTCAGCTTTGGCAGCCTTTGTTAGGATGTAGCATCCATTCAAACAGTCTCTCCCACTCCTCTGAGTCTGTTGTGACTGCAGTTCGCCAGTCCTTGGACACAGCCATGTGCACAGCTAGGCTCTCTGGGTGGGCAGGGCTGATGGATGATTTTGGCTTGGCTGCACTTTAGCAAAGCTGTAGGGAAGAGGTTTATGCAGCAGACTGTTGCTGTAGCTTTGTAATTTCTTTCATTGCACTCTCAGCTTCAGGACTGACTCTTACATGCCAGCAGTGGCTGAGAGCACTACTTCACAATTTTGATTCAGAGCGTTTTGTTTTGTTTAGTGAGATGCATCTAGGCAACATTTAACAAAAAGACCTCAAAACCTAAACACTTGTTGCTTATAAATGCTTCTTATCATATTATATCTTATCTATTCAGTGCAGAAAGATTTTTGTTTCAATGCAGAAGGATTTTTGTTTCAAGGATGAGGCACATGTTTTTCTGCTTATCTGCACTGAATCAGAGTAGTGAAGAATTTTGTTTTGATAATATTTTTGTACTCTGGTGTCTGATATGAAAAAAATATCAGGTGATCAGGCAGCTGTTTTCAGATGTCCTGCAGCACAAAATCTTGACTTACCCATTCTTTGCCTTTGTTGCTAATTAAGATGTTGCTGAAGAAATTCTAGAGAAATAATTCTCTTTAATAATTTATATTCCCAGTTGATCATTCTAAACCTAAAGTTTCTTTATATACATTGTATCTGGAGAAAGGAGCAATGAAACAGAGGGCGGGCCATCTAAAACAAATAAATGTGGAAAACCAAGAAAAGTATATAAAGGAAAAAAGGCTAGGTAAAACTTACCTCTCCAAGAGAAAAGAATCTTAAAAAAAAGGAGAATTATTGTAAAATGAGAATTTGTGGCAACTAGCCCAGCCACCATTGTTTCTGCAGATAAGAAGAATTTCAGAGGGTTGCTTGGTGTGTAGATTGGTTTGGAAGCTAGCATAAGAACCAGCTTTTTAAAAAATTTATTTTCTTCAAAAATATTATTTTTTTCAGATTCCATCAGGACAGCAATGTAAGAATTGTGCCAAATGTAGGAGGCATGTTTCAGGGAAAAATAAACAGTTCAGGGATATGTTTCTAATTGTTATAATTTTAGGAGGAAAAAATTAACTTAAACATTAGTTGTTGACAGCTAAAGTATTGTTGTCTGCTTTCTACCCAGTTGTGCCGAGAATGAATACAAAGAGATTAAGGTCTATCATAAAACTATCAAACTGTGGAATATCTCCCCCCCATTTCAAAGGGAGCACTATGTTACCATAAATCAAAGCTGGTATAAGGAAGTTATGGTTGAAGTCTTGGGAGTTCATTTGCTTCAAGATAACAAGTGCCTGCTCTTGATCTGACTGTTTTTATATTGATGTTGCACAATGAGTCATGTTTTACACTTCGGTAGTTGTGGCTCTGCACAAGAAAATTATTTGATCCTCATTTGCCATTAATTAACAGTTGTGCGTATATTACTTGGAAATGTATTTTTGTATTAATGTATATTTTATGTCTTTTCATTCTTTGATATTTTGTAGAATGTCAGTCTTCATTTTATTTAGCCTTAGTAGTTGCTTAGTGATGGAACTTTAAAGCTTTTTCTAAGAGTAGATTACTTTGCCACATGTTTTAATGCCTTTCCTTAAGTGTTTGCACTTCTAAAAATATTTTGGAAGCAACTCCAGATATCTTCCTAGAAAATGGTTAAAACACAGTGCTATTCAAATACATTTGTTTATTTGTGTTTACATTATGGGCTTGTATGTGTGCTTGTTAAAGTTTGGCTGTTTCCATTTGCAGGCCTGAAGAAGGGTGTGTGCTTGAAAACCTGTCTGCTTTTTCAAATGTATCAGGCAGCGTAATAAAAGATGTTGAAACAGAGTTTGTGATGACTGTATCCTTTACTGCAAATGATACAAAAGTGGTGAAAACTACAGGGTAATGTATTTAAAAGTAAAGCAATAAAACAAAACTAATGAATATACTTCCAGCTTATTTTCATAGCGGGCAACAGTGGGAACAATGAAGAGGTCAGAACGATGCAAACATAAAAGAACAGTAATTGCTTCTCTTACGAAGCCAAGCATTAAGGGATTTTCCTCACTAAGTTTGTTTAGGAAGGGTCCATTATAAAGCTTGAGACTTTTAAACTTTACCCCTTTTTACAGAGAATGACTTCCTGAACTGTCTGTACAAGACATTTTCTGTATGTATTAACCACTGAATTAACATCTGTTTTAATCAAAACACAAAACAAGAATAACTAGTGAGTTCTCTTTGTATATAAGTTCTCACTCTTCTTTATCAAGTGTGTTTTCCTTATCAATACCTGTAAATATAATGCATCTGTATGTGTCTTACAGCATCAAATTTTCATCAGACACATTTGCATGTGTATAAGGGACAAAACAAGTGAATCAGAAGTAACATAAATTAACAAATGAGGTGATTCAGAAGTGTTCTTGAAAACAAGTAGTCAGAACTTTTAAATTCTCAAGGCAAGTGATTTTGCCTAGCTCCGTATGGACAACTTCCCAGTCTCAACTTGAGGTTTCTCAGGGGTTCAGAGGGACAAATAATATCCATAATCTCTCAAAGAAAGATGTAGATTCCACCTTGAAAATATATACAGTGGGTTACAGATGTTACAGAAAACCAGATTTTCTGCAGCTTCTAGTGTACAGAAGTCTGGATTTTATTTTCAATGAAGTGGACCCTTAGCTAGTAAAGAAAAGCAGTTTAAAATGTACTTTGGCAGCTTTAGTATGCTCAAAATGTACACTTATTGCCATATCATATCAAACACATTTGTAGCCTCTTTCACGCTAAACTTTTCTTAATGTGCTTTACAGAAACAGATCAACATATTAAAGGGACACTGCCAAGGCTGTTAGTCTTAAAAATTGACCTACTTTGACACTGGTCCCATACTGAAGCTTTTACTTCTGAGATTTGTTCTGTGTCCTTCTTCCTGGATAACTGCTCGACACAAAGGCTAGACATAAAAATATACAGTCAAATAAATTTTATTTCAAAAAAGGGAATTTTAGAAAAGATGATGTTTTGGGAAAATTCTAATTTTGTGATCTTCAGCAGTGTTTTTTCTTAAGGTGCAGGTATAATTGCTGTCACTGTCAAGAGGAGATCCCAGTGCAAATATAATGTGTGACTCAGAGGGCTGAATGTTTATGTCTTGGCAGGTTGATAGATACAGAAGGGACCAAAATCTGCTGAAGTGCTGTGTGGAGTAAGAAGTCCATTCAGCGCAAAAGTTTGTTCTGGCTCCTCAGATTTAATAGCCATATTCCGAAAGGTGACTTGCATTTTCCTGGAGTAGGTATTCCCTGCTTTCCCACAGATTAGGCCCTATATTAAAATTAATTACTAATTAACCATTTAAAGTTTTGGGAATGCCAGGAGCTTAGCTGTATTGATTCAGTAAAACTATAATGCAACTCATTGCATGCCAGGCTGGTAAAATTTATTATTCACAGACTGCTGAATTTATTGCCATGACCATCTTGATAAAATCCTAACTTTTCTCTAGTGATTTATATACTTGGGGAACATTATTAAAAAAAATCATAACTTTGATGCAAATTTCTGTAAAGAAAAAGAAATGGGGTGGTACCCCAGCAATTCTGGATTATACACGAATACCTAGCTCATGCTGTTTGCTAATTGTCAGTTATTTCATAATGACAGGCATTCTGAAGTACAGGGCAGAGATACTTTTAAATACAGCAGGTACTGATCCAAGATGTGGACACCCATTTCAAAATCCAAAATTCATATTTCTATTCTGGGCAATTCTGTTACAAAAATCCAGTTCTGAGTGCATGGCTGCACATGACTGACATCCCCTCTCTATTTGTATTGGCTAGTAATATTAAGAAAAGAAATTACTCATAACTGATGTTTTCATGACAACAGACCTGATGTTTTTACAGGAAAGCTGACATTTGTAAAGTCTTGTGCCAAATCCCATGCCAAGTCCCACATTTCCCAGGAGGTGTGATCTGGCAGTGGTTTTGCTGGATCTATACCAAAGAGAGAATTTAACATCCTCTTGCAAATAATTTGCAAGCCAATGCTACTGGGAAGCAAGTGAGCAGTACCTATTCATCTGCATTAACTGGTTTAATTATTAATTAATTATTTGATAGAGAAACATTTTATTCCATTGTTCAGTTGCACTGCTTCTCTGTCACACCTGTGTAGCTCACAGAAAGACTCACACTTTGTTTCAAAAATCTAGTTCAAAGAAATAGAACAGCATTGCTATTTATTCTGCTACAGTATTTCTTCAGTGGTTCAATATCTAATAATGCTTCATGGTACTAATATTTGGGGATTTGGCTGTCATCAGAAATGAAGTCCTTACTTTAACAGAGATAGTATATTGAGAAGGTTATAGACTTGCACTTCATTTTGTAATGTCAGAAAAATTTGCTATGTTTGATTTTTTTTCCTTTGCTCTCTTCTTTGGGGAATTAATTTCTACAACAAATGGACATTACTGTTGGATTTCAGAACTGTTTCTGTGCAGTTTTCATGGACGCCTCTGGCTAGCTGAAGGCTGCCGTCGTATAACTGTTGCTACCAGGCACTCTACTTGGTTGGTCTTAACTCCCATTTTTCCCCTTCCCCGCAGGAAAATTCACCGAAGTTTGTATCCCTCCTGGCTAACCCCGTAGCTGTCTTAATAACCTGAAGCCTGTCCCCAGGCTGGCTGTCTTGGTGCTATCTCATCCTCTATCTTGCAAACCCAAAAGTAGTTAATGTGACTTCAGCAGAGGGTCAGGATTACCCATTGTCAGCTCTCTTCAGTGTTTCTGAGCTGCTTTTGGTCCTAACAGAGGCCTCTAGCAAGAGACGTGCCTGTTCTCTACATGCCACTTCTGACAGCTCTTCTGTGTCCACCTGGAGTGTTGCTTATCACAGGGAAAGGGGAAGGTGATCAATACAGAGCTCACATATAGTTACAGACCAAATATTTAATGCAAACCCAGCACTTCACTTAGTTTCTCTCAGTATGAATGGAGTTGTGTGGCTGTTAATAGCACAGATGAGAAGCAATATGCTATTTAACTCTTGTTACCACTTCTTTGACAACCCTGGTGTATAGTCTCCATAATTTTCAGCACTTTATAATAAACTGGTAACTGAACAATTATTTGAAACTCAAACTTAAATACACTGAAGGGCATTTTTTAGAGATCTGTTTCCACTTCTTTTCATTTGTTATCTTTAATTCTTGTAATTCTCTGTAAGTGCTATGGCTGTTATCATTTCTATCTATACTCTGAGTTCTCCTGCTTTTTTCAAAATTTTCCAGAAAAAAACTCTTCTTGCTCATGTCTGTAAACTGTTTTGTAACCCCAGTACTCTGCATATGAACTCTTAGGTATGTCTCATTTGTATTATATTCCTCAAGAGCTTCACCTCGTGTCTGCAATTCAACTTTTTTTTTTATCCTTCCAGACTGTTTTGTTGTACAGAGATTGCAAAAGTTAATAGTTATGTAAAACATTGTATCTAAGAAATCTGTAGTAGAGCAGAAGATGGAATGGATTCAAGCTGTATGGATTCAAGCTTTGGCCTCTGGGTGTTGGGAAAATCACTGCTGCCATCAGCCCCACAGCTGTTAAGATCATGTGGGACCCTGTTGCACCAACTGTCCTCAGCTACTGGTTCCCAAAACTGGTCTCTGCTGGGGAACCACAAGGTGCTTCACAAGGCAAGATATTTGCTTGTAGTTTATATTAAAAAAACCCACCTTAAAACCAGGGAACAGTTAAGGTTGGAAGGGAGCTTTGGAAATTGTCTGGTGTAACCTCATGCTAAGGGCATACTTAACTTCAAGGTTAGGTCATGTTACTTCTGATGTTCTTCATATTTCTTGTTTATATACTGTTTATGTGTATAGTGTTTTACATATATATATTGTTTATCATACAGGTCTGTGTTCCAGAAAGATGTAAGAGTGCAGCTGTACATTTGTAGCATACATGCATATATTGACACACATGGTGTATTCCTATTCAAAGGGTGGTGTATTCCTATGAAACTATAAAACATAATTTAATATAATATAAATAAATGATTGGTTTACTCAGACTGTGAAAAATCATTACAGTAATCCTGAATGTTACTGCTTTAACTAAGACTTTTTAGCTTATTTAGACAATTTCCCAGCTAATTTCATGGCCTGAGGTCAATGTCCTTTACCTAAAACGATTTCCATAATGTAGGGAGCTGCATTTAGTTTAATGCATGTTATTTTTTCCTAATAATTTCTGAGATTAATCAGTTAATAATGATATTTCTCTTCTATTCTGTTTACTAATTTCTTATTTTAACTTCTTTTTCGGCTCCAAGCTGACCTCTGCCTTGCTGCTGGAACCTGTTACTTGTGAAAGTGGAACACAAGGTAATCTTATTTGTCTCTGTTATTTTTGGCCTATGGAATGTCTGATCTTCCTGTGGTTTTTTGTCTTAAGGTACAACACTTTGCTGATTTACCTTTATTTCTCTTTCTATCATATTTAATTATTCACTTGTTTCAGTTTTAATGCTCTTTTTGCAGATGGACTGAAATTTGTGCTCTCCTGAGGTGGTCAGAGTGCTGTGTCTCTGCTACAAACATATTTGGAGGGATTCCTAGGAAAAGATTAAATATTCTCAGGAGTAGGAGAGAAAGAAATGGCAATATATTTGCAGTGATTCTAGCTGAGGTGTGCTTGCTTCTCTTCATGTACTTCCAGTGGAGAGAATTTCTCTTGATGTTCCAATGGAAAGAGGAAATGTTGTTCCAAGCACGCCATTCAAAGACAGATGTTTCTCCTTCAGTAAAAGGGGTCTGGTGGCCCTCTGTGACAGCAATGATATAAAAATGCTGTTTACTTGATTTTTAATGAAAGCATCAAGTACTTATTTCACATCCACTCAAAAAGAAGAGCTGTCGTAGTTTTTCTGTCCTGTGTATTCACAAGGAAATACAACTGCATTGTTCTGAGGTCTGACTCTGCACTTTTGCCTAATCAGAGCAATTTTCCTGCTTGTCATGCATAACATTACTACAGCTTCAAGCAATTAATTGGATAGTTCTGTACTAAGATATCCACAAACTGAAGACTTGTGGAGCATAATAGATGAGCTGTCTGCATCAGAACTGCAGCCTTAAAGATGACAACCTGCAACGTCCAGCAAAATTTCTTTCTTGAGTGGCAGTCCTTATTGCTGACATATATTTGATGTAGGATAAGCACATCCATTGCATGTCAGTTTACACACCTTTAATTCTGCAGACTTTTCAAATTTGTTTTGAAATTCTCAGTATGAGTTTTAGGATAAAGCCTCATAGACTGAGATCCTGCACAGCTCTGCTTGAAGATTACAACCTCATTATAAACCTCATTTTGTAAAAAAGTGGAGTCTGGGTGTCTTTGACAAAGTTTTCTTGACTTATCATGAAATATGCTATGCACTGACTGGCTGTCATTCTCATCTTGAAGGAGCTGATTTTGTTTAAAGCACAATGTAACGGTTTTGGTAGGGAGAGGTAACAGATGACACATGAGTAATGATGAAAAATGTGATATAAAATGATCCAAATTGTAAGATTTAATTTCTCCAATAGCTCAGAGTTTCAGTGTAAGAAGCTTATGGCAAAAATTTTTGTCTAAAGATTTCTACAGCTACTGAATAGAGAATGGTCTATCACTGTAGTGCCTGTTTGTATATTACTGGCCTTTGAATCATGGACAAGAATGAAAACGTGTCAGAAAATAAGAGCAACTGAACCAAGCAAACTGAGTTGGTGTGTAAACCTCTTATTCCAAAAGTGCCAAAACCAAGTGTGGGGCATATTTAACCTGGATTAAAAAAATTACTAATCCAGATTATGCACAATTGTTATTATGTGAATAATCTTTTTTATTAAAACTTCTCTTTTGAAAACCATCTAGCCTTATTAAAACTTGATGAAAATACACATCCTGGAGATGATAAAGAAATGTGATGACTAACTTAGAGATCAGGGAAGGCCAAAATTATGGATCTGTTTGTATACTTTACTGCTTAGTCTTTAATTAAGTTTGATTATGTGGATTAAGATTCTGTACTTCCATTATAATCAGTAGTAACTTTCTCTGTCTTCTCTCATGAGTTACGTAAAATGGGTAAAAGTGATGGAATACCTGTATGGAATACAGGTGATGGAATAACTTTCCAATGAGTATTACGAGATTTACTTTCAGATTTAGATATCCATATATGATGGGTTGAATTCATATTTTCCCACTAACTTTTTTAGGTCATAATATCACATATTTTTTATTGTAAACCATTTCTATGATAGCAGTTATAGTTTTCTTAAGTAATACAGCCATCTCATAGCATCTTTTAAACTTATTAGTTATTTCAACTTCAGCAGTTAAATAGCTGTGAATATATTTTGAATGCCTATACTAGGACTTTCCCCTTTAATTCTTAGATCTGTGGGGTGTTATACACTTGCTCAGTACTGTGGGCTTTCTGTCCGCATTCTGTCCGCATGCTTCACATAATTGATTCAAATCATGTTCAGGACAGACTACAGCAATTTATGGAGCAACATGAACTTAGAGTTGTTAGCTCACTACTTTCTTCCCTTTTGTCCAGACTGGTCATGGCTGTTCCAGGATAAATGGGATTGGGTTGTGGCCAAGTAGATGCAGACAGTGTAGAAAAGAATCTAGCTGCACTGCTGAAGTCCTGCCCAGAGAACTCAGAGCTTGCCAACATCCTGCTGTAATTTCTGAGTCAGGTAATATCCTTTCCATAACAGCCATTTAGGAACAAAAAATCTTTTGAAACTCTTGATTGAGGGCAGCCATTGTCACATTAAGTAAAGTTCCTCTCAGCAATTAACAAATTGACTGGTTTCAGTAGCACCAGGGCTTTGCAGTCCTGTTTTGAGGAATTATAATGGTGTTTGCTGTCATCTAGGAGGAGTAAGAATGAGAAAATGTTAAGAAAAATTGGTTTTTCTTAGTTATGTGAATTAGATGCATTAAACAACAACAACAAAAAAGCTTAAAACAGTAAAAACAACAAAACAAAAATAATGAATATTAAAGGTGAAGCCTGTCTTGGAATAGAATAGAAGAAAAGCTGCAAATCCTACATACAAGGACTTTTCTTTTGTGTGGGGAAAAGATGTGGGCAACCTGATTATTTGAGGGGATTTTCTGGCATGAAGTTTAAGAGAAAAGCTAAAAAGGGAAAAACCCCACCTTGTCAGGCTTTGGTAGTACAGTATATAAGCAGCCTTTGTTGCCATTACTGTAAATGTATGTAGCTAAAATGCAGTTAATAGTAAAGACAAAGCTTTCCATGTCAGTATTAAATTGCAGAACTAGTGCTTTTTTTTGGGGGGGTGACCTTCCCCTTGCTGGTGTCAGCTAATCCTTTGCCCTCACACATTGTCATAAACTACATTTTTCTCCTCCTGCTTTGCTCTGGCAGTATTTGTCATGTATCATTTCTTTCTGCCCCTGCTTCACAGGAACAGGAGTTCAATCAATTCGCTATTTTTATTTGTGCACATTGTCCTTGTCCAGTCACTCTGTAGCACTGACACTTTCCTTTTCCCCTTCCCCTTCCCCTTCCCCTTCTCCATCTCTCTTTTGTAAAGAACTGAATTGTGTTTTATACCCTAATCCTTTCAAAATGCTGTGTACCTTTCTAAATGATGGCAACCTTCTGACAAGGCAAGAAGATGAGAAAGCTGGAAGCTACATCAGAAGGACCTGCTATGTTTGCTTTGACAACAAGGGAGGAAGACACTGACTTTCTCCATTTAGGTCTGAAAGCACCTCTGCTGTGTTTCTGACAGAGAGGGAGGGAAGGTGGGGACCCGAACTGCTGGTCCTCCTCTGTGCTGCCACTCAGCCCAGCCCTCATCACTCTTCCTCTCTCCCTTTCCTTCCCCTCTGTCTTCCTTCTGTCTTCCAAACAGCTGAAGAAAGGGTAAAATAGAGAAGGTTTTTGAGAGAATTATGCAATTCATACCAAAATAGGAGAACTACCCTTTCTTGACCGAAAAAGCAGAGAGACTAAGAGAAGCTAATTTGGGTCTATGTGTGTCACAGGCACTGTGTTTGTGGATTCCAGCCTGGATCAGTTGTTATTTTAGTCTTGAATTCACTTTAAAGAAAAAGAAGCATTCTTTTTTTTTTTTTTTTGTCTCGTAAGGTCCTCATTTACATGAACCTGTCAAGTGTTATGACATTTAATGTTAAATAATGCCACTTTCATTATTTTACTGTGGGTCTGCTGCACTCTCTAAGAACCACTGGTATGAAATGTAAATGTTTCTGATGGTACTGTCTTAACCAGGGACGTGGGAAGAAACCCAGCTAAGAAGCCTGTTACAGGAACCACCAGAAGGGCAGACACCTTGCTGTCTCTGTCACTCCCTTCTTGTGGGGCAATACTCCAACCATTTGAACTTGCATTGCAATAACATTCTCTAACGCCATCCTCAAAATCATACTTTTGCCAGCAGTGGTAACTACAGAAAAGAAAGCTTAAGCTGAAGTGCTCAGCTAGTCTATAGATGTTATTGCTAAGGCACAGGAGATCAGATTCAAGACTAAAAGGCAAAATCATAATCTCAAGGATTTTATGCAACCTGCAAAGCAAAAAAGGGAAATTTAAATGTCATTTTGTGATGCCAGAACTTAAATCGTAAGAAAAATGGAATATATGAAATATATGTAAACCTAAATGCTGACAAATTTAGATACAGTTTTCCTACTGTTAACACAAACAACAAAAAAAAGTCTCCTTACACTGTTTCCTTTTTTTCTGCCCTGTTCAGTCAGAACTTCTGGTGCTGAAATACATTAAGAGGTAACAACATATCATGTTCATTCTGAAAATTAATGCATATGCAATAGGTTGTGAATTAAAAACCCTGACAGCTTTCTTGTGATGGATAAGTAATTTAATCTGTTTCATCTTACAGTAAGAGAAGATGAGACAGGAGGATAGTTGGAAAAGTTCTTTCCTCTTCTTATTTCTGTATTCACTCTAGTACGTCTACTAAACCATAAGAGAGAGACTGTCCTCCTAAAATTCCAGCTCAGGTTTGAAAATTCAGGTGTCCTGAATAAGCATAAAATTTTGTGTGCTGCCTTCTAAAGAAAAAGTTCAAAAGACTTAGAGGTTTTGTGTAATTGGGATAAACAACAAGATTTCATGCTTATCCAAATAGTACTAAACCTCTCAGTCTTCGAACTTTTCCTTAGAAGGAGCACTAGTTATAGAGATGGGAAGAGGGGTGCAAGGAAAGAAAAAGTATAGAGAAAAGAGAGGGGATAACTATGTGTGTCTGTGTTTGTCTGTGTGTGAATATGGAAGTGTCTTTTTGCAGTGGTAAGGAAGATCTACTTTGAAGGCAGCAGAAAAGAAAAAGATCATGGAAGTATTGCATGTACAGTCCAGCACTGTGTACAGGATTAAGCTTTTAGGTCCAACCGAAGGAGCTAAACTTGTGTTGCAGCACATGCATATTCTTGGTAAGTTTATCAAAGTATTTGAAAATCAGTCCATATATATTACAACAGATTGGGATCCAACTTCAAATTCTGCTATAAAAATAGATATGAAAATTATGAAGTGATAGCCTAATTTTCTTCCTTGCATTGAAAACAACAAAGTAACTGCGTTAAGACATACTAGTAAAATAACTGCAGTTCAGGATTGTTTGGCCTTTAGCATGCTTCTCACAAATGCAGATTGTTTCAATGAAATACAGGCTTGATGATTGTTAATAGAATTTATAATAAAGTTGTTATATGCTCATGTTTACAGTGGCTAAAGCAATGATTTTAAGACAAGACGTAACAAGAAATAGTAAAGTAATAGAGTCAAAATTATTTTAAAAAGGCAAACGTATCCAAATCCCATACCAGAATGAACTGTGGCTGCTTTTCGGAGCTCTTTTATTACTTTGGCAATCAAACTGGAAGGTCTAATGGAAACTATCTCTTCTATGGGCTGAATGAAATAATTAATGTAACTCAGAAATCTGAAACTGTGATTTAACTGAATACTCATTTAACTGACTTGAAAACTGTTTTCCCAAGCAGTGTTTGTTCACAACTACCCCTGTTAGTGCGATCCATTAGTGCTATGGGTTAGTGCCATCCATTAAGTATCCACTGAGAATCTAATTCTGATTTCTTTTATTTGGATAACAAAGTTTTTATTGAATTCAGTGATGAGAAACTTAGGTGTCTTTAATATTCAAAACAGCTTATAACATTTTTGAGGCTATATAAAAAGTGTGCTAGGTGTTGTCAAGTCTAAATCTATGTTAAATCAGAGAATTCTGAAGTTAAAACTCACAAATGTAAATTTAAATCTAGAGAAGCTGACAGATTCATATGACATTGTCATCAATTACCATCATAGGAAAAGCCCCTGGCTTCAAACTACTTTTTAAAGCATGGACACTCTAAGTTATGTTTTTTTGTATTGCTATGGTAAAATAATTTAACTGACTGTATTTGCATCTCTGGTACTTACTGATTTAAAAACATTAAGGTTTATGAGTTGAAACTTTTTACGGAAATTTAAGAGTGTACTATACATGTGTTAGACTAACTGTGCCATCAACTCAGTAAATTGGTCTAGGTAACATAACTTCAGTTGCCTTGAGCACTGCAGGCTCAAAGCCTGCCTGAGAAACTCAGGAAATCAACTGGAAACAACCTTTAGGATGCTGTGTCTAGGCTGGTTCTGGTGCTGGTGCTGGATAGTGCAATATACACTTATATTTCTCCTCAGCAGTCGGTGCAACTGCAGGGGAGTTATACACTCTTATACATGGATTTTTAAAGTATTAGACACCCAAATGTTATTAGAATTCAGTAAAGTTTGGATGCTTATCTGCAAAAGGATTTTTAAATTATTATTTTTTAAATACCTGCAGCTGCCGGTAGTTGCAATTATTTAGGTGGCCATTGTTGGTCAGCCAAAGTATCATTTTTTTTTCATTCATGAGGGTGGGTTGTGGTGATTTGATAATCTGAATGATAAGAGTCAGTCAGACTATCATGTAAGCTTCATGTGAAATGACTGGACATCAGTCTCAATACACGAATCAATTTATGTTCCAGCTTCCCAGAAAGAAGCAGGAAAAATTTCATCTTTTTTCTAGCTACATAGCATTGCTATAAGAATTGCTCCACATCTTCTAATAATCTAATAATTGAATATCATGTGACATCTTGCTTTGCTCTCAAAATTTCAGCAATTTCTGAAAGGGAGAGAATTGTTATGAACAATCCCTACTCGAATTTTGCATTTTTACCCAGTAGGTCTTTGTCACAAAATTTAAGTGTTTTGTAGTGGACCAGTGATGTAAACTTGCTGTAAATTCTTTTTAATTTGGAAGGTTCTCCGCCACCAAGGGTGGACTGAGGGCAAGAAAGTCCTTGATCTAATCAATGGAGTCAAGTCAGTTAACCAAAAGTAGACATCTACTGAAGGGTTCTTATTCAGTGCACTGATTCGAGGTTTAATTCATTTGCCTAAAAAAGGCCTCTCTTGTCATTGCAGACAAGCTAAAGTATCCCAACCTGTGTTTTGCTGCCATCCCAGAGAGACTTAACTTCCCAGAGGGCCTATGTCATATCTGCCTTACAAACATCCCAGAAAGCCCAAACAGCTCTAGATGCCTGTGTTTAGACAACTAATTTGAGACATCTGTCTCCACTGACAGGAGCTTAGATGCTCATTCACTAAATATAGACTCCTAAATCTAAACCAACAAAAGAATCCCACCCAAAATGTCATGGCAATGAGTGTTTACTTCAGCTGTTAAATGGTTAATGAATATCTGAGACAGAGAATCAACAAAGTCACTGACTTACAAAATAAGTGGCATATTGAATTTATACACAAAAAACTCTTCTAATGTAAATAAAAACAGGTCTTGGTAAGTAAGTCAAAAATGTCAGCCCTGTTGAACCAAGTCTCAGGCATCACTGACTCAAATTCTGTACTGCTTCACAACTGACAAAATAACATCAGCAAGAATCTGCAGATACTTTATATGTACAAGAAAACTTACCTTTTGGGCAATTCTTTCACTTAAAGTGCTGAAATTTTGAGAGGAAATCAGGATGTCAGTTATTACAGGATTTGGGGTAAAATGAATTTGTGGATTTATCTGTTTCCTGACTCTCTTTTTTTTCTTAATAAAAGATGTTCTTGTTTAGATGATCTTGGTAGAGGGTAAAAGTTCTTGACCAGGTGCTGTTGGTCTTGCTTCAGTTCACTTAAATAGTGTAAGTACACAGTAAATAACTGCACTCAGGAGTGAGGAGGAATCATACCAGATATTTCACCTTTTCTTCATTGTCCCTCTCAAACTACACTGGGTGAAGACAAATATTTCAGCTGAAAGAAGTTAAGTGTGTTGCTTCACAATTTTATTTATCATACAGTTCGGTGTCATTTCTAGTTGTTGTTTGTTGTTTGATATAGTAAGAGGAACCAGGTAAACCTGAGGCTGTTCTAGACACCATGGAATAAATGTAATTCCCTACTTAAAGAAGGCGTGGTCTTCGTACAGAAGACAAATAATGGCAAGAAGGATAGGGCATCCCCTTGGTGGTAGTATTTGAGGGTCATTCCAGCTCCTCAATATGAAAAAGCCTTATTTGCTTTTGTTTTGTTTTTCAGGGATGATTAGCTGAAGGGAAAGCAGTAGAGTGAGAAAGGAGGCAGGAAGTGGAGTAGGTTAGAAGAGAAGAGGGAAGGGATCTTTTATATAATTTTCCTTCAGGCTACTTGGCAGTCTTTAGTTTAGGGTTTTTTTTTTCAGATTTGCACTAAAGCAAAAAGTACTTTGCAGGAGTTTGCTGGTTTCATAACAGTATCAGGGACCTTTGAACATCCGTCTCCGCCATCTGCCATTGAGTCCTCATACTTCCCTGTAGTTGTTTGTGAAAGCATCAAAGGAATGGTTGCAGCATTGCTTTTACTTTTCTCCATAGTGCTTCAGCCAGAAATCACCTGGGTTTCTTCCTATCTCATTTTGGAAAGGAGTGTGCAACTGGGACAAAAGTTTTTAGCAGTAACAGTCCAGTAGTCTATTTTACTTCGTGTATCTTTTTCTCCGCCTTTCTGTTTTATTCAAAAGCTTGAAGACCCTGAGAAGTTACAACAGTTACCACTGAAGATCTGATCCCTGTGAGATGGAACTCTCTGTGTTTCAGTATTGGGCTCCCCTCTTACAAAACAGTGCTTGCATGGGAAGCTGCTCTGAGACATCTGCTGTGATACAGATAAGGTATCAAAATAATATAGATGTAGATATTTCCACTCAGCCAGGAATACTGTACTTCCATGGTTAATTTGCACGTCTTCGAAACAAGAGTGCAACATCAAATTGTGTTGCCTTGCTGAAAATATATTCCCATAGGAGTAGCAGTTCTTTGCAATACTTGTAACAATGGATAATGATTTAATTGGTTTTCCCACTTTGGTTGGGATTACAGACAACAACGTCAGTCCCAATTTACTCAGAAGAAAAAATCATAAGTAGGATGATAAGGTGTAAGAAGGGTAAACTTAAAGTCAGATTAGGGTACCTGGGAGTTTACACAGGTCTAGTCTGCTGAGAAACAGAGATTTACTTCTTTTTTATTAAGATGTGTTGGACACTGGCATACTTTTATTTCACTTATATTTCATCCTTTTTTCTCTCTGAATGTGTGAGAAAACATTATGGTGACCTGATAAATAATGATGCATTGATCTCCTATAATTGCTTGTCTTCTGTGAATGTTACAAATCTTGCTATCTTTTCATTCAGTAAAATTATGCTGTGTTTTGCTGACATGAGGCTGTATTATATGTACTGACAGAAGGGTTAGTATCTACGGGGATCAGAATAATTTTCAAGAGGGAAGGTTATGTTCAGATGAACCTATATAACTGTCTAACTGTATTAACATTCTCCTTCAGCCACGATTGTTCTAATGAGAAATGCAAACATTATTTTAAATTGTATGTAATATATACGTTATCATTATTATCCAGATTAATGCTTTCTACTCTATAATAAGCTGAAACATATTCCAGGCAAGTTAATGCTTATATATCCTATGAAATGGATTGAGTCCTTCTCCTGTTGTTCTAAGTCCAGTAGACATAGCAAGAAGCTAAACTATTTTCTGGCTTTTGCATGTTGATAGTAGTTCCTGGAGATTTTCAAAACATAAAGAAAGGGACATCTGGGCCTTGAAGTTTCTAGTACCCAGAAAGTAGTGGGAGTTTCAGAAGCATAAGTGGTTGCCAAGAGATTTGCAAAGTTTGCAAGAACTTGCAAGAGTTTACACTCTTAATAACCCCTATTTTTTTCCTGTTCATTTGATTGTTTTTATTAACTTTCCAATCTCCTGGCTCCCAAGTATGAAACTGATTAGTGACCTGGCCTTACAAGTTTATGCCCTTAAGACAGCATTTCCAGCAACATTGATCTTCTAGTACTTTCCAGCAAGCCTCACTGATAGCTTTATGTTAATTTTAATGAAGTCTAAAGCCACAAATCCAAAATTCTTTGCTTCTGTATTATTTTAGATCTGAATCTCCTTGAGATTATTTTTTTTCCTTTGCTGCCATTGGCAGATGAGCTAATATCCCTTCGAAGCAAGCAAAGCACATAATTACTCACATGAAAAGCAAGCTCTTTGGGAGAATTCTCAGCTAAACCCACCCCTTAGAGGAAAATAGGAAGGGCACTGGCAATTAGATAAGCTGCACTTCAGACATGAACAAACACATTTATCAGATAATTAGTAGATACTTTTCTATGTATTTCTGGCACCAAGATCCAAAAGCAGTGCTAAGGCAGGTAAGCTCATCTGCTGAGAAAAGCCCTGTGGCTGCAACAGACTGCTAACTTGAGAGGGAGAAATGTCTTGCATTGTAACTCCTTGCATGCTTCAGACACCCCGTGTTCTTTGTTTTAAGTCTTCAGCCAGTGTGACCTATTCTTCTCCCATAAACTGGAAGGCAAGAACTGTCACATCCAGAGAAAGAGCAGCCCCCTGTGAACTGTCTGCCTCTCACAGGGGAGAAACCCCACCTTAAAAAACCTGAGTGAGGTATTTTGGGCAGAATGAAGTGAGGCAGCAGATACACTGAGCAAAATTATCCAGGAAAAATTTCTAGGTCCAATTTCTTCTTGAAAATGGGAACTGGATACACCATCTATAAACAGGCTCAACACTTTTATTTTGGCAGAAGCTGGTGTATCAGTGAATTTCCTACTGAGATGGGTGGCTCCAAACACTTTGCAGTGATCTCTGGAGGGCCATGGATTTCTCTCTGGACCACAGGGAACCTTTAGAAGCAAGTCCTGCAATGCTTTTTTAAGGAGAGAGAACAGCTAATTTGATCCTAATGATGGGAGTGTTCTGACAGTCAGAGTAGATAATGAAAGTGATGTTGTGTACTCTTTACCAATAATTAAGAATATAAAACATACTACAAAGTTCTTGTGATTTCTGTGTTCATGCAGGTATATGGATGCACAGATAGAAGTGCATTTATATGTATATATAAGGAATGCATATGAAAAAGCCTAGTCACCTGCTTTCATAAATTAGAGAATGATCCTTTTAATGATCAAAAATGTTAAAGCATTGCACTAGTAACTGACAGAACAATCTGATGTTTCCATTCAATAAACAAAGCATTCCAGCTTAGTCGATATTATTGTGATTAATTTTCTTTTTCAAAATACAAAGCACTAGTGATATGTCAAGGAACAAGGTTATGAAATAGTCTTGGAATTGTTCTTCCCACAGTGAGTTATATGCTTGTAAAAAATTATTAAAAACATTTCTCAATGATCAAAATAATAAACCACAATCTTCTAAAAATTTTAACATGGTCTCCAATGTTACTGGCTTTTTCCTCTGAACCTCTCTGCATCTGCATGTATATTTGTCAACATGCACATTATATAATATATAGAGTACATGATTACCTAATAGCATACAGCTATAAGGGGTTTTTTCACATATGAAATTAAATACAATTTTTCCAAAAGTACATGTACAATATTTTAAAAAATATTCCAATAATAATTTTTATTTTTATTCTAATTCACAATAAACACTATGTTTACAGGGTAAGCATTTCAATAATAATGGTGATACCTTTTTCCCAACTAGTTTTATGATATACACTTACCATACTATACATAGTGTATTGTGATGGAAAGGACTATGTCATCTATTAAGCTGCAAACTTTCCTCCAAACTGCCTTAGAAATATATTTATTCATTTGACAAGATTTTAAATATCTCAGCCTGTCTGATTTTAATCTTCTGTTATACAAAAATTGCCAATCACAGGTTGGACAAAAATGAGGGACGGTTGTAATTTTGGCACTGCTGCCAAGAATAATTTCCTCCAGAAAACAACTTTCAAGTGTCTTTGTTTCATAAGTTGAGCATTAAACGAAACTTTGTAATTCTCAAGCACTAGAATCTATCTCGTGTGCTGCTGTGGTTTCAACAGCTGTATAGGAAACACAATAAAACTATTTTGCTCACAAGGAAATTAAATTCATTCATGTTTGTAAGACATTCTGAGAGCCACACACAGAAGGTGGTATGTAAGTGTCCATGTATGAAGGCAATGAATATTACTTTAGTTGTGTGGCTTTATAGATAATATAACATAGATCTACTTTACTCAGGCCAGTCAAAGAAATAAGGATTATCGAGAATGTTATGGAAAGTTTAATGGTGTTGGGAGAGACCCATTAACTTCTTTACATGCATTTGTCCAACAGTTTTAGCACATAATTTCTTTATTCTGCGTTTTTATTTTCATTTTGGAAGTGAGATCACAAGATTTTATTAAATACCTATGTCTAAATCTCTATTCAGAGTGGTATTTGTTTAATGTAAAGTTATCTATGTGAAAGCTAGACACCTAAATGTACTAGTCATTTATATTTTCTCTATAATCAGCAGAGAGAAACATGCATTCCCTGAGGGCAGTTCTTCCTTGGTATACATCAAAACTAGGTGGGATAAAACACCTTCTGGAGATGTCTATCTGCATCCATTAACCCTAGAGGGAGCCTATATTAGATTAGCTTTATCTATCTAGAAGTTAAAGATCTAAGGGAGCTAAGATTCTCCCTTACTGCTTCATTAATGAAAGATGCTGCCAACCCCTCCAATAATTTAAAAAAAAAAAAAGAAAAAGGAGGGAATGATACTCTAGCCCTAGTAAAATCAGTGACTCCACAAACTTCAACAAGCCCAGCACTTCTGCTGCCAGGTTCATGTGTGTGCAAAATACCCAACTTCAATCCAGTCTTTTTCCACTTGAATAAAGGCTGTGATTGTGTAAAGTTATTTTACCATCCCAGCAAGCTTCTGCAGATGAAACATACTAATTCTAGGAAGACCTATAATCTGTGTTTGTCTTTACTAAAGTAAGTGTTTATTTACTGCATTTAATTCTTTGGTTATACAGTTCAAGGAAATTCCTAAATATTTCATGCCATTGTTCAGGTATTTAAAATACTGATAGTATTGCAAATGAAGGCAAGAGTAGAAATGGTAAGCAAATAGAGATAACTGCAGCTATCTTTAAGCAGAGACTGGGCATGAGCAGAAGATGACACCTGCTCTGCTGCAGTAAAAAAATGAATGTTACCACCCTATGTATGAAAAAAAAAAGTTATTTGTTCTTTATCATAAAGCTGACAAATTCAGTTGTGCCTTTGCTACTGAGGAACTTTGGGCAGATCCACAGACCAATGGAAGCGGCTTTGCTTTCTAAAAACCTGCATCTGTGAAGGGTGTTGGTGACTGTGAGCAGGAGCAGACAGCCTTGACTGACTTAAGGATGTCACAGACAGCAGTCAGACAAACAGCAGGATTTAATAGACTTTTACAGTAGTGGCTTCTCTATCTGAACTCTAGAGAAATATTTATGCCTTTACACATTTAGCTGACATAGATCACTTCTTATATTAAAGGATATCTCTAATATGGGAAGCATTCTTGAAACACAGAAAATAGCAGTGTCAGATGAAACATGAATTAATAAGAAGTTTAGAGAAGAAATTCTCAGAAGTTATTGAGCAGGCAGTAAATACCAACCTCAAGAAAAAATTGCCACAGGAAGAGGTACACCCAGTATTTCCAAAGAAAGAAATTATCCAGTATTGTGCACTGATTTTGATAGTTCATTAGCTGTGCAATAGGTATCAAGATACGTACAGTTTTGAACACAGACAAACGCAGACTTCCTTTACTTCCATGCTATTCTTTCAAATAGAAATAAAGGCACAATAAAAAAGCAGGTAAGAAACTGTCTTAGTTTTGGAGCCTGACCCCACTGTTGGTTCCTGGCTGCTCATTTCCTTTCTTCAGCCCCAGGATGACTCATTGAAAATCTTTGGAACGTGCATCTATCATCCTCTAACACATCATCTTAATCAGTCAATACATCCTTTAATCAGTATTTTAGAAGTTTCTTGAACGAGCTGCTTTGGTGAATTTTTAAATAGATAGCAGCATGTCATAGCATCCAGGCAAACCTTGATGAAGCTGTAAGTAGCAACTCATAAAAGGTATATATGTATTCGTGGCACAGGCATCTAGGCCTATAACTTCAAGTACTGGATGACCTTACAAGCGGTGGTACCAGTTCCATCTATCCTTAAGCAAGCTGAAATTCATAACCACTCTGTGTATTTTAGATTTATACTTCCTAAAGCAATAAGAACTCTTACTATCTTAGTGTGACAAACACATTAAGAACAAACTTAGTGCCTGAAAAGAATAGAGAGCAGGCATATAGTTACTGTAATTTCTATGGGAGCTTTATTATGTAGGAAAAACTCACTTTTTAGTATTTGCAGCTGCTGGCAAATCTGAATAGCAGAGGGTTCATATTGTGTTTTTTAAGCTGATTTTCCCCTTTTTTTATCAAAGTGGACCCATCTTGTCTTTAAGCAATACCAATGATAACTCAATTTTGATGGTGGTATTTACTTTCCATCCTCCTCCTAAACTGGATGCTCTGAGAAATCCAGAGTAGTTATAAGAGTCCCTTTTTGCTTCTTTTGTGTGGACCTGGTGAGGCTCTTTAACAGCCTGTGCTCCTCAGCAGCAGATTGCACGGGGTCAGGAGGGTCAGGATGATTTGCGAGCTCTTCCTTGTGTGACAAGTTAGTTTTAGCCGCAAATACACTCAAATACAGTATTATGCCTTGATGGCTTTCCAAAGTTGTTCTGCCCCCACACCCTGAAGAAGATGGATTGCTCATGATCTGTGTGTAAGATGCCGCTGCTGTAGTCTGTCTTTAGCTCCAGCTCACATATCTCACCTCTGGGCAACAGCACTGTGTAATTGATGTTCAGTATGCCTCAAGGGGTTAAAAGATTAATGCACCACAAAGGTATCCTGTAAGCTGCAGTTTTGAGGCGATAGACTCCAATCCGCAGTATTAGGTTTCATTAGGAGGTTAAAAAAGAAGTTGCACCAGAATATGTATTTGGCCAGCAACTGTAAATAGTTGAATGGAATCATACCATACCTTTTTGAAGGTTTTTGTTGTTTGGGAATGTGATTTCACCATAACCACTGTGTGGGATTATATTTGACAACAACATTTTCTTCTATAATGTAATGAATCAATATAAGCAATGGTTATTGTTTTAAGAATTTCAAAACTATTTATGTAATTGAAAGAATTTGTAAATGACTGAATCCCAAAGCCCTGATTTCCCTGCTTAGGTTATAGGGACTTATATGAAGTCTTATAACTTCAGTGAGAAGTTGCAAATGTCCAGAGCAGAAAAATACCAGCTCCAAGAGCATATATACTTGTATGCACGCATATATAAAAATATGTACATATCCTCTTGCCCTCATTTCTAATTTTTTCTGTAAATGATTAGCTCTGCGAACATTCTGTCAAGGACACTCATAACAGGCAGATAAAATGTTATTGCAGTGATTGTATGGAGAGCTGAGTAACATTAAACTTTGAATGTGAATGGATTTTTTCCCAGTAACAAGCTTAGATTTCATATCTGATTCTGGGCTTAACAATAGCAGTATAAGGCAAAAGAGAAAAAAACCTTTTATGTATATTCTGTTTAAATTAAGTGTTCTACTTTTAAAATTAGATGTGTAGAAGTTATTTCACTGAAACTGGAAATTAAGTTCATTGAAAGCATTTGGCCATTAGCATAAATATCATAGAGGCTGATACAAAAAAACCCGTTAAGAAATGGCATGACCTGAATAAGCCATTAATATTAAAGCCGCAGTTTGGCAGATATTTAAACAATAGTGAACATCACCCTTCTGGCCTGTCTCACTGGAGAAGTCTTCAATAGAAAAAGTGGTTTTGGTCTCATCTGAATCCAGACTCAATTCTAACTATTTGTATATAACAATAATGTGATCGTATACAGGTAACATGTTCAGCATTCTCAGGGAATTTCAAAAGGCTGGCTTAGGACAGGTGTCCATGGCCTCCAGCCTAAGAAATTGAAGCAAAGAGTGTGTCACATGCTGGATTAGACGCCACTGATTAGCTCCCAGATTGCCCAATAGGTTTGTCCAGCTCTGCTTATGCTACTGATCTGCAGACATAATCCTCATTTATGCCAATGTTTGGTCTGGTTGTAGGCTATTAAATGCTTGTACAATCTAAGGATTTGGGGAAAATTTGTAAGTTTGAACTGCAAGGAGTTCCTGATTCCTTTTTGGTATTTACCAAAACTGAACAGAGCTGGAACAAAAATGAGCAATCCGCCTGTGCATAAGAAAAATGAAGATAACAATTAATGTTTAAAAGGTGCCATGTTTGTAATGAATTGCTGGGGACACTTTTTTTTTCCTGTTTTTTGTACAAGACTGTGGAATGAGAAGACCTCACTTGCCTCTTCTTGAAATGCCTTGAAAATCTTGTCTAAAAATTCTTCTCAATGAGTGAATGAAATGCAAGAGATTAGAGAAGTGGAGTAGAAACCTTAAGAAAAAATAATTGGGTTGAAAACAGAAGCAAAGAACTGACCATGTGGAAAAGTATGGAGACTGCAGTATATAAAAGAAACACCTAGAAAAATAAACCCCTCAGCGTACTCTGACATATGCAGTGCTTAGCATATCTGGTTTTGTTGAAATTTTCCTAAGTGATAGAAGTTTTTTCATGTATCTAGAATGTACTTATTTTTGCAAATGTATAAGTTAATCACAGAAATATTCTGGTTTGGAGGTTTGAGAGAGATTGCCATTACCCATATAAGGATGATGGCTCACCTCAAGTTGACTCAGCTTCCACATCTGAGCTAGGACAAACCAGCTTTCAAGCTTCCAGTCATCATGAAGTTCACAAGTCTCCGAACATCACATGGTTTGACGGTGTCAAAACCAAGATGTGCTGTTTTGTGGAAATGAGGTGGCAATTATGTAACAAGTTGCTGGAAACAATGGTGATTACACAGTAAGTTAATTATGCAATTATCAGGAGATAAAGTGCCAGTGGTAATGTGAATCATATCACCACTACAATGTCAAGGGATATTGCAATCTGGAGTTTACTGGTGTTAGCATTAAAAAGGCACCAGAATAAAAGAATCTGAGAGGACAAAGTGTGGATATACCACAAAGAGGTGAGAATCACAACATGAGAACAAAGGGGAATCTCTATGAGAGCACAAATATTTGCCAATCTTGTCACACTGTTTGCAAAACACATTTTAAAGGCATCATTTGGTTTGAATGCCAGGCTACAAACTATAGACAATGCAAAAGTCAACCTTGATATTATTGGTTAGGGCCTGACTTTTTCAAGCTTATTTTTTTTAATCTTATTTTGTTTTTTCTCTTAAATTTTATTTGTTGTTATTATAGGAATCCATCCTAGCTTGCACATAAAATTGTACATTCATGTGACATCACCCAAGGGATTAAAAACATAGACCTTAATTGGTTTAAAGGAACTAAATTTTCTTCAGGGTTTAGTTTGAATGAGATGTTTGAGAAACCCTTAACAGACCCCTTGTTCATAAGGCACTAGTGCTGGAACAAATAGACCATAATTCTATAAGCCCTAGAACCACATGAAGCTTTTGCAAAAAATCTGAAAACTATAAAAGCTCAATTCAATACACAAAGCATCAAGTTCATAGTCCAGCCTGAATGCTTTTGCTGCAGTTGCCACAGGTTTTGCACAAATTCAGCTGTACTTCAGAGTGAAATGAGATAGTAAGAATAATAGTATTTGCTTCCCTTATCTTTGATCTGATTAAGTTTATATGGCAAACTGCATCGAAGGCTGTTTATTTCTATGGGTAGTGCTCAGCCTCACCTGGGGCCTGTAGGCATGTTTAAAAACAAGCAGTAATTACAGTGAAATAAAAATATATTGTTAAAAATTTCAAATTTGATCTGTTGGGTATTTTGGGGTGATTTTACGGGAGAGCCTTCTGAGAACTGGCAAACCTTTCGCATCCATCGCTGCAGTGCAGAGGGGGAGAGGGTTGGTTTTTGAAGAAAGCATCACTCTGGAGGCTCTGGGAATTGGAGCAGCTCTAAGGTCTGCAGCTGGAGGCTGAATGAGTCAGAAGGAGCTGGAAGAGATGAAAAGGAGCTCAACATGGGCAGCAAGGCAGCTCAAGGATGAAAAGCATCACCGTGACTTTTAGCAACATCTGGGAAGAAGTGGGAAAAGCTAGATGAAGTTGGAGGGTATCAGGAAGTTCTAGTTGAGAAGGAAGAGGCACTACATGAAAAAAATTCCCTCTAAGGTGAGGAGAGCATACCAGGTTAGTTCTCAGACCAGTGATGAATACAGCAGTACTGCTGTCACTGATCCCTTTGGCATCAAAATGTTACAGTAGCAGTGGGAACAAAACTAGTCGTCAGGCTGGAAACAAAACAGGACACAACAAGATCTTTCATTCCTGTCTCTAGAGTCGCCACCAAGCAAAACTATTTTGTTAATATTTTATTGTTATTAGTCATAAGTACAGCAAGGGAGCTATTACAAGTGAAACACTAGCACAGACTGAGCTGACAGTAAGCTGAAACATGCCTAGGGCAACGAACTTCTTTTTTTAGTGTTGTGACTTTCTAGCTTCTGCTAGTGATGAATAATGTGTCAAAAGAATCCCTAAACTACTTTAATGATTACCAAGGTTACTGAATAAATGATCTGAAAAAAAGTCCAATTTTGGGGCGACTATTTGAAAATGGCTATTTTTCTTTTGTTACAACATCCATGTTAACCTGTTCTTTCAGATCTGTAGTTCAGCTATTGCCTATACTTTCCCCAATGAGTCTGAGCTTCCAGCAAGAAGGGTGCCTGTATTTGGAAAACTCGGTCCTGTGAGTTTTTCTGTGATTGTCAGTAAACCTCTTTCCCCACCATTACTCATTTTATATTCTATTACAAGTTGAGTAAACCTCAGATTCTGATTCCAGATGGGGAAGGAGTGGTGCTAAGAGCTGTCCAGTTTAGGCATTGGTGGAAAGTCTGTGTAGATAGATTTCTTACTTCATAAAGAAAGGCTGAGAGAGTTGGGGTTGTTTGGCCTGGCAAAGAGAAGGCTCAGGGAAGAGCTGATTGTGGCCTTTCAATACTTAAAGGGGCTTGGAAGAGAGGCAGACAAACTTTATAGTAGGGTCTGTTGCAAAAGTAGAAGGGGTAATGGTTTTAAACTGAAAAAGGTAGATTTAGATTTGACATAATGAAGAAATTCTTTACTGCGAGGGTGGTGAAACACTTGAACAGGTTGCTTGGAGACGTGGATGCTTCATCCCTGGAAATGTTCAAGGCCAGATTGGATGGGGCTTTGAGCAACCTGGTCCAGAGAAAGGTGTCCCTGCCCACAGCAGGAGGGTTGGAACCTGATGACCTTTAGAGGTCACTTCCAACCTGGGCTATTCTATGATACTGTGATTAACACAGGGCTTATAAATTAAACAGATTTGGGAAAGCTAATCTGAGACTCATCCTGGTGACTGAAGGCCAGGTATCTGAACCCAAGAGCAATTCAAAATTTTTCCAGGCTGTGTCTGAGTTTGTTGTGAGCTTTAGCCCATGTGTCTACATGAGCTGTAAACTTTCAGTTTTCCAGTGCTGTTACTTTCAGTTTTAGATCCTTGAATTAGTTGGAAGTGGAATTACATGAACTGAAACATTTTTGGAAACCAAGAGCTCCTACATTTCATCTGGTGAAGGACTTCGGAAATTTGTATTTTCCAGTTACACTGCCTAACCTCATAAAATATAGTCTCTCTCCTTACAGAGATTGCCTTACTAATTTCTTTTGATATGATATATAATCTTAAACTGATTACATAAACTCCTTATAAAGTCTTATTTATCATCTTTATTTTGGATTACATAAACTCCTTATAAAGTCTTATTTATCATCTTTATTTTGCTGTTGTGAGGAAAACAACTGACAGACCACAGCTCCTCCACTCTTCTGGTGTTACTGCACATATAGGAAGGAGTTGCACTTGCTTTACAGATCATTTTGGGATATGTAGCTTTCATACTTCACTGCAGTTACTCCTCTCTTCTGAATGTTGTGCTTTGAAGGGAGAAGCAGGCTAACATTAGGGGATAAATTACTTTTAAAAATGAATAAGCAGCACAGACTTGATGTTTGTTTGATAAGGATGGGATATATTTTTTTTCCATCTGGAGGAGCTGCTGTTCTCAGTTTAATCCATCACCTTCTACAAGCTTTTAAGAGCGAATAGACATGGATACGTTCCTGTGTTTTCACTGCTGTGAATATTATCACACAGTAGAGTTCTTGTGAGGACTAAAATGGACTTTTCTGTGCAGAGTGAATATTGCTTTCTGCATCTGACAGCACTGTGATTACAGAAAAGATTAAATTGTTCTCCAGAAACTGAAGACATTTGATGAAGAATTTCCATATGTTACTGCAAATAATGAGCTATTTTCATAGAATGAAATAAGGAAATCATTAATTGTTAATTTAAGAAATGATCAAAGGTAGAAAAATGAAAAGTCTATTAGGCTTATTTTTGTATTGTATAATTTTTCAGAAGGAATTAGCAAATAAATTTATATTGTTGTTTTTCTGATTGAATTGTTATAAAAGCCATTTTCAAATTTTATGAAAAATACGAACTCTAAATCACTCACATCTAAGAATAAACTGCTGATGAAAATTTCTTCCAAGTGAGATAGCTTTTACTCATTTGTTCTGGTCACCCAAAGGTACAGAAAAATTCATAGTTTTAGAAAATACTGAGTTTTTATTGCCCAGTTGAGCCAGAAAAGGGAGAAGGACAGAAATCTTCAGTGAATAAAGTAATATAGGCACAGCAACATTAAATCCATTCCATGTGATTCGGCTTGGAAACAGGTATGGGCAGCTGCTTTATTCTCACTAGTGCTCTCACTGTGTTAGTAGGCCCTCACAAATGAGTCAACAAATTAGTCAGTGTTTACCACTTAAAAACATACTGCTCATCACTTCTGTTTTAGGAAAGGTTTGGTTACATTTAATCCTTCTAATCTCTTGATTGTACAGAATTATTCTGAGGCACATTACCTTCCTCCCCACTGAACTCAGACAACATGACACTATCTTGTTTTTCCTGTAATCAGGAGCTAATGGGGACTACACAAACTGCTCCCTTCACTCTACCCCATTCTTCTCCACCTCCCTCTGAGGCAATCAAACTGTGTAATCATTAGAGAGACTAATCGAGACAACAGGATTAAGATCCAGAAGCTCACTGTAAGCCTCCGCTGAATAGTTATCTCTAAATAGAAGCATGAGTAAGTCAGAAGTTCTCTAAGAAAATCATAGATCTAGTGGGAAAGAAAGATGTAGACTTAGTTTTTGCTGATTGCATGAGGCTGTGTGTGAGGCTTCAGCTACAGTACAGACAGTAGGTGCATTTCATTTTTTAAAGGATAGGTGCTCTTTTTAAAAATCTATCATCATTTATATTTGGTAGTTGTTTGCCCTGTGTTTCCCAGCTGTTTCATAGCATTCATTGCTATGTAAGAATTCTTTCTGTATGTGCATGCAGGGATGTTCTGGAACTCAGCTTTCATGTATGGGAGTGCTTATTCAGCAGAAGATGTCTCAGAACCTGAAGTGTAAGTGTATTAGAAATATTCAAAAGCTTTGTGACATGTAAGAAGTAAGGTATATAGAGCACAACTTGGGAAGAAAAGCAGAATCAACTCCTAGTTCTCTGTGTGTCTGAGAGGGTGCATCCATGTAGGAATGCTAGTCTTTATTAAAAATAATCTGTAAGCCTGAAGAGATGAGCTGTGCAAAAGAACTGAAGAAATAAAAGGGGGAAAAAAAGGATCCACAGAGGCTGGGGGGAAATAGCTTTCAGCTGGTCATTGTTAAAGATAGTAGAACTAAATAGCAGTCTGGATTGTCACAACATCATTTTAAGCTTATTTATTTATTTACTTTCAAGAGAAGATGTTTATATTTGGCAGTGCTTCTAAAACTAAATAAACATACAGCAATCTTTAAAAGAAGAGAAACTAAAGATAGAGTGTTGATCTTTATTTTTGTTTTCATTATCCATAGTTGCATGCATATGCATTTATATACAAGTAGTTAATGCTCGAGAGAGGGAGAAAAAGCATGGCAGCTATGTGTGTGTCAGTTTGTGTGAGAGTGTGAATGCAGGTTATCTGAATGAAAAATGAATTGACTCTGTGTACAGCAGTTGGTAATGGACAGTGGTAAATGTACTGCCCAGCCACTAATTAAAAATGCAGAGTTGTTTGGTTTTCTTTTCAGTAATTAAGTGGTGATTTATTTAAAAAACCTCTCATGGTAATTCAATACATTTGCTAATTTAGTGATAGGGTCTTTATTTCCTGATAGCGTCAAATATTCTGCTGTGCACATCTGTGTCATGGATAATTTTGTCAATATACTACTTTTTCACTCATTTCAATAAATCTGTTACAGAAATAAGAAAAGGAAAGAGTGCCTGTTTGGAAACTGTAGAGTTGCTGTACTAACATGCATAGACACGAAAGAGTATTATAGGCTCTGCTGAGCATTCCTCAGAGGTGTTAACGACTTTAAGCCTGTCAAGAATGTCTCCAGCTTGTACAGCAAAGACAATTCAACAGTTTAATAAAAAGGTGTAACATTTCCTACAGGTGAGCTCAAGTGATCAAAGGCTATAATAGAGCTTTTGTTACTTCATTCAAAGAATGCATTCTTGAGTTTAACCTTTGCTTTTGATGTAATGTCATCTTTGAATGCTAACAGCCTTTTCTAGGAAGGATTAAATTGTTTGAAGTGTTTTTTGGTCTTTATTTAGGACCTGGCTTTGAAAACTAAAGAAAGTGTGGAGTAACGTGCTATAAATTATGGAAAGGCTTCAAACAGTAATATCTAGAAGAATAAAACTCATGAAGGAGAAGGTCAGGACTGGACAGCTGAATTTGGTCTACTAGGTTTATGTTCAACATGGATGTCTAGAGTTTACTCATATAAGAAAACCCTTTTGGCTGAGAATATTTGTGAAATGTCACCAACTGGTCCATCTTTATGGATACGGTACTTGCATTTCCATCTTGGAAGTGGGTAGACAACCAGCCGTAGATAACAAAAGCAAAGCTGAAACTGTACAGGCCCAGTATCTCCTCTAATTGTCTGAAGGATGTTTCTGCTCTTGAGGCAGAGATATAATATTTTCTCCTAAACCTTCACAGATTTCACCTGACCATTATGTCAATATTACCTGACTATTACCTGATATTACAAGCCTCTGACTGTGGCTGCTGATGGCCTATGCAAAATGTATTTGCTTTTGGGCTGGCAAGAAATGGTGACTTTTGCCACCTTGTTTTAATCCTACCTCAAATACATGTTAGAGTCTATGGTCACACTTTCAGCATCCCTGCAGATACAATGGTAGAAGCCATACCATCACTGGATTTTCCCAGTGTTCCTAATAAGCACTCCCACCTCCACTTTCTCCTGCTGAAAATGCAGCCCAGCAAGCAGAACACCCAATTTCCATATGCTGTGCTGATACAGGGCAGAGCAGAGATACTGAAAAGTAATATGAGGCATGACTTTTAAATAAATTCTAATAAGATGCTGTCTAAGATTAAGCAAAATATATAGCAAAAATGAACAGAAGTGACAGCAGAAAAGACATGCTCATAGTTTGTTTCTGAGTAATGAAGCCAGATAGACAAGGCTGATTAATTCTAGTAGTTATTACCAATTAATTGATTGTCTTGGCCTGGAAATGCTAATATATCTCCATCCTCTGGCATAAGGTAGTTCAGGTTGTCTTTAAAAGCATCTGCCTTGACAAAGAAACCAGAACATTAGTGAGTGTTACAGAATAGTTTTAGGCAACGGTGAAAGCTGTGGGAAAATTCAGAAATGGTTTCCACATTTTGAAGCAGCAATTTGGGCTTGAGGCAGGCAATAACACACCCAAATTACTGGAGCATGGTATACTTTCAAAGTCCGAAAGAGGCCATGGAAATAAGAAGGGAATTGGTGCCTTTTAAAAAAAGCCCCCTTGCCTGATGTTTGTTTTTCCACCCTCTTCCCCACTGCAGCTTTCCAACACTAGAGAACAGATGTGGATCCTAGGAAAACAACTTCAAGAGACTTGTTTCAGATTGCCAGAAACAACAGCACTGTGGCATGTTTTGAAGTTTAGGGTGAGGTTCACTCTCTCAAGTCATTGCCTTCATCTCAGTTTTTCTACAAAGTTGGCACTGGCACTTCAAACTAGTAATCCTCTGGTTGTACATCAATACCTGTCCATTGCCACAGCTCCAAAGTGTTTCATAAATAAGCAGTGGAATTTATTTGTGCCTTTGAAGTTTTTGCACACAAATGGAACACAGATATTAGACTTAATTCACCACTGCAGTCTTGTGAGGGTGTAGGCAGCTGGGTCAGAACAATGCAAAAGTTTGCTGAAGCCCTGCCACGGTTGGAAGGTGCAGCATGGAGATGTTCTGAGTGAAGGTCACAAGTGAAATGCTGTCCTGTTCAGGTAATAGAACCCTTCACAAACGTGGCTTTTCAGTCCTCATTTCTTACGTGGCTTCTTTTTCCAGCCATTGGGTAAAGTCTGTCTTTCCTCATGGAAGGCCTTCAGACTCTGGGCTTTATCAGACAATGCAGACTAGAAACAAGTGTCAGCAGGTCTGGAAGACAGAAGGGAGGGCAGTCTTCTTAATGGTGCCAGAATTGGAAGGCTGCTCAGTTACATTCATTTCATCTCTTGGGCTGACACCAAAGACAGATGAGGGGAAGGAATCCAAAAGAATTATTCTGTGCATGCAAAAGTTCTAAGTTTCTTACCCCATTATCACTCCTTATCACCTCAGAATGATAACATGAAATTTTCTGCCTTGGCCTGCCTTAAATCAGAGCATTGCCATATGTCCTTTTAATGAAGAACACCAGAAGAGACATTCCAAGAGTAAAATGGCTGGAAATTTTGACACGATGGACATATTATAAATTAATATAGCCATTATGTATGCTATTTAAAGCATGTACATGTATCTATAGAAGAGCATAAGTAATTCAGCAATCTGTTCATCTGTTCAATAAACTTTTAGGCAGCAAACTTTTTGGGGGTTTTGTGGATATTTGTTTTTCTTTGTAATGCATTTAATTTTTTTTTCAATTCTGTGATTTGACTAGTGTTCCTGTATTATTTAGATTGAAAATGATGTTCCTCGGTGTTGATACTGAATATGAGTATTGGGCCCACTGCCTCAGACAAGAGCAGTAGAACTTCTAGAGGGAGGAAAGAGGGCATGGGCATATGTAGACAGATAATTTTCATAATAGAAGGGAAAGATGAGGGAAAATCATATCTCTCCTGAAGACAGAGGTTGCAGGACATCACTCTAAAAGATTTCTCCATACCTCTTTTGTCAACACCAGATGGATTACTTGCCAGTGCAGATACACTGAATGCCGAAGAATAAGCACAATACATACATAAACATATGTGAAAGGTCATGTGGTAAAAGGGAGGGAATCCTACCTCTGCAATTCTTAAAAAGTCTTTAACACTTTGATTTATAAGGCCTTAACCAGTGTATTATTGTATAACCTTTAGGATGCTCATTTTTTTATGTCCCAAATTCATCTTGCACAAAATACATTGGACAACTTATCCAAAAGTACCCAGGTGAAATTCTTGCTCTTTGAAGATGCAAAACACAGTGGGTTCATTTTAGACACCACTTCATTTCCATTTCCGTAACTGTTAGAGAAAATAGACTTCTACAGGATTAGAAATAAATTAACATTTTTATCGCTGTTAGCTATGATTCCAATTTTTGGATAGTGCATGCTAACATGTGAGTTTTAAGACTGCATAATAAAATTTGTTTGTTTTCTCCTGCTAATACTGACAAATCCATATAAATAGTGCTCACTTGAAAGAAATTATTTATGCCACACAACTTTCAGGAATTATGTTGTTTTAAATTGAGACATTGTTAGCCAGCATATGTAGTGATTCATTTTTATGAGCTCTGTGTGTCTTTCATCACCAGTATAATTTTTTCTCCATTTTATTAAGAGTGGTCTTTTTTAAATTAGATGAGGTTGCTGATCCTGTGAAACTATTTGAGAGAATAAAACAAAGACATATCTTGAGTGAATGTGTTCTTTATTTTATGAATAAATCCGTGCTATAATTTTATTTATAGAAGCATCTGTAAATACTAAGCAGTGTTCACTTCTTTATATCTTTACTCATAGAGAAGTGGTTGATGTTTCTGACCAGAAAACAAAAAATCCGGGCAAATAATTGTAAAACTTCCTTGCTGAACCAACTATTTGCTGCTTTTACTACTGCTGATGAAAGAAATGGCGATGTTTTATATTTAAATGTTTATTTCATATGTATCATGAAAATGAATGTTTTACTGTAATAGTTGACCTTAAACCATGCCACAGGGATGTTTTTCCATAAATTCCTACTCAGTGGAAGAGTAAACGGTTTTATATTATGGAAATTCAGATAGCTACGCCTCCTGTAGAAAAGCAAATTAACTGACTGGAATGCCCCAAATTTTACACCAAATTAGCATTTTATTGTCCTTTTCCCTAGTTCTGCTGGTCACACATTCTTTTTCATTCTATAGTGGAAATAAAGTGTAAATAGTAAAATATACTTGTTTACCAGGCAAATCTGCATACCTCTAACTGTATAATGCAAAAGAAATACTTAAAAAACTTATTCAGTATCATGCAGTGCCTTATGAAATTCCTAAGGCAGAGTGAGGCTGCTGCCTTTATTAGCAACAAGAAGTGTTTGGTTTGGTTTTTTTTTACTTATAAATTTCAAAAAAATTGTAAAAACATTTTTTCTCTGAATTTGATTCTAAGGAAACCTAATGGCAAAATATATTTTGTTAGGGAGGCAAACTGGTGAGAGTTGCAGTGTATGTTCTTTGTCTTCACAGGAAAAAAACAGCTTAAAATTCAGGTGCAAACATGGAATTAGAAAAATTTAGAGTTCACTTTTTAAATTTTTAAAGCTATTAGAGGAAATCATTCTCTACACACTTAGGTAGAAACTTTCTGGACAGGTATATTATTAAGGTGTGCAGACTCACATCTGAAATATTTTCTCATTGCTGTAATTCCAACTCTCCATGCACTTCTCATATGGATGCATTTCAGTCTGAGGAGAAAACACGAAAAAACCCTAGACTGATTTTTTTGACTTTTGAAGTCCATGCTCTCCAGGTAGCTACTTACATGTTTTCCTTCTCTGGTGCAGTTTAAGACAATGTCCTTCTATTCTGTCACTAGTTGCCTGGGAGAAGAGGCCGACCTTCACCTGGCTACAGCCTTTTTGCAGGGAGGGGGTGATAAGGTTTCTCCCAAAGCCTCCTTTTCTCCAAGTTAAACACCACCAGCTCCATCAGCTGCTCCTCACAGGACTCGTACTCCAGATCCTTCACCAGCTTCGTTACCCTTCTATGGACCTTTCTTAGCACCTCCATGTCCTTCCTGAATTGAGGTGCCCAGAACTGGACACAGCACTCAAGGTTTGGCCTCACACGTGCCAAGTACAGAGGGAGAATCACTTTCCTAGACCTGCTGACCACACTATTCCTGATACAGGCCAGGATGCCATTGGCCTTCTTGGCCACCTGGGTCAGTTGTGGTGAAAAATTCCTTTATTTTATTAAAGAGCTGTTCCTCTGCAGGCTAATACTAGATGCTGTCCTTAAACAAGCCGCCCACTAATTTATACATTGATGATAAACAGGATCTCTGATAAGGTTTGTGACACGCTTGGGATCCCCTAGGTTAAAAATCAAATGTTGAAACTCAGAGTTTAAGCAGTGGTTTACAAATTGTCAAATCTTTTGAGGTGTGTGTTTTTGCTCAGTATAAACTTTTTTTTCTAACCATTCCTAGCGTACCTTTTGAAAAACAATAATTTGAAAGCAGACACCTATATACTGTTTTATTTCTTAGGGAAATTAAAGAAGGAGGCATTCCTTCAAGTTGGGTCACTCTAAGGAGCTTTTCATCATAGCTTCTCTTTGACAAAGTAAGGCAATTCTGGGCAATGTGAGGATAAGGGGAGATGAGACAGACTATAAAGCTTTTCACCTGGAGCAGAGGATTTTTTTCTCCCATAGTTGCGTCAAAACATGTTTTCAGCTTCTGTGATTTTTCCTAATCCTGTATGTTCCTTTCAGCTGTTTCAGCATGCAGGGCATGTTTACAGACAAGATAATGTAGGCAGGATCACTAGCTGGTTATAAGAGTTATTCATAGCTCTGTGCATAAGTAAGGATAAACAGAAGAGTTTATTTTCTTGACAAGATTCACTGTGTTGTAGTTAGATGGAGTAGGTTTAGTGTGTTGTCCTAATCCAGCTCTTACAAACAAGATATTTATTCAGCAAATCCCTTGCAGTGGATTAAAATCTTAACCTTTTGAGTCCCTTAGCATGAAGATAAAATCACAAGCAGAGGTAGTCTTGAAAATATTTCTTAGTGGCATATAAATATTTGAAAGGAAGTTTATATATCTTAAAGCAAGATAAAAAATCTTACAGTGTAAAAAAATTGAACATGATGACAGAAAATATTTATTTGTGGGAAAGAATAACTAGTGAAATTATATATTAACAAATTGTTCTCATACATGAGTTATTAAAGGAGCCTTTCCAATTCAGATCTACAAAATAATATTCACTGAGGACTTTTAATAGGTCAGGAAGACCTACTGACAACTCAGGGCAGCCCTTCCTTGTATAGACAAATGATTAAACTAACCTTTGATCAAACTCATCTTTGTACACCAAATTCAGAGTAATCTTTGCTTTTACAATGTCTTTAATAATTAGGTTCACTCCTGATGAAATTTCTTCTTGTCTTTTTTTTTTTTTTAGGGAGGTGTTCTATCATTCTGCATGCTAGTAATAACATTATTGCTTTGTACTGAAGACCTTTTTTCTATAGAAGCTTGCCAAAATGATTAGTTTATGAAAATTGTTTTGAGACATATTTTAAAAAGTTTCAGCTATGTCAAAAAAGCACTTTCCTCTCAGAACAAGTGAATGCTTTTTTTTGTAAATACCAATCTTAGTTATGCTCACACAATGAAGAGTGAAGATCATGGAGGTGAGGTGTATAAGTATTTATTCAGATTTGGAGATAAAGGTTTGAGGTGCTAAGCCATATAGTAGACAGAAGCAAAGTCACCTTTGCCAAAAAAATGTTTTACTTTAAATCAAAATGGTACACTATCGTGTTTCAAGAAATAATCCATAATTCCAGAAATTATTTAAATATTGCTACATGCTAAGTTTCAAGCAGACCAAGAGAATATGTAGCTGAGGTCCCAATGAAGCCAGTAGTAACACCACAGTAACAGTTTTTGGCCAGTTTTTTTGGTGCATCAGAAAATCCTTCTTTCCAAAGTTAACTAGCCTCGTTTAGATTTTAACCATGTCCGTATTGGTTACAAATAGTTGCTTGCTTTCCTTGTACAAATTCTAGACTAAGAGATTTGACCCTTTTCTGTTTTCTGTCTGTTGGTCTCTTGTTCTCTCGTCCAAGAAATGAAAAACCTCTTGATGTGCAGTCGGCAGTCTGGTACATGATATAGCAGGGATACTGTGAGCAGCAAACCACTGCCTCAGAGGTGGCATGTGAATAATTGCTGCTGAGCTGCTGGAGTTGCCAATCTGGCACGCAGGATGGTGCCTGCTGAAGAGTGCAGCCGTGCTAGGAAAAGTCATCATTCCCTTCCGTGTCCTTTCTGTGTGCGGGGCGGGGACATTCCAGTACCCGTTAGGCTTTTTGTTCACTATCACTATCACTCATAAGCAGCTGCCACATATCGTATTTTCCATCCTTTCAAGCATCAGATGTGGTACTACTGAATAGCTGCACCGCACTGATTCTGGAGCGCTGGTTACGCCGGGTGGCTGAGTGACTATTAGCTGTGGCAGGTCGACAGACTTCTTCCCAGTAGTACTCCTAAGGGGGTCCTCAGTAAAAAGGCAGAATGATTTTTGAAGTTTCTTTTTCTATCTGTCTGCTAGGAGCTTCCAAAAATAACCCCTATTGCTCCTGCTATTAGAGCTGAGGCTGGAGCCGCGCACTTGGGGAGCGTTCGCTGAGCTCAGCGTGGATCCTGGCATTTCAAAGCCAGTGCTGCTCCATGCGTAATTCAAGCAGAAAAGTACTTACACCCCTTGCCCTGCAGTGGGCCAGGCCAACTGTCCCGATGAATTTACAGGCTTTAACGTTTCACAGCCACTTAACATTAAGCATGACTCCTTCTGACCCCCAGCCCTCCCAGGCTGGAATAACAGGCCGTTCAGTGCCTTACCTAATTGGTAAGGCAAGATAATAATGAGAGTAAAAGAGACACGAAGACAGATCATGCCTAAATGAACACAGGGGAGCTTAACCAGCAGGAATAAGAATAACTAAGATCTTGTGCCTATTGTTTGCATAACGTCCTGTTTTTATAAATGCAGCTTCTTATCAGCACTTCAATCACACTTATAAATGCACAGAAAAGGATGAATGCAGATGCTTGTGACACAGGAGGGATGACTTCACAACACAGGTTGAGCTGCTGCATATCTTTCTAGAATAAGGAATAAAAGATCTTGCACACTTTTTTTTTTTTTGCCATAGGCCTCAGTATCAGACTGCAGGGTTTTTTTTTTAATTACAAAAGTAGCAATTTAGCAACACAAAGGAAATAAAAATTCATCTTTCTACATCTAAATTTATTTTAAAACTGACTCTGCAGAACCAAGGCCTCTGCAACTTTTATAAAAGCAATATTCTAGTCTTTTTTGTATTCCTTAAAAGTGCTTATCAAGATGAATGGGAACAGTGGTGTGTAATTTCAAAAATGTAATTGCTTTTCTCTCTAGCTTTCTCTAAGCATTTTCAAGGTCACTCTTATAAGGGGACAGATAAACCTACAATCCAAGTCTTCTCCTGGTGTTCCATGGCAGTGCATATTACTCCTTAAACAAAAGTCTTATAACTTCTTGAATTGTTCATTTCTACTTTCCCCCCCTTCTCAGAAGAGAGTATGAAACTCCTACCAATTTGCATATCGTGACATAACATTAAACCTCTGAGTGACCGTGAAGCAAAGTATACTTGCATGTATTTTGAAGAACAACTGCAAATGGATGAATAAAATTTATTTCCCTGACATCTGCAGTGTGTATCAGTTCTGGTTTGCTTCTTCAGTCTCATGTGTAAAGAATGGGGCTGTTGAGAGAGGCTGCAAAATTTGAGCTCGTGTTCTTTGCGTGGTATCTTCAGGCCTGCTTTAGGACATGCTTACCTGCCAGTGAGTTTGTTCTCCTTTCTGCTTGGGCCACATTTGAGTGGCTGCTATTTTCATTCTCAACCCAAGATTCTTCTCTGGAGGGTGTCAGGTAGGGGCAAAACCGGTGCTGCACTGTTCTTACAACCTGCTGCAGACAGTTGAAAGGTTTCCTGGGACAGCATCCCTTGGTGTCCTACCAAATTGGACCCATCTGCCAGATCATGAGAATGCTGACAGGATGCAGTAAGAAAGGGAATATATAGGTGCCACTGTGGGCATTCTTTGTGTGTGTAGAAAATGTGACAGAAGCGTCCTATAAATACTTACACGGCTTCATGCCATGTCTTCACTGGAGGTTGTGGTTCTAGGAGCTAGATCATTTTTCAAAGCAAAGGGATTTTCACCAAAGGAAATGGTGAAACTCATCACAGGAAGAGAACACTCCATCAGTATAAATCTGGCATTTTCAAGATGATCCTCTTAAATCACTGTTATGACTGTTTCAGCACTAGTTTCCTCAGCTCAAGAGTATCTTAAAAGAGACATGAAAAACAACATTCCAACATTTCCTTAATATCTTTATATCACAAATTAATGCTCACTCTGCTCTGACACTTTGGTTTGTGTGACAAAGCCCTGTAGAAAACCTGAAAAATTGTCTGGAAAAGCAGACTGGATAGAAATAGAGAAGTAGAAACAAAGTTGATTTTTTTCTATTGAGTTTGGGGTTTACTTTTTCTATAAAGTTGGGGATTTACTTCTTTGATTGAAAGAAATTTTTCGGTCATATTTTTGTAGCCAGAATTTATGCCCAGTGCCAGAGGCCTTCTATATCAGCTGCCTGATCAACGTTCAGCATCACATGAAGGGTCTACGAGGAGGAAGAGTATTGCTATTGCTGAACATTACATCTCTTACTCAGGTGGTAAAAGAAGACTCAGTACCCTTTATTTTGTCAGCTCAGGTACCCTAGATTATGCCCTTGACTGTGTAGAATATTATGTGCTGTTACCAATTCTTGTATGGTCACCCTTCTCCTACTTATCTTTTGATTCTGGATTTGCACATGAATTATTTCCAGTGTCCTCATGTCCAACAGAACAATGCATATGCACTGTTACATTAAAAAAATGATTTTTTATTATTTCCTTTGGGACACACATGCACACGTGTCAAGCCAACAAAAGCTTAAAACAATATTACCTGGAAAGATACCTATATTTGGTGTGCTGTCATGTAGAGATGCATGAAACCCATAGGTATTGCAGTAGCTCCATGTTCTCTTGCTGTTACAGAGCATTAAATGTAGTTCATCTCTCCTGGTGTATGCTTGCAGACACTGTCTAGCTCTGCAGGGCACATGCATTTTCTGGTCAGCCATCTGCATGTCCATAACCAATGCCACAGCAAAAGTCTAACTATGTTACATTCAGCCATCAATTTCAACAACAAAATAAAAAAGTATATTTCGTTAAGACAGCGTGTATCGTCTCAGGGTTGTCACTGGCTCTTTTTTCCATCTTGCAGTGTGCCTGTATTTCCAGTTCTCCTCTGTAAGTCATAAAAGTGCTAAGTATTCTGCAACCTGGACACATGCTTCTGTTATTGTGATTAACAAAGATATTCCAATGGAACTCCATTGACGAAAATGACATGTCAACTGGTACAACTGGAGACAGGCAACTGGTGAGGGTTCTTCTGGAGAACTTGTTCCTAATTTAGTATCTCACTCTGATCTACCAGAAATCTGATTCATTAATCTTTTAGACATACTGGAAAATCCCATCTATTTTAATAACCACAAGAGAATAGAAATGGTTGAGGGTCCTGTGATTATGATTGATCTTTGCTGGGTAATCTATGGAAGATACTCTATTAAATTATGTTGATCGACAGTATTTGAATTTGTAACATTCAGTTAATTTTTTTAAGGGTTCCAGAGTCTGGATTGCTGTTGATTAGCATTGTTATAAATGAATATAAATATGTTCCACAAACCATAGCAAATTGAACTGCGAGATTTTTGTCAGTGAAGTTATTCCTAAATCAATTATTCATAAGTAGTTCAAATGATGATCAAGTTTAATGCAGTGCCTACTCAACAGAAGTAGGAGAGCTATTGAGAAAGGCTTTGAAGAGCCAGTTTGCCTTGTTCCATGGTAATCTTAAATTGTTTACTGGCCAAATAGCTCTGATTTTCTCTTATATTTCATTGGGTTTGATTATGTGCCTTATATTTCATTTACTGGCATAGATTTCAGTTATGGATTTTCCTGAACTTGGCAAGGGAAGCCAAAATAATTCTCTTTCATTGTGACTGTAGCCAAGGGGATCCCTAGAAATGGAAACTGTCAATAATTTTTAGTATTGATTTCCACTTGCCTGGAAAGCTATTGCTCCTTCCAAACAGAGGAGATTTAGGAATCCCTACAAGACAAAACCTTTGTGGCTTGCTTTAGGTGTGGGTATGAGGCCATTACCTGGCAATCAGCTACCCTTCACAAAACTCTCCAGCATTTGGTCTCAATCAAGTCTCTGTGATCAGTGTTTCAGAAAGCAGCATTAAGTTGTCCCTTCTCTGTCTCATGACAAATGCTGTAATGATAAAACAGTGCCAGTGGATCTCTGTGGGTAGTTGACAAAAAGATCTGTATCGTTGCAAGAAAAGAGGAAGGCATCGCTGTAGGTATCACCCACTCTATCTCTGGCCATGTAGGCGTGAGAAACTCATCTGTTTTTCTAAACTCCTGTTAGTAGATGAAGGGGATTTTTTAAGAACAGTGGGGTTTCCAGGGGATCTATTCAAGGCTGAACAGGGATTGGACTGTTTGCATTTCATGTATTTCAGAACATTCGAAGCTATTTCCAATGCATGGAAGTTCTTTCTTGTCCAGGACTGGAGAAAATTGAGATCTCCAATTCCTTTCAATCAGCAGAGCTGAAAAGTAGCTTTTGTCTGAGATGTTTCCCATGTTAGCTGGTAGTACGTGAACCCTAAATAAAGAAGGGATGAGAAGACACTGATATTCTATCTCTTGGATATTTGTCTACCTCCAAAATCAGATGACATAGTGCACCTTCAAAAGCCAAATTAATCAATTTAATTATGAGTACCTTGAGGGGTTTCATTCTATTAGAAAGAGTCTGCTTACATCATGCTTTTCCAAAATAATCCTATCAGTGCATTTACTCAAGCAGATGAATCTTGAGCTGTCCTCTGGGCTTCAAAAAATATGTAATAACTTGCTGTAATAATATTAACAGAGAAGTGGGGAAAGGTTCAGTTACTAACACTACACAATCCACCTCAAACCTTGTTTTTTAAAAATATTTTTTCAAATCAGAAGCGTAATTTAAGGATAAGACATTGTTAGCTATCCTGGCTTGCTTGGGGCTTTGCTGCAGAGTGACAGGTCTTTCTTCCTCCGTAGACTGGATGCTCTAATTACACCTACTGCAAGTCAGAGCTACACTACTACAGCATCAATGCAAATGTCAGATGTCTTTTCACTTTAAACTGTCTACTCTCTAATAACAGTGTCTTATTTCCAGGAAGAGTTTTTAGGAAATTTCTTTATATTTAGATACCCTTTATTTGTCTCCGTCATCTTTATGTCTCTAATTGTGTTCAATATCATATTTCCCTTCAGAGGTCTGAGAGCAGTGCTTTGAAAGTTTATATGTTAATTGCCAAGGTCAGAAGAAAGAGAAAACATTCTCTGATTGTTTAATGACAAGTAGTGTGATTTGAAACAGAAGTTTAATGGACTAGTCTGTCTCTTAATAAAAAGAACTGTTTCAGCCATATTGAACATCCGCAATTTAATTCAAACCCGGTCAGTATAATACAACAGGTTTAAAAATATTTTTAACACTCTTTCTGTACAATTCAAAAGCTTAGTAAAAGCCTTGCAAGTAACTTTTTCAGGAAAGTCATCTATAATGCCACTCTTGCATATGCTTGTAAAGCTTTGCTGTTTGATACCTGTTCTGCTCGGAAAAGCCAGTGTCCAAAGCACGAGTAGATTTCCTTGCCATTTCTGCGCCTTTGTCAAAGACGACAACTATCTGTGGTATGTATAAGAGAACTGAAAAGTGGCCTGTTATCACTTCTAAGAACCTGATCCTACTTCCACTGAAATCAACAGTGATTTACAACACCTCAAGTAGAAGCAAGATCTGTATTGCTACATAACATTTTATTACATTGCGTAGTATTGAACAAAGTTTAAACACTGCATAGAATCACAGTGTCTTTGGCAGAACAAGAACATTTTTGATCACAGCTGATTCTCCCCTCATTTGATTCCTGCAAAACAAACTGATTAATCCAGTTTCTTGACTTATTTGTATCTGGTTTCCAGTAATAACTATGTTAAACCTGTTTTAAACAGTACATAGATCACCCACAAGATATTATCTTACATGTATCAACTAATGGTGAGCAGCTAAGTGGTGCACTTGCAACTGGATGTAGCATTTGGTTTTTTTAATAGACATATCATCAATCTGTCCACACAGGAATGGTATGGTTCAGTTTGAATAAATGGCATTCGAGCTCCCTTAATAAAATTTTTCCTCTGTTCAGAGCAATAAATGTGCATGCAAACCTTTTCTTGTCTATGTGTAGTATCAGTTTGTGTTAGAGGACCGTATCTTGTTCATTTTATGTTTATGGCATCTAAGTCTAAAATCCAGAAAAATAAAATAGTTTGTTTATTGTGCTTATCCTTATTGGAGCTATGGCACAATGCCACACTGCTGTTCCCTGTAACTGTCCTGCTTCTTTGGCTTTCAGTTTCAAGTAATAATGTTTGGAAAAAAAATTACAGGAATTTTGATTTTTTTTAAGAAAACGGGACCATGCTCCTGGCTTTCAGCCCAAGCAAATATAAAATATATGGAAAATTCTGATGTGTAAAAAGCATGGTTTATCAGGTCTTCCTTCTCTCCTCTCTAATGCAGTAGATGAGCAGTCCCAAACCTCAAGCAGCTGACAAATGCCTACCATTTATGTACAGTAGATGTTACTAATCAGTCAAGATACATCTCTCACTGTCTTCTGATGAAGGTGTGGCTTTGGAAATAAGTTGTTGCAACTTTCTTTCAAGAAAAAAGTAGCACCATGCCCGATTTGAATCTTATCTGTTCCTGATGGATGTACCAGTGTACATTTCTTCAGGAAAGAGTTCTATTGGCATTGCAAAAGAAATGCACTGACCCCTCACAGCTCCCTGCATTATAGCCTGCTCTTATAAATTATTGTGTGAAAGTGACTTTCCAGTGGTTATGACATAGCTATAAAATATTTCTATTTTCCAGGATTTAAAGAAATGCAAATGCTTTGTTTTTTTCTGTATTTCTCCCTACCTGCAGCTGTGTATTCCTTGTGAAATGTCTGCTTACCTACTAATGGAATACTCAGGCCTATTTATTTCATTTTTTTTTCCTACTGAAACTGAAGCTCTTTGGACAGTTACAAGCCTGTAATACTGGGAAAAAGGGTTCCTTACACATAACTGATTCCCCTTGTCATTTTTGCAAGTAGCCAATAAATAGTGTAACACCAGTAATAAGCTAAAGGCACGTCAGTCAACGCATAAAGGGGTGGGGGTGTTTTTTGAGTGGGGAAGTTGCTTTTGAACTTCCAATTTATTTTCTTATTGCTGAGGAAGAATTCTCCTTTCCTGGATGTTTTGTAAACGCAATATATATCTATTTTAATTTATTTACTTCTTTGAAACAAAAATGCATTTTTTGGCAAGTGAAAACCAGTTTATCTTTTTATCCTGAAGAAAGTCCGCTTGGAGACAGCTTGACATATGCTTGTTGTAAGATGTTTCCTGCACATCAAGAAGCTGCATTCATTTGGTAGTCAAAGTAAAACAATGTTTCTGAATCAATTTGCAACTTCTCTAGAAAAAAAAAAGAATTTCAATACTAAATGAGGAGTTCCACATTACAATAATCTTGGCAGCAGCTCAGAATTCATGGTAGCAAAGTTCTTTTTGGCAAAATGAAATTGAGAGGAAATCAAGAGCTTTTAATTTTGAAAACAATTGTTTATTTGCAAAAAATTGTTATGTTTTTCAGGTTTTTGTTGATGAATTCCACTGGTTGGCAGTTTCTTGAAAGATTATTGTTCATTATCATTCTTAATTGGTCTTTCATAACTTTAAATAGACAAAGGAATCCTAGTATTTAAAGAGAGGCAAGCTTCTCAGTGGTCAGTATCTTTAATCCTCTGAAACACAGACAGGAGACATTTTACCTTCCTCTAATTTTTAATTTATTTCCTAGGAAATACCAGTGATCAAAAATAAATAGCAGTGATCAAAAATAAGTGGCTTGCAGTCATTTGCAGTCTAGAATTGAAAGTTTCAGTCTTACATTTTCATTTTTAGAAGTGGGAAATGCCATTGTAATGTAGCTTAGAGTGAGCTTCCATTGCCTGTCACATTCTTCCCAGCAACACTTCATGTCTTGAGCCAGGATAAGGCCCAAACACAAAATTAAACTCAGGGTTGATCTCAGAAATCATTCTTATCTGAACAAGGAGATATTAAGTTCTGGACTTCTGGTCTGAGTCCTTTGTAATCTTTAAAATCAGAGGCAAGGGAAGTCATGTCTTTCTATTTGGTGTCATGATTGTCAAAGCAGATAAGACTCATTCCAGCTGTTCATGGCTCAATCACAATATTTGACTAGAAAGAATTTTCTCAGGAAGAAAAATATATGAACATTCTCTTCAGCACTTGTGGATGTCAAAGTTTAATGGTATTTAAATGCAGATTTTAAATCATATGTAGTGGTGCTGAAGCTGAAGTGAAAATACCTACATTAATGTTAACAGTCAGGCCCAGAGTTCAATTAAACAATTAGGATATATATTAGAAGCTTAGCAGGGAGTTGGGAGAATTGGTATTTTGTGGGGTTTATGTTTGGGTTTTTTTAAGAAAGAAAACTGCTGTGTGCATATATTTATTATTATCATATATAATTGTAAACAATATTTAAGCCACAACTTCCTAACAGCAGATAAAGGACACCTTGAAATGCTGGTATTTTTTGATGGCAAATCCTAGAATGCTAATATATGTTATAGGTATGAAATATTTCCTTGAGAAAACACCGTGCAGCCCACCAGAGGCCTTATATGTGAGTGAAAACTGTGGGAGCCACTGGAAGAGCGTGCCTTTACATTTTAAGTGGACAAGCAGTTTCAGAGAAGAAAGCAGCTGGCAGAGAGATCCATGATCAGCTAACCTAAGCAGCAGCTCCACTGTGCCATTCTGGCATTTTAATGGTTCTGTTATGTAATTTTTAAACAGCTGCATCATTATGCAAATATTTGGTAAAGTGTACAGCCTTAGGTACCTTAGCTAACCATCACGGCTTGTCTGCTGCTGGAACTGTTACCCTTAGTCTATCTGTCTTATAATGATTAAACATAATGTAAGAAATTTAGTGGTTCAGGCCAAATAATTGCTACAGAAGGTCCTCCCAAGGGCACCCTCTCTGTCTATTTCTGTGTACTGGACACGATTTTCTCATGATTAAAATTCAGGTGCAGAGTTCTTAATCAGGCAGAAATAAACAAGAATCATGCTTGTGCTGAGCTGACAGCGTGGGAGAGCTGGTGGCTTTGCTCCGAGGACATGCCACTACCACATGCTTCCCCTGGAGTTTGATCATGGTGGTCACCACAAGTCTATATGGTCTTTGCAAAGCTGCAAGGAGCCTTTCCTTCACTTGGACAGTCACAGAATGTCCTGAGTTGGAAGGATCATACAACTCCTGGCCCTGCACAGGACCACCCCAAGAATCACACCATGTGCCTGAGAGTGTTGTCCAAACACTTTTTGAAGGCTTGGGGCATGTGCAGATAAGTGTCTACATGTCTACATGCTTGGGGCACGTGTCTCCTGCAGATGCTGCAAATTGAAAGTGCAGCGTGAGGGTGCTGGCCTAGCTGTAACCGCAGCACAAGCGGGCGCGATGATGGCACGTGCAGCATCAGAACATGAAAATTCAGACACATTTGCATGTACAGAGCTAAGTGGAAACTTGGGACACCATTGTCCTAAGCAGTCTCAAACACATAATTACACAAAACCAAGATTTTGAGGGAGAAAGACCAAGGTAGTTCTTCCAAAACACCTTTTGACACCTTTCAACAGCTACTTGAAATTGTGTGTGCCTGTGCCTGTGTGCGTGTGCTGGGAAGGAGCAGCACACACAGGACACACTTAGCTGGCGAGCTGATTTCGAAAGTTCTGCTGGAGATTGCCCTGTTCAAACAATTCTTTGAAAAGAGCTTTGCTTCTGAGCCGTCTTCACAAAGAGACTACCAGGTGATGTGGACCAACCCACTCAAGGGAACTGTAAAAGCGTAGAAATGACCTGAGTGAGGCACTGCAGAATGAAATGTCCCTTACAGCCTGTAGCGAGAATGCTGTTGCAAAGTTCCTCCTCCCCCCGCACCTTTTAACTTAATCTAGATGAATTGTCAAAAAAAAGTAGCTGGAGGAATTCAGAGAGGGAGCATATTTATCGAATATGATTAGATTATATTTATCTTTTTTAAAAATGCTTTTATTGATCCTGTTTCCCTCTGGATCTTTATGGATGCATTTGTATGCATTTATATACATCTTTGTGTAAATTTTATAAATAAGACTTGTTACCATTAGAAGGGCTTTCATCAAGACAACTGGATGTGGAAGTTTTTGGGTATTTATGGGAGAGGCATTTTTGTAAGAAAAACATTTTTCACAGTCTGAAAACTAAGCAATAAAGGGCATGTTGGCAAGAAGTATACGACAGTCCACAGCAATATAAATGCTATGAGTGAAAGCTCTGTTTAGAAAAAGAGGCTGTATTTAACAAAAACAAGTACTAGCTGACTAACATTTATGTTTGCCTTTCCAGCAAGTGATATTGAAATTGCATGCAGGACAGTGGGCTCTCAGCAGAGAAGGTGCCAGATTGCTCCAGGTAGATCCTAAGTAAGTGTTATAATCAAAATGAGTCACTGGAAATTCTGTCGGGTGATGAGAGCGAATCCAGTGTAAGTTATCCGCCAAAGGAGCGAGGCTGGAAAAGCAGAGCAGAGCCTGGAGAAGGATCTCAGAGGAGGCTGAGACATCGGCAGGTGGCAGCATCGCCACAGCCCTGGCAGCCCCGGCGGGGTGACAGCCCCCATCACTCCCGCTGCAAGTTTTACATATGGAAAGTTCCGTGACCTTTCACAAATTTATTGTCACCCTGGTTGAGTGGCACTAGGTGCAAATAGTCCGCCCCTCCTTCAGTGTTTGCCTGTGACTGGCTCTGGTAATTAGAGATTTCCAACTCTGGGAGCTGCTCGGCTCATTTGTTCCACTCATTGTTTTTGCTACGTGACACAACCTAAATTCTCCAGCTTGTATTTACATGAGCCGGTTCTCAGCCTCACGCAGAGAGGAACCGGGCTACAGTCCACTAGAGCTGGGAGAGGATGGGATTGTGCGAGGGAGCGTGGGGAGAGGCAATGAGGTTTGGGCTTGTTCGTGGCTGTCTGTAATGAGCCTGAGTTTGGTGTTCAGAGCCAGCACTCAAGTACCATTGTTAAAATCGGCAACTCTGTGTGGAATTTCAAGAGCAGGCTTTTAGAGGGATTCCTAAAATAATCTGAGCATTTTGTTTGCGCTGGCACTTCTGGCTGATAAATTCATGCATAAATGTCAGCGTTTGTTAGTGGATGTATTATATCCGCACACTTACAATGAGTGAACCGTTCTGACCAAGACATTGTAATCAGCCACCTAATTCTGATGTCAAATGGCAGCTTTCAAGGAGTTTTTTCCTTTTTTTTTGTCTTTCTCTACCCCCCACTTTCCCCCACCTTATGCATATGAAATACACTTTCCAAAGAAGGGTCCTTCTTTTCAGGTTTTATCAGACTCAGGAATCAAAGGTCAAGCTCCAAAAAATGACCCTCCTCCCCAAATTTCAACTGCTCATTTCACAGTGAAGTTAGTTTATCTTCAACTACAATCCAATTAGACTTTCACCCCTGACACACCGGTGAAGTGATAGTATTATTTTTTTTCTTTTGATTGTTTTTAATCTAACTGCTACTGTAGACACAGAATTATTCAGCCTTGATTAAACATTTTCAAGCTGTCTCAACAAGCCAATCATGTGCACATACATTTACACACACGTTTCTCACAGTAAATTAGTAACAACTGCTTATATGGTTAATAGTTCAGAAAATGAAGTTCTGCCTTCAGAGGTATATTGTACTGCCACAATATACACCCCAAATTGACACTACATAGTTGTGTATGCAGGTTCTACTTAAAATGATGGTAGACTGAAGCACCAGGATTCATTAAATTGAGCAGAGTTTCTCATTAAATGTGTAGATTGACACTCAGAACTGACTGTCATTTGGGGTTTTTTTCAGCTGTTTTTCCATACCATCAATGCTTTATTTAGAGTGAAACTTTACCACCTGCTGGCTGAGAGGTAGCTGGTTTGTGGGGGGAAAAACAAGCAGAAAAATATTTTACATTATTATTTTTCTGGAAGAGACAACTGGAAGTTTACAGATTTAAGATCTTGATCTTGTCTTCTCCTTATTTTTTTTTTCCCTGCGTAATTTATTCTCTGAACAATGTATGTTATCTGGTTTGCAATGTGCAGAGTATACATTTACATTTGTTTTCTAAAGGGAACCCAGTTACTTCTCATCTATTTTCTATAATAATCTCCTCTGCAGAGGTGTTAGCAAGTATATTTCATTTTAACTGTGCCCTATAAATCCTTCATGGAAAATTCCAATTAATATGGCTATGCAGCAAGCTGGGCCAAAAAATTAACTGATCTCTTCTTGCTCAGCAATGTGACTTGATGAATACAGGAATGGAACAGACTCAATGCAAAAATATTCTTTCTCCTTAAGGAGCTGGAGTCACCGGGTGCCACTGTTTTGCATCTTAACATAAAAATCTATAAGACTGCACCTTGTGGTATTAACAGATAACACCAGAATGCTCTACCCCATGGCAATTTGCTGAGATGCAAGATATCAGTGCCCTGAGACTCTCGAAAGATTTTTTTCTTTCCATAAACATGGAACCTCAATCACTGAAGAGCAGAACTTGAAGAACACTCTCACCATAAATCAGCCTTCAGGGAGAATGCTGACTTTGGGAAGAGAAATTATGAATGTTGGACATTAATGAGCCTGAGAACTTGGAAGGGACATCCTTCTAAAATGGAGGGAAATCTTCAGGATGAAAAGACCATTCGTTGAGAACATTAAAAAATATGAACTCAGTGGAACACTGAATGAGCACATAACCTTGTAAGGAAAAGTCTTCAGGGGAGGGGGAAGTAAGGTCCTGAAGGCTCCTATGTTATGTCCTGATGGCCTCCTGGGTGCGCTCAGAAGAGGTTCATACAATGTTTGGTTTTTGTTACATATCCATACTTCTGGCTTGGGACATATTTCACACCACCACAGAATAGCTGAGGTTGGATGCCATCCAATCCAACCCATCAGCTCAATTAGGGTCATGTCCAGACTGCTTTTGAATATCTCTAAGAATGGAGACTCTGCACCCTCTCTGGGCAGCATGTGCCAGTGGTCGGTCACCCTCAGAGGCAGAGCCTCCTGTGTTTCTATTTGTACCTGTTGCCTCTGGTCCTGTCATTGGGCTCCACTGAAGAGCCTGGATGCCTCCTCCTTGCACCTGTGCTTCAGGTATTTATGTGCATTGGTGAGATTCCTCTGAGCTTTTCTTCTCCAAGCTGAGCAGTTCCAGCTCTTTCAGCCTTTCCTCATAGGAGAGATATTCTAGTCCCTGCATCATCTTCATGACCCTTTTCTGGACTCTTCCCAGTAGTTCCATCTCTCTTGCACTGGGGACAGACCTGAACACACCATTTCGGACGTTATTTCCCCAGAAATAACAGCAGCTTCCTCAGCCTGCTGGTACCACTCAATCACCATCAGGAGACAATTTGCATCACCAAACTGACAGAGGTAGGCACGGAGCAGCACAAGTGAGATACTGCTCCTGGTTCACAGGAAGAATTAGGAGGGTTCTTTTTCCTACCCTTGTGCAGCTCATGGCCCTGAGCAGTGCAAGGGCTACAAATGCAGTTTGCTCATATTCAGAGGTGCTCAGATTCCATATGGATGGTCAGAGCGAGAATTCACGCACATTTTCAACGTGAAAACTACTTCCGCACATAATTTCCATACTCCACATATGTGGGCTGGAGCCCTTATTTAGTTTTTAATAGAACATCATAGTTTTCTGATTTTTTACATAATGTTCTAAATATTCTGAGAAAATTGCACAAATTGCACAAAACATCCCCAGTCAAGTTCCCAAGTACAGATGCCAAAGTCATATGTGCTTCTAATGGTGAAAAAGTGTGTTGAAATTGTGGTCAAGTAATTTTTTCTGGCATTACTTATTACAGTTTTTAAATTGGAATATTTGCAAAGTCTTTCAACTCCATAATAAGGGGAAAAAAAGCCTTTTCCCCCCAAATGTTTCACATAAAAAAATAATAAACCAAGTTAAAAAGGAATAAGTGAGAAATATATGAAGCCAATTTCCACAAGAAAATGGCCTTATTCTAGTAGAAATTTTGTTCAATTTCCCAATTCAGATCTGTCAGATTTCATAAGCCCTCATAAGCTAAGCTTAACTGTGTGTCAAGAAGTCCTACTAATGTTTAAAATTGTTCCACTGATATTGGTCATGCTTTCTCCTACCATAATTTTTATCTGCGCAAATCTTGATATAAATGCTACTTATGTGTTTTTGTATCTTTAAGTCAACAGAAATAATAACGTGCTAAAAACATTATGCTCCATGAACATTATGTGACAAACAGAGAAAACAACATTTATGGATTATCTTCTGCAACTGTAGTTACTGAAAGTGGACATTTTGGATCAATACAGTATTATGAAAAAATAGCAAAAGAATTTCTTAACACTACAACACTTACATTAAATAAGTATATGACATTATTTACTTCAGGAACAGATTTCAGTGTGTTGCTTTAGACGCCTGAGTTTCTTCTACATTGCCCAGAGCTGTTTTAATTGCCTTGATTGAGCTTTAAAAAAAATTGACTGAGGTGAACCAAAAGGTGACTTGGTCTGAATGGGTTCAAGCGCAAAGCTTTCATCATATAGGAATGCAGCATAACCAGCAGGCTTCATGAGGCTGGCTGGAAAGGACTGATTTTCTGTTTTCTGGTTGAAACTGGGAAGTAAGAGTAGTCATGAATGAAAAATCCTTTCACTGAGCAAAAGTGAATCCAAGAGAGTGCATGGTTTTGTAGCATGGGGTCAGAGGACTGTATTGGCAGAGGGATGTTGCTGGGATCATTGTGCTGAGTACCCAGGGCTCATCTTTTTTCTGCCCAGGACTGGGTGCATCACGGTTCTCACCATTTCTTATTGGCTAGTTCAGATTCTTCCTTGCTCAGTTACTGGAATTTTTGAATTAATTTTTAAGCAGTTGATATAATATTTTTCCATATATACAGGTTATATAAGCCACTCTTCTAATTTTGAGTAGTGGAATGGTCCAATTTTGATTTACTTTGCCGTACTTTTTGCAAAAATACATTTTAAATGGCCCTGCAGCTCCCTTTCTCTCCCCACAGGAAAATAAATTTAAAAGAAAATATTTACTGGAAACTTGGAAAGCACTGATATTTAAAAAAGACAATCTAATCTAGTTCATTCTAGGTATAGTTTGTGCTGTGGAAAAAAACCTCAGAAGGAGTATGAATAGCAGAAATATCACATTTCTACATTGACTGAAAAATTCAGGTATATCTTTCTAAAATGCTTTCAGATATGTTGATGGGAATCTGTTACAGTGTTTTAGGGTAGCAATTAATTAGAGCTAGCTAGAAAATGATTATTGCGTCTTCATGTCTGAAAATGACATCTGTAAGATAAATTTGCAAGTATATTACCACACACAGTTATGTTCATCTATGTAAATATGTTCATATCTGCCAATAGCCTACACTGGATACTGTTTTGGAAATCAGCACGTGTCATTAGCATACCAGAGAAGATAAGGTACTCCAGGCATTTATAACAGTAAGAAGCACTTGTTATATGAACTCTTAGTACATATCTGTGCACATACTGATCATATGCTGTTTATTTTTGAAGATTCTGTTCTGGATCAGCTTACTGGGAAAAAAAAAGATGGAAACAATTTTATTTTAAAAATTATTTTATAGTTCTGTTATCCTGCTTCCACTGTGTGCTTTGTGTTTGTTGTTCTTTAGATTACTCAAAGGATGACACTAGATAGTCATTGTAAAAAGTTAACACTTTTTCAGCATTTACTTAATGTTTTACTAACTGTTCTCTATTTATGTAATTTTGCTGTACACACAGAATGCAGTGGAGTACTTGGAAAAAGGTGATGGGTCACTGGTCTGTGGAGCTAAACAAGGGTCCCTTTCTAACTTCTTCCTACCAGAAGTGAAAACACTCCAACCAAAAGGACACTCCATCTCAAGAAATTCTGGCAAAGATTGCGTTCCCCCCCACAGCCCAGCAGCACAGAGACCTTGTAGGTCACAGAGACCTTTGTTCCTCTATGCATATCTGAATGTGTGGCACTGATTTACCTGGATTATCTTAGTTGTCAGTACGTTTCTTCACTAAGTCCATGTCTGTTTACTCCTGCTCTGGAGCCAGTGCCACCTGTGAAGGTGCTGGTTTCATGTCTTGTAGATGAAGCTGACCCCAGAGGAGGAGATTGTATTGTACCGGGCGGTGGTTTATTTCACAACTACGTAACAGCACCTTGTCTCCAAAACTAGCATGGCTGGTTTATTTTATCCTGAGGAGTTACATCTGCACAGAGGCCTGGTGAAATGCATTTGGCGACTTATGCTATTATCACGCTTTCCTTAAGAGTTATTTGGCTAGACAGCATGCACAAAGAAACCAATTTACAGCCTGTCGATATTGCCATATTTGTAAAGTAGCCTGGAAGTCTGAGTGGCTTTCTAGGCCTTACTACATCAGCACATCAGCAATTTGCCTCAGGATCTGGCTCCTTAAAGATTATGGTGATGACTACAGCTTTTAAGTAAATGATCCCACACTTACATTTCTAGATGCAAGCTCCAATTTTGTGATAAATCAAAGCACTTCATGGTCTGCTTCCTGGAGGTCACAGCAAAGCTAAAGCGGATTTGCTTCATTTATGGTTACTGAGATATGTATTTTGTGAATCTCTTTATTTTCCCCTTCTGCCCCACTGTAGCAGCACAATCAGAGGATGCATTACTTGTAGGCAGTGCCTGCATGTTATGCCAAGGGGGATTCCAGCTTACAGTAATTACATTTTTATAAATACTGTACTGTTCTAAGTTGCCTCTTTTTAGAGTTGAAAATATGAAGTTCCTTTCTCATTTCCATATACAGATTTTCTTGAGCTTTGAGAGAAAAAGAGGAGGGATGGCATGGCATGAGGGGTATTTAATCTCATTTTCCATTCAAGACTCTTCTGTCCTCCCTATTGCCCAGAGAAACTCAAGTCTAACCACATGCTTCAAAACAGAAGAACACTGTCCAAGAGCGTAGGATTATACATAAGTTTGCATTTTAGTTAAAAAGTGGCAAAAAGACTTTGAAAAAACCCCAAATCTTTCCTTTAACAGGGCAAGAACATGTTTCCTTAACAGATATAGGCTATATGTGAAATGTATAAATACCTATTTCTTATTACTGAAGAATTTATACAAGGTACCTGAATGATTCTCTCCAAGGCATTTCTTTTCTTTCAGGGTTGAAATACTATATGGCTTCTCTGAGGGAAAATTAATCTACAGTTTTCTATAGAGTACCATGGGATAAAATAAACAGTGCTTTAATATCTCTTCTAAAGGACATACTATAAAAATAAAAGTGACACATTTTTTTTCTTGTTTTGAGTGCACAATTTTTCACACCACAAGTAACTATGTAATTTATTGGAAATTACACATTTACTTTATTCATTAGTACTTGTAAAAAATAATTGAATTACTTCTAGCCTATTCTAGTTTTATGGAAAATGAAGAATGACTTGATTCAAACATTATTAACTAAATTAAGTAATTCTTTATGAGGCATTTATTTCTAGACTGCCAGGACTTTCAGCTGCAAATAAGCCCCTTAGACCAGGGTAGAGATTAGTTCAGTGAAAGCACAGAGCTTCCCATTCTCACTTTATAACATTCATCTCATAAGATCCTGCAAGGTCTGTAACTCACAATAACAGACAGAGAACAAGAATTAAAGGGACAAGGCAGACATACGGAAAGAGATGGAGAAGGAGAGAGCTTTCCTTTATCTGTAAGAAATGTATCAGGCCAAAACTAGGAAACAGTAAGGTAAAACAAAGTGCTTGTCAATTAGAGTAAGTTAAATATATTCTACTAGTTTGGTAACAGCTCGCTCTGCTGCTTTTCTATGTTTTTACTACTTGCAGATGTGCTGCAGCATGAAGGCTACTGGAAAGTACGGCAGTGTACCACAAAGCAGAACGCTACAGTCTTTGCCAAAAGGATGGACTGTGATCACACAGTCAACACTGATCAGTTTTATGGCAAAAAAAGAGAAAAATCAGTCTACAATAGGGAAGGAATTGTTCTGTAGGTGCTGTAAGCATGTGAGCTGGGTAAAATTCACCCTATTACGATCACAGGTCTGGATGAAGCAGCTTCAGACCAGAAGCCATTTTCTCTGAGACCTTGTGGAAGTTCCACAAAGGAGAAAATGGGAAAGAGCATCTCCAGATATAAACAAGAAAGGGAGGAGAAGTAGAAAATAGAAGGCAGTTACAGAAACTTCCATTCTTAGAAAAAATACATGCACCTAATAATGAAAGAATCTGCTAACATCTAATTGATAGCAGAAAGGAATAAACACCCAACAGGGAGTTGTGAGGGGCAAATTATATCAAAACAATTACCTGGCAGGCAAAGGAAGAAGCTGACAGTATATACATCTTTTGGTAATGCATTTTGCACTGCGGTCTTAAAATTAAGCTTGAAAAAAGTGGTTTAGGTCAAATCGTTACTAGTTTATTAACAGTACATTTTCAAAATGGAAGAATGCAATGAATGAGACTTAACAGAGATCTGTCCTGATTTGAGTTTTTCACTAGAGAATTGGGCAAAGGACTTGAAAAGATGCTTAAGGAACCTGTTAGATTGGCTGAGGCATGAAATGCATAGGTGGACATGATTAGAATAGAAAAAGATTTTCTGAAAAATTGAAAAGATAAAGATACTGAATCAGCAGAGCACTATATTTAGATAAGAATAAATAGTTGCAAGAACAAATGCAATCTGACTAGGCAGGAGGGCTGAAGCAGAGAATCTTGTGGGGTTGCAGTGGGCCCCAGAATGAGTCAATAATGCCAATGGTGTCACAAAAAGACAACCACCACCATGGGCTTTTAAGAATATACCCTGAAAAACATGTGACCTACAGCACCAAGCATGACAGAGCTCAAGAAGCATTTGGACAATACTCTCAGGCAGCTGGTGTGACTCACGTGGTCCTGTGCAGGGCCAGGAGTTGGATTTGATGATCCTTGTGGTTGCCTTCCAACTCTGTGATTCTGTGATTCTACCCTGCTCAGTGTTGGAACGGCCCAAGCTGACACACCATGTTCAGTTTGTTAATACCATGCATTTCACAAGAGGAAAATCAAGTTAGTAGAAGGATGAAAAACATCAGAAACTTAGAAAATGTGACCTGTTAGAATAGGTTGATTGAAATCATGCTATTTAGGTTAGAGAAAGAGAGACATAACTATATTTTTTTATATTGATGACGAGAATAAACTTTTTTCCTTTTCAGCAAAAATGTACTTGTTCTGCATTAAAACAAACATACAGACAAATAAATCCTTCTCTGAAAGTAACAAGTACATGGTTCTGACAGGGAGTTTTGTGGGATCTCCAGCACAGGAGTTTCCAAAAATAGTTGGAATATGTCTGTTATGAATGGAGAAAGTAGAGGTTGTCCTAGGCTGATGGATGGATGGGATGATCCTGTAAGTTCCTCCTTTCCTATGGCCTGTGACTTGTGTAGGAACAGATGACCAAGGAAATTGGTGGATCATAGATTTTATCGTGGCAATCATGATTTCTGAAAGCAGAGAACTACTAATACAGAAGAAAAAAGCCCTGAGGCCTGATTACACTTTTTGTGAGACCTTTCATATCACACTGATGAAAAGAATCCATAGGAACGTAAAGCAGCTTTATAATCAGTCTCAGTCCCGCCCTTAACATCATGCACAACTGCAATGCAATATGTAAGTATAGCATTTTGATAAAACATCTATTTTTTAATTAAGAGTCTTCATCTGTTTACAGTTTCGAAATAGGAGCTTTTTCGAAATCAGCCACAACGTACTGAAAAAGAATGAAAAGAAGGAGAAAAATAGCCACAACAGTTATTGGTAGTCATGTGTAATATACAGCAGTCTGAAGAGCAGAAAACAGAAATTTTCCAATGTTCCTCACTGCAGAGATTAAAATACATAAGGGATCTGCTTGTTTTGTTTTATAGTCTTAATGTACCTGTGTAAGGGTCTGCACGCATATGAAAAACTTTCTTTAAAAATGCATCACAAAAATATATTGCAAAAGTCAAAGCTTTGCAGTAAGACCCAGCTCGTCTCTCTTGGTTAACAGAACATGCTTAAGACATATCTTCAGGTAATACTTTGCCCCATAAAATTCTCTTAGGTGGACAAACAAGATTAACAGCCTGAGATTTCATGCTATTCAGAGCTGAGAGGCCTTAATCAATTTCTCTCTCATGTACAATCACTGCTGCTACACCATTGTTTTTGCAGAGTAAACAGCATAGCTTGGGTTCCAGTCTAGAAGGAACTGAATTTTAAATACAACCGTTCCTAGCTGAAGATTCCTGGAGGTAATGCCATGGATTCATGGATAGATATTTCTCCTCTCTGTGGTTTTTCTTGCTCTAATGTCAACCTGACCTCAGGAGAGGTCCAACTGTAAAGACTGATCTGGGGGGTTTTTTGTCAATTCTTATAATTCTAAGGGGTAATGAGTTGACCCCAGCACCTTCAAATATTTTGGAGTCACCATGTCCACAGCCTGATGGGGTTTTCTTGGTTGGTACAAGGCTCATGTTTCTGTAACTGAAGATATTCCGTGGTCCAGAACATGGCCAGACTTCATAACCAGTCTCAGTGTATATGTAAGTTTTATATTGCTGACACAAATTTAGTGATTAGAATATTTTCTAAGAGAGGGCCAAGTTCATCAAATAGGTGCTTTCCATAGATAAGAAATGACTATTAGTCAAGGTAAAAGATGTAGTAGGATATAATTAAAATTAAATACTTGAAGATTCGGAAATGATTGTGGGTAGGAAATGACATGTAGGGAAGACAGTATTTCTTTACCTTACCAATGGAGGAAGAGGAAATAGGGATTTTTATTAATAACTGTTGACCCAAAGATCATTTTAGCAGGATTTTTTTTTAGCTTTGAGCAAATTTTTAATACTGGTAGAGAAAAAGGGGAGATCACATTATTAGAATAGCATGCTATCTGTCTTCTGATATATTTGCAAGGAACAGATAGCTAAACAGATTTTACCAGAATGGTTGCCCTTAGCCTTATCCGCCCTAAAGGGCTGAATCCATAATCCGTGCTCTTCTGGTCACAATATATACTTGCATTGTCTAAATCATTTTGTTTAAAATTATTTTGTTATGTCCTTATGACAGTGGGTTTTTTTGAGAATGATTATGCTCACCATCCATGATTTCAGCATCTCTGGGTTAGTGTCTGAGCATCAGATTTTCATGTCTGTACACTTATTGAAACCATAGAAATTCAGCCTGCTACCTTCTCCCTGCAGGAGACACTAAGGCAGGCGAAGTTGTAAATTTAAAACGCACACTGTCTGGATTTCAGTACCCCACCCACTTGTGTCCCCTCAGGAGATTTCCACAACAGCTTCCCACTACTTCATGGAACAGTTGCAGTCCTGCAGTTGAGGGCTGCTCAGGTAAAGTGGTGGAATCCTGTCTACTTTGTGCTTGTTCAACAACCTTTTGATGTGCTGTAGGAAAGCGTAAGGTGGTGAGCACAGGGGGGTTTCTTAGGCAAGGTGCGACAGATGCCACAGGAAACCAGGACACTCTGTCTGTCTCATGTTGAGGCCAAGCATGCAAGCAACCAAAACAATTCTGCCTGCACATGCTCTTCCTTATGGGTTTTCCAAGGCCAAAATGACTGACATTACATAATGATTGTGTCTGTAATGTTTTAATGACATCACAAAATTTCTTTTTCAGTATAAAGGATAACTTTACAGTGAGCTCATCGAAGGAAGCAAAAATATTAAATGAAAAATAATTAAGACTGCTATTCTGTGCAAATATTGCTTTGACAGTATTATATATATTATGTTTGCCAAAGATTGTATTAAATGATAACTGGCACAGAATTCCCAAACTTCATCAAGCTTTCATCTTTCTTAATATGATAGAAATCCAGAAAGATCTTGACCCAGGTTTGAAAGTCCATGTTAAATGCTGTAAGTTTTTATAAATTAGAACTGTACAGTCACCCTAAACCTCCACAATTTCTTGTCTCAGGCATTAAAATTTCACTGATAATACTCTTTTCATAAATCTTGGCATTGCTGTTAAATTATTCATATGGTGCTATATGAAAACACATGACAGTTTTTTAAAATGTATTCGTCAAGCATCTTTCAATCAGCTGAGATGCCACTCTGCTGGTTATTTTTCTGAATCTTGCCATCTGAATGTTCTGAATAAATTTTAGTTTATTCAATAAGTTTCACTCTTGTTTCCAAGTGTTTCTATTATGATTTTTACAGCTTCACTTGTAGTACCCTTCTATTTTATTTTTTCTTGTCTCGATTTCCCTTCCTATCTGCCAAGTGCTCTATTTTGCCATTCTCGCAATCTATCGTTTTAGTGTTGAAAAAGATATTCCTTATTATCTGATCTTCCCTGGATGTACTTAACTTTATGACATTCTTCTTCTTCGAGTGACCTTTGTAACATAAACTTTCATTGCTGCCTCCTGAAAGTGTATTCTGACAGTAAACCCTGGCACACCTTTAATTCTTAAACACAGAAGTCACACTTCTTGACATTCCCACATCCCCCTCCCATGCTTACATTTCAGCAATATGGCAATTGGATTGGGTTACTAAGTTGCATTTTACCTTTCCATTTTCCTTTTATGAATTGTCATACATTTTTTTTTTGGTGTTGATACAGAATGTGAAGAAATAGAGTGTGGGTTTTCAGCTGAGAAAGTAATTCAAGGACAATGAAGCAAACAAAACCCAAATTCAATAATAATTAGTATCTTTGTTAATATGGGGTTAAATTGCAAATACCTTTTGGTTATTTCTAGCACAGAAGTCCTTAGAGTGTATTATCAGGGTTAGTCCCAAAAATCAGAAATAATTTAAAGCACAAAAATGACATGGGGTAGTTTCAATTTCTAAAACACTCAGAGCACCATGAATATGGAGAGGAGCAATTAAGGTAACCCAAACTATCTTAACTCTCTGCTTATCTCATCACTTTGAGAAAAGTAGAGAAACTTCAGCAAACTCTATCAGAATGAAGTACTAGTGTACACCCAAATAGTGATCACAGCCTAGTGTTAGTCCTTATCTTAATATACCCCTCCAGGACTTAGAGCTTATTTTATTTTCAGCTTATACTTGTAGGATTTATTGTAACACCCCGTGACTCTTTTGCAGCCTTGCAAGTTCAAGGAAGTCTCTTTATTGAATTCATTGAAGTCCCAACTAGGAAAATATGTTGGTGAAAAGAAACCCACATAAAAATCAAGATGGTTTAAAGAAACTTCTAAGTACTTTTCACTTTATTTAATGATTTTTTTTTGAAAGAGCAGAACCTTCAGATTGGATTTTCAGACCAATTTTTCACACCTCTGAAATAGTCTGAAAATCCACAATTATGATCCTTGCATCAGACTTTGTTGTGTGTCTGCTAAACAGGAAGTGAGCATGACTGAGGCCCAGGTTTATCTGTATTATAAAAGAAAGTGAGTGGGGAAAGAAAAGAAAAATGTGAACAAAAATAACTGATATTATTTCATTATCCTGATCGGAGACTTGTGTAAATCCTAATGAATGTTTCTGTAATTTTCTTTGAAACACCACAAAAATTACAAGAGTGACAACAAACTAATGTTAAGGTTAGTTTTCAGAAAACAGTTTTTATGTCCAATGCATCATGTTTGCAATGTCCTGGACTTAAAAAAGGACACAGAACAGAGCCATCGAACATTAAACATCTTGATAATTTCTCTAGGTTCGCATGAAAAATCCTAAGATACCCAGAATATCAAGTCAGAATAGAAATACCGATAATGTGTTTCTCTGTGTGTGTGTGTCTGTGTGTGTGTGTATCTTCTATCCCTGTCCACATCAAATTCAGCTGGTGTTTTCCCATGGACACCAGCTGACCACAAAGTAATTTATTCCTGGAAACACTTCCAACAGGTTATAAATGAAGAACTGAAGCTCTGTACAGATTTTTTCACTCCTTGACTCCCCATTTCAGTCATATTATTATTTATTTGTGACCTATCATCAAGCTTAAATTTATAGGACTTGTTTATTCAAGTGTTATTTACCTGAATTATCTACTGAACATGTCATGGAAAGAGTTACCTTTTTTTAATAAATCCATGACTGAATTGAATTGATTTAATAATTAGTTTCAATGACAATTTTCTAATCCCTGAGAAAACACATAAAAATATTTAATAAGAAGGTTATGAAATTTTTAGGTAATGCAGAAAAAAAATGAAAAGTCTATTACAACTAAAAAAAAAAACAAAACAAAAACCCTGACCCCAAGCATTCAATTCCAAGAAAAGACATTTTAAAGGAAAAAACATATTTTTAGTCAAAACACTGCAGTCTGTTCTACTGAAATGATATTAATTGCATGCACTGTTTTTTCTCTAGTAGGATTCTTAGCAAATTAGACATCAAAACAAAACAAAATTTTCAGTAATAAATAGTGTAAAAATGTCATGCCCTTATACTGAAATATATGTTTCTTCATAATGGGGTTGACTAGGTGGTTTATAATAATTTAATATAGAAGATCCCCTATAGAAGATCCCCTTATAGAAGATAAAGTGTTCAGGTCAGACATTATGACTTACCTTTATGCATTAGGTATTTGTACTAATAACCTCCTTTAAATCAAGGTGCTTGAGATAAATATCTCAAATACAGTTTTTATTTTTATAATCTAATTACCATTAAAAATTGCAAAAACTATGCCAAATTATAGAAATATAATTCAGGTTAAGTTACTAGTCTCTAAATCTAAACAAACTCCTTTTTAATAGAAAAGAATAATTCCTTCCAATTCAGGAACTACTCAGGAAAAAATGCTATAACTGGATAGCAAAGGAAATTACTTTAGGTAAACATAATGGCTCTTTCTGGCTTTGAAGTTTAAAAATCTATTAAAAATCGCTCCTAATCCCAATCATAACCCAACTCTTTCGCAAGTCTATAGCAAAACATGGCTTTACAGCTTCCCCAGAAGTTAACAAATATTCTCTTGGCATTCAAGGAAAGTGTATAAGAGCAGAAAGAACACCCTGACAGCAGAACTTCAGTTTCACAATCTCAGAAGATAAGAACATGAAATTACCATACTAGGTCAGGCTAAATGGTCATGTAACTCAGTATTGCAACTTCACGGGTGGCTACTATAGGGCATTTAAGTTCTCTTTATAAACTTTGACCTTCTGTTCACTTCATAGGTTACATATCAAGCCTGGAAAAAAACCCAAACAAACAGTTTCTTGTTTTGTTATTAAATATTTTTTCTTTTTTTCCCATGCTCTTAAAAATTTATTTCCATTTTTTATGTGCCTTAATGTGTGGGGGTTTTTTTCTGTAATTTGTCTCAATTTTTGCTTTTTAAAAACTTTTTCAGTTGGCTATGAATAAGGAGGATAATTCCCCTTTTATTTTATAATTACTATTGCTTTCTTTGCCTTTTCAGTTCAGCTGTAAGGCTTCCTATATGTGAGAAATATTTTTTGGTGGTAGGAGTGATTTGCTGTTAATTTGAATGGTTTATACATACTCTTAAAAAATTTTTGTATCACTTGTAGGCATTTTATCCATTTTTTTTCCTGTTTCTTTTAATTCATTTTTAATTAGCTGCCTTCTTTATGGGAGGGGGAATTTTTTCTGCTGGTCATCGCTACAGAAGATGTCCTCCCAGATAAATGTATATCAAAAAATGTAACACTCTGCTAAGCTAATACTGTCATTTTTAGGTTCCCCTAAAAAAACAGCTCCAGAAACCCCCAATTTAACTATCACCGCAAAGGTTCTATCAGCATTGTGGTTTGCAGGTTACCACCAAACTTTGTGTGATACAGTAAGAAGCAGACCTCATTACCCATTAGCTTTGATTCTTGTTTGGACTCAGCATAAGTCATAAACAGCCAGTAAAAATGTTCAAACCCCAGAATCTTTACTTCTTTGCTGAAATCCTTCGAGATAGTTCTATTTAGATGTCAGAATAAAGGCTAAGGAACTGTATCACGGACAATGGTAAAAGACTTCTTAAAGTAGAAAGAAGTGGTTAGGTCTTGTCTCTTATCCTTTGTTTCAAAGGACATTCTCCATAAAACCTACAGAAAAGATTTTTGTGATTCATCTGGAATTCCCTGAGGAACTATGACCTCAGCTACAATGCAATCCGAATACCAGAAATTCTCCCAAAATAAAAATTGCTTCACTCAACCCCGTTAATATGGGATGATTCATAAATCAGATGAAAAAATAGGGTCTTTACTATTTTTGGGCCTTCCAATATACCTTCAACAGCATTTTCAATTTAAGCTTGGAAATTTTGCAGTTTCTCAGTAGTTTTGGGTCAAGATAAGGGAAAGAACGTGACTCTGCTACATTGTGACTTAGAATGAGGCAGAAGTTAATTTCTTCTGTGAGTTCAACTTTCAGTTCCCTTTGTCTCACCTGAAGGAAGGAAATCAGAGCGACCAACTTAGTGACGATTGATGCAAAACATGACTTAGAACCCCTGATAGCCGAGAGCTTCTTGTGCAGCACAGGGCTGGAGCTGCTAAGGCTCCTGGTATGTTCCTTTCCAGCTTCTCAGTCCAGGGAATTTTGTTTTGTTTCGACGCATTGGCGATTAACTGTTGTGGAAAATTTAATAGCGATGGCTTATGCAAATCGTGTGCTCTACAAGTAAAACAAATAAAAATGAGGAAATGTACACATTGTACCTTTGAAAGGTTGGGAGCAGTGGCGCAGAAGACTTGGGTTACAATAACATCTGAAATGAGCCTGGGAGTGGGAACATAGCAAGGCCTGTTTCAAAGGAGAGTCAGTTCACTAAACACCAGAGTGATTTAATGCACCATCAATTATTTCCTGCTTGTCACTTAAACAGGCTCCACATATGCATGGCAGGTCATGAGTGCAAAGAGGAGGTAGAAAGCATGATTTATTGGCTGGGGCAAACACCTGCGAATTAAGCAGCTCAGAAATTAGCCACAAGTAGCATATTAGTGCAGCTAATCAGGCACGGTTCAGTATTTCAGTTTCTTGATTTGCCCATAAATAAGGCTGTATGTGGCTGCCCTGGGGCGTTCTGGTGATTAACAGCCCTGACCTACAGTAAAGTGTGCAATCTAAACAATTTAGTGGGATCTGCAGGTGTACGTCGTAAGCTTGTTGCCTATAAGGCTGCTACATTCAGTACATAGAAAGCTCCTGGTATCTGGATGTCTTGTTCATACATTTAATCGCACCATTTAATGATCAATTTTCTTTTCATTCATTTACCAGGGCCTGTTAACATTGACGAGTTTTAAACTACGAGGCACTGATGTGCAACTGTGAAACCCAGTTGTCTTCTTTGTCTTATTCAGATGCCAGAGAAACAAGATCACCACTCTTTGCTGTGCATTTTCATATCTCACACCACAGTTGCTGACTTCCATCACAGCTGAAATGACAAGCTGCTTCTCCATTATTTCAAGACCTGTGTTTTGCTGGCCTACCTGTTCATTGCTGATGTAAAGGTGCTGTGTGGAGCACAGCAAAGGAGGAGCCTGTACACAGACAACTGCAAACTGCTGTTCTGGTTTTGCAAATTGCTGAAACAGAAATAAATGCCTGATCACTAAATACTGGCATGCTAAGCACATGTGCTGGAGGATGTTTGGAGTTCTCTTGAAACACTAAATGTGGACCCACATAAATCTCAGCAGTAGCCATATCAATTTTAACTGTAAGAAAAATTACACTTATGGGAAAGAAAACAAAGATATCCTCCCCAAAAGCAAGATACTTGATAAAGCATCCTCGTTACCCAAAGTACTCAGAGCAGCCTGCTAATTCCACAACTCCAAAAGAACACACGAGGACATGGGCAAGGATGAAGGTGAAGGACTGGTGAGAAAGTTATGTCATGTAGCCTTAGTTGTGAAGGAATGACATTGCAAATCTAGAGCTCTCCAGGTTTTAATATAAAAAGGTGCTGGAACATTACAGGCAGGAAGCACAGAATCATAAAAGTTACATGATTGAGGAAAGCAAGGTGACCACTGCTATCCACATTTTACTCCTGCTGTATGAATAACATGGTAGGACTTCTTGGACCACAAGACAGCAATTTTTTTTACACAAATTATTTATTATTTTAACACTGAGAACCTTGAATTATTTGAGCAAAAAAGTATTAAACATAAAAAGTAAGAACACTGATAGAGTCCACAACTATGTTTCTTAAGGGAAAACTTTACTCACAAGGAATACATAATTTCCTGTTTCATATTAAACATTAAATCTAATTAATGCTTTTTTCTTACAATTTTAGTTTATTTTTCCATCACACCATGCTGTACTGATGATTGTTGGGATATATGACTCAGTGTGATACTGACCTGACCTGGAATGACTTGGCTTAGGTTTCTAGACTGAAGACACCAAGGCCCAGTTCTGGCCAGTTGCTGTTCCTAACCCTGTTCATGGAATGCCCTGGTGGGTTCCTCTAGACAAGCGTAGACACCCGTCCCAGTCTTCTCACCAGAAGGCCACCCTGCACCTTGCATGGGGTAGATAGAAGCACCTGTCAAAGTTGGTTCTTCTTGATCTAGAGGGCTTTTTTCTTATTGGGACTCAGTTATAAAATCTTAAGTTTCTTTCCGAATTCATATAACTTTATATTGGAACAGAGATAGTTACAGGCCTGCTTTCCATCACTCCCCATTTCAGTTCAGTAAAGTGATGCTGAGAGTGCACACCATGTGCAGAGGAGGGTGGGATGAAAGTGGTTTTGAATGTGAGGTGTTAGAAGACTGGGTTAGATAGCAGAGCAAGATGTCTCATTCCTGTACCTGCCTACCTAAGTTTTCAGCCAGGCCTGGGTGCTGACTGGGTAAGGACCATATCGCTCAACCCCAGGAAATATCAGCACTCCTGAAGTGCTGTCTGTCAAAGAAGCAGGAACTCAAAGTGCAAGTCATTAAATCTATGGCATAGGCACACTTCGTGCATATCTCTGGGCTTTTTTTGGTTGGTTGGTTTTTGGTTTATTTGGGTTTTGTTTGATTTTTGTTATGTTGTAGCAAAAATAAAATGTGACAAAATGTTTTTCCTGGCTGACATAAAAGACTGCTTTTTTTTGGAATAATTTCTTTTAAAGTGCTCTTTCCTAGTGCAGTTTTTCCTAGTGCATATTGTCCTCCTCATACCAGTATATTATAAACTCCTCATGTATTTAGCAAGAGAGGTGAAGAATTGAAAACATAAGAGAAGAAAACAGAAATGTAATGGAGAACTTTACAATATTGTTATATACTACAGTGACATTTAGATGAGTTACAAGGTGTGTGTGATAGAAAACAATCACGAGTCTTGGCAAGTGTTGAGAACAGAATAAAAAAAGTTCAAAATATAACGTACAATCTAGAATAAAGATGGTAGTGCAGAAACACAATGAGATCTATTAAAAAATGCTTTAGATGCATCACAGAATTTCAGGCTATGTCTTTGGCAAAGTTAAAGTAAGATTTGAAGGTGTATCTGATTTTGAAAAGTGCATGGCATCATCACATCACATCACTAGTGTCAGAGCTTTTGTTATAAAACAGCCTTTGCCTTTTGGTAAAAGAGATGCTAAATTTCAAGTACAGCAAACTCAAAATGGCTACATAAAACCAAGCAGATTTAAAAAAAAGGTTAAAAAAACCAGATTTATTGTGGGAACTCTGAAATGATATCTAGATGATCCCCAAGCAACCCTTGAGATGTCAGAGATGATAATACAGTAACAACATTTGGGAAGTATTTCTAGTTTTACAGTTAGCCTTTTGGCAGGAATTTATTAAGACAGAATAAGCCTGTGACTTTTCAATTCCAAGTACAATTTGTTTCTCTAATATATCTGCAGGAGTAATGTGTGATGGAAGTTTTCCTTTGCTGTGCCCAGTACTTGTGGGTGATGATGTGCTATAATAGGTTCTCACAAGCCATATCTCAACAAGATAAAACACAACACATGTACATCTGTGGCCCAGTGTCAGTGCCTTAAATGTACATCAGAAATGCATTAAATCTTCTGATTGCTATTTTGTTTGTACAGCTTGTTGGTTCAGACTTTCATCTGTAATGTACCCTGCTGATTGCCTTGAATTATTGGCATATCCTTGGTAGAACAAGCACACCTTGTCCTGACATTCAACATTACAGATGTGGCTTGAATCCTTTCCTTTATTAGCAGAAACAGAAGAAATGTTCTTCAAGTTATTCCAATACGCTTCCTGAAAGCACTTATTTCAGAATCAACTGGGTCTAGCAGAGCTTTGGACCAAAGATAAAGGCATGTGATATCACACCAGAAATTCATCTACACAGTTGTTTGTGTGCATCTGTCCCTGTGCCTATATATAATGACAAAACCATGTAGAAAATAAAGTGTTATGGACAGCTATGGAAAATGCTGCATCAGAAGAGGCACTTCTAGTTTTGGGCACTCTTTCTGGGCCAGATTCTCAGCTGGTTTAAAGCTGTACATCTCACATCAACTTGCTTGTTCACATGTGAGACTTCCCTTTCAAGAGAAAGTAAATATTTTAGAAGTAATCTTGAGCTAAAATGTAGTGGAAACCATAGTGTCTGATACAAATAAAACAAGTATATAAAAAGTAATATTAATTAACACCATCGAGATTCAATCTCCTGTGTTCCTGCGACACGATTTCTGCGCAAAGACAGCCTGCTGAAAGCATATTCCTGGGCACAAAGATACAGGGATTCATCCTTGGGGTTTCAGTTTATGTCAAACCACCTCATAAAGTGTCCAGCATGGGATGGTTACTGCTTTTGCAGATGAATTTTCCCTTTTTTCCCATTTGCCACCAACTTTAGTTGTTAAGGGTTGTGTCTCTTGTGCCTGCATTGGTACTGTGAGGCTGATAAGCATTCCGTGAACTGCACACCTTGTGACCCTTGGACTGACCAGATTGGAGACATTTGTCGCTACCTCGGGAAGAAAATCACGACACAAAATCCAAGTCCAGGGAAAGAAGCCATTTTATTTATTAATTAAAATAGCATTTTATAAAGTGGTTCGCAAAGATGTCAGGAGGTCATTGGTCCTTTGACCAGCTACCCCTAAGCACCATTGGCTAGTATTCTAGAACACCCATTTCAAAATATTTTCCACAGTACCATAACAAAGCTAGGAAAACAAGTAGCAGGTGTTAGATAAAGAATTGGTTTACAAAAACCGTCTCTCTGTTTTTCATAGCTTCTGTGAGAAAGACAAAGTTCTCACAGAATGCTGCAGAAAGCTAGAAAACTCCTCTGTTAAATGCTTTTCAGCATCCACAGACATTACTGGAGGGGGTCTTTTCTCATTGACATCTCTGTGTCTTCTTTCCAAAGGAGAATCATGGTAGAGTTACACAGGGCACAACAGGAGGTGTTTGCCTGGGAAAACACACTCAGGCAAAGCTGGTGGCCTTCTATGACCTGCTTATGATGTCTGTGGTCAAGGGAAGACTGGCTGATGTCATCTACCTGCACTTGTGCAAAGAATTTGACAGTGTCCCACACAACATTGTATCTAAACTAGAGGTGTCGATTTGATGAAGGAACCACTTGGAGAATAAAGAATTGGCATGGTCACACTCACAGTTTTGCAAGGCAATGGCATGATGTCCAAGTCAAGACCAGTGACAAGCAGCTTTCCTCAGGGGTCAGTATTGGGAGCAGTAGGGTTTAACATCTTTGTCAGTGACATGGACAGTGGTCTTGAGCACACCCTCAGCAATTCTGTCAATGTCACCAAGCTGTGTGGCGCAGTTGACATGCTGGAGGGAAGAGATGCCAAGCAGAGGGGTCTTGACAGGCTTGAAAGGTGGGTCCAAACCTCATGAAGTTCAAGAAGGCCAAGTGCAAGGTCCTGCACCTGGGCTGGGGCAATCCCAAGCACAGATACAGGCTGGGTGGAGAATGGATTTAGAACAGCCCTGGAGAGAAGGACTTAGGGGTGTTGGTGCTCAACATGACCTGGCAGCGTGCGCTTGCAGCCCAGAGAGCCGACCATAACCTGAGCTGCACTAAAAGCAGCATGGCTGGCATGGCGAGGGAGGCAATTCTTCCCCTCTGCTCTGCTCTGATGAGACCCCACCTGGAGCACTGCAATAAGTTCTGCCCTGGGACACGAACCTGTCGGAGCAAGACCAGAGAAGGGCCACAAAGATGATCAGAGCTGGAGCACCTCTCCTATGAAGACAGGCTGAGACAGCTGGGGCTGTTCAGCCTGGAGAAGAGAAGGCTCTGGAGAGACCTCACAAGAGCCTTGTAGTACCTAAAGGGGGCCTACAAGAGAGATAGAGAGGGACTTTTTACAAGGGCATGGAGTCATAGCACAAGGGGTAATGGCAGGTTTAGATTACATATTAGGAAGAAATTCTTTATTCAGATGGTAAAGAGGCACTGGAACAGGTTGCCCAGAGAAGTTGTGGATGTCTCATCCTTGGAAGTGTTCAAGGCCAGGCTGGATGGTGCTTTGAGCAACCTGCTGTAGAGAAGGTGTACCTGTCCATGGCAGGAGGATTGGAATAAGATAGTCTTTACGTCCCTTCCAACCCCAACAATTCTATGAAGCCACAGTGCAAGTTCTATTAAAATTTCAATTTCTTTTTGGCTTCAAAAGTAGATTTTCACTCTTTTCCATACAAACATATAATGTGATTTCAGTAGAATAAATTCATTTCCACAATACATTCAACACCTGATTAATTCATATTATTGAGGCAACAGAGATATGATTAACTTATTTGTGTCTTACAGTTCATAAACTCTGTTACAGATAACAATGTGAGCCACTGCTGATTCTTTATGCAGTAGAAAAGCTTTAGGAACATCAGTAGAGACCTGTTTTTTCATTAAATATGGTTGTAATCTAATTTAGTTGTAAAAATCAGCATACTTCTTGAAACTGGCATCCTACATCAAATAAAATGGAGCTTGACGGCAGCTTTTTCGTCTTCCTAGCAGAACTGAAAAACAGCTTTGGGAAGCTTATTGTGCTGGCCCCATTTTTAGATAATGTCCTAGAAACGTTTCTACATATTTCTAAGCGGATGAGGTGTATGACTCAGTGAACTCTTCTGAGCATTCTTAACCAGTACTTCACTACTGTGAAAAAAAACCACAAGGAAAGTATCTTTTATCCAAAAGGTGCTTTGTAAATATCATCCATGCCCTCAAATTACAAAGCACTCATATTGGAAAATGTAATGACAAAATACAGTGTCAGTGCCTGCTTACCCTCACAGTAAAAAAGTTCTTCCTCATTATCAGATGGCACTTCCTATGTTTTGGTGTGAGTCCACTGCTTCTGGTCTTGTACTAGGCACCACGGAAAAGCGCCTGGCTCTGTCTTATTTGCATCCTTCCCTCAGGCATTTGCACAATTTGATGAGTTCTCCACCATAACCTTTTCTTCTTCTCTTCTACAACCATGGACCCATGATTGACTCATAGGACCAACTGCTGACCCACAGAGTGGATAAAGTCCTCAGGTCCTTCTCCACCACTAGCAGGACTGAGGGGATCACTGGCTCCTCCATTGTGCCACATGCTCTGTGTCACATCATCACAACAGCTAAGGATGTGTGGGCTACGAGAAATTTTGCTGGCCTCTCCTTTCTGTCCTGTTTTACTGAACTAGGTGATACTTCACACTATTCACATTTGCATAAATGTCTTGGCGTTTCTGGTACCCTGAATGTCTTGGGAGAATAATTTGTTTGGGAAAAGAGAAAGACTTCTAAGTGAGTTAAATATAATCTGAAAACAAGTCAGCAGACAGCTGGAGAATATGGTCAGTGATTCTGAACTGGTACCTGGTAACTGTCTTCTAAAGAGATTATTGAATGTTATATCCAGCACACCTGGTCTTCTGGAATGGCAACTCTCCTTTGGGAGAAAGTAGAAAGACTCTGCAACCCATTACCTAGATGTAATGAAGAAATTCTTTTGGTCAGTTTGTGTCATTTCTGTGAAACTATTTAAGGCAAAGAATAAAAAACCCAGTGTTTTTTCAAGTCAGATATATGATGAAAAGAAACTGAAATATAGGAACACTGAAATAAGGTGAATGTGCTGGTTAGAATAAAATGAATATATAATTAATGTGCCATGCATAAAGGTGGATAATATATTCAAATATTTGCTAAAGTTAGGAATAAATACATGCAGGTATATAGCTACAAGTTGTACAGCAACACAGTGGCCCATATTTTTGTGAATTTAGGAAAAGTCAGTCTCAATGCAGTGAATGCCAGAGATTTTAATTCATAAATATGTAATCAGTACAAATTTATTATTGAGAGGGCAACAGCTAGTCCTAAACTATTATAGCCTAATACTGGTTGTTGGAAGAGTTGGATTGTTCACAATGAATAATAACTGTTATCATTTTTCCCCATTTTGGCTTGTAAAGAATTCACAAACTGTATCTGACATCTAAAATATATTAATTTACCAGAACTATTTTACCTTAACATATTTCAGAGTTACTTCTGAACAAAAAATTCCAAATTGTATATTTTATGCATAGCACTGTGTTCTTCTGAATACCAAAGCTTAGTATTGTTTTCACTTACAGAGACAAACAGAGCTAACAGAGTAACAAACTAGAAATTTCTCTCTTCTGTGAAGAAGGTCTTTCTGAACATCTTTCAGGATTGCCATTTTGGACATAGGCTACTAAATTTACCTATATTCCACTTCGTCAGCTTTAGTTCTTTTTGGATCTGGCCACGAGGTGCCAATGTCTCTGGGACAGTATTTTTCTGTGTGATGATTTTGTGATTCATGATTTGTGGTGTGGATTTGTGGAGACTATTGCAAAACTGGTGTCTTGGTTTGAAAGACAGGTGTCTGCTAAGGAAGGCAGGAGCCCCCCCTTGGAATGGAAAACGCAATCCCCTTCCGTCCGAATTATTACAAATTTGAAATTAAGGGGCTTTCAGGCAAAGATATGAGGAATAGGAATAACAGTTTTTTACTAATATATGTATATAACAAAGCAATAATACAGAGACACTGGTTTAACCTGACAGAGTCAGGGGTACAACCTGGCACCCTGCTGGGCAGGGTGTTGGTAGCAGTCCTATTCGGTGGTAGCTGCAGTTCTCTTTGAAGTGGTTCTGTTGAAACAGTGATCTTGTAGAAAAACGTTTGGTCCCCCTTGGAAAAGTCCAGTGGTGGTTGTGTAGCTCTTGTCCTCTGGGATCCCAGCAGGTAAGGCTGCCCATGCTGTTCCAAACTCCAGATTTTATCCAGGTGGGAATGCTCGGCTCCTTCCCCCTGGGCGGAGCATCTCACAATGGGATGGTGAGTCATGGGGCAAGGCACTGGCCCATTAACAGGAGATAGTCCAGGTGCAGGTTATCTCTGAGTCATACAGCAAGGCATTGTTGGGCCCATTAACAGGAGATAGTCCAGAGGGAGGAGGCAAGGAACATCGCTACACCTGGTAGCTCATGGTAATGGAATACACTGTAACCCAGGACACTGGGCATACATAAAAAGCTTCAGTAGCCATTGTGTTCAGCTCTGAAATGTAATCTTCACAAAATAGTGTGGTTTGTATAGCCCCTAGAAAATATGCCTCACTTCCCTTTTCAGTCGATTATGTCTAAATGCAACAAGATGCAGATGATTAGAGTTGTCTCTTTTGCACAGTCCTTGTGAGAACGATCTGCTTTTGCCTGTAGCACTACTCAGTTACTGGCTGAAGTTTTTTATCCAGGTGGCTAATTTTCTTTTAATTCTCTCATTCTCTCACAACAACCAAAAAAAGCTCCCTCTTTTGTAGAGCTTCATATTTATATGTCAAGAAAGTCCTCATGATGAAAAGTCAGTTGAAATGAAATTGAGTGTATATATAATGTTAATAATTTAATTCCATTGCCTTCCATTATTATTCTTTAAACGGAATTATCAGGCCCTATTTGCAAATCTCAAAGTGCTCTATGAATTACAAACAGTGGCTCTCAGCTAAAGTCCTATAACCAGGCCCTATATTACCACACAAGAAAAACTTCAATTACAGCTGAAAGTGGATGTGCCATTTAATGGCAATAAAATATTACAGTGATAACGTAGCTATCCTTAAATCAAAGAAATTCAGGCCTACATTGGACTCAAGAGAAATCCAAAAGTATTAGAGTACAAACCAGTCCAAAGACTTTGCTTTTGATCTCTGATGATGCCTTGCAGTGGCTGAAACCTTAGGATTTCAGGGTACTAGCCCTGGAGATCCAAATTACATTTAAAAGTTTTTTAAAGTCATTAGATTCCTTCTGTCTCCTTTCAGTTCCTGTTTACTGAAAAAGAAATCTGTATCAATTCTGATTCTAATAGAGGCTCTTTCTCTAGGGTCAAAGTATTTTCACAATTACAAGGACCGTAAATGAAGGACGTAATCAAACCCAGTAAAATAATAGGAGTGGACACTGACATTTGTCTGTTTCACATGTAAAAATTTTCAGACAGCCTTGATCTCAAAAAGCTTGTGGGTTTGGTGTCAGCAGCTTAAAAGAAAAAACAAGTAATACCAGGACTGTATGGTTGGTTTGCTTCTAAAATAGGTGCTCCTACAGTGAGCTTGGATGGGTATATCAAAAAGATGTGCAATAACCTTCCCTCCCTCCTTACTCCCCCCAAGATGGACATGGAGCTTTGCTGAGAAGGACTGCAGTTGGCCAGTCTGCCGGATCTCTGTGGGAACTTCTGCTGCAGTCCTGTATGCATTCCAAATAAAGCAATTTAGTTTAAGAGCATCTGCTTTTCCCTGTTGCAAGATACTGCTAATCAGCTAATTGACATTGTTTCGCCTCTCTAAGGCAGGGGCTTCTGAATAAAAACATTAGTGCTGCTGTGGTGGATCAGATGAAAGAGTCCATCTTACCCTGGTTTCCTTTCTTCATTGGTGACTAGCAGCAGATGCCTAGGGAAGCAGTGATAATTCCCTCTGTGCACCCTCCTAGCTGTGAGCAGCATGTGGACTTGGTGAGTTGAAGATGGTGCTTTTTTTGATTTTTTTTCTGTGAACATATCCAGGAATTTCTGCTTTTGCTTTTTGTGTTGTGGTACAGTATCACTCCTTTAAATGCAGTATTTTGATATACCCAGGCCACTTCTGATTATATATCACTTTCTCATAAATCTATTTATAGACTGTTATCTTTCTTCCATATGGTAGTTATTATCTCTTCAACTGTTCTTTGCAGAGAAACTGTGCCACAGATCCTCCTCACTCCCTCTCCCAGTGCTGTTTTACCTTCTGTGGGACCAGAATGTCACCTGAACTAACTGTTCATTTTCCTCTAAAAAATGGTTAACATTTGTCCTAGGCCTTTCCATGTACCTAGATGTTCCAACTTGAGAACCTTGAACAACTTAGTAATGACAGCTTGTTTTGAACACCGCAGATGCTAATGCAGGTCCTACCAGTCTGCATTATCAACCCACCTCTGCAGAATCACGATTTATCATTGTTTTTGTTCCATAATATACAGAGATATTTGTGTCACGCCTTAGAATTTTAATTACTTTTAGAGTCTACCACAAGAGATGTGGCAGATAACTTTGTAAAAATCCAAATACAATATTTCAACCAGATCACCATCACCTTCAGTCCTACAGAGATCATTAATAAACTGTAAGCATAGTGCTTGTCTATGAATACTGGGTTATTTCTTCCCCACTGAATCACATTTCCTTGAACCCATTGTTTCTATACTTTAGCAACAGTTTCTACAGGTTTACTCAGGTTTAGTGCCATATATAATGATCTGGAGTTCCCCAGATACATCTCTCCACTGGAGCGATTTAAAGAATTTGGTATCCTGTGTTTGCAGACAGTTACACTTTTTAGAAATTGGTATTTTAGACCACAATCCTGACAAAACTAACATAAGCTAAATACAGATATGTAAACTGATGTTCGGAATCACTGCTCTTGAATTTCCAACAGTTTTATTTCATCCTGTTCTGTTAAGTGCACTGAATCTTGTATACTTCTAGAAAATACTTTTTTTTTTCTTTTTCTAAAATGTAACATTCTTATTACAAAAAAATCATGTATTCAACCAAATTCCCCTGTCTAGGTTAGAAGGAGTAAAATAATGCTGTTTTAATAGAAGATCTCACAGAAATGTTATGTCACTGTATTGTAGTGAGAGAAAATTTTTAGAAAGATTATGATGACTCTATAATATTCTTTTTTTCTCAGATTTTTTGGTATGTTCTTCTGCTGGACGATATTGGGCAAACAGGATATAAAGCTACTTAATTTCCATGAAATATTTGATTTTTCTTAAAAAATGTAGGTTTATATTATTTTTGTTAAAAAATTAGAGTATTTTCTGACAGGGAATGGGAAAAGAATGTGACATGCTAACACTAGGGTAAATTAGGTTGTAAACCAGACACTGTGCAGATGTGAGGAAGAAGAAATGAGTGACCTAACCTTTGATCCAAGCTCCCAGAAGTGTAGTGCTACCTCAGCCTATGGAACACCTAGAAATCACACGTTAGTACATTGTGCTGGCGCTTCCTCACTATCTGGCCTCTTCCTTGAAAACAGCTGGACTTACCGGGGTCATCTGGTCAGTCACGTCACAAAGACAGAACAGACTTGCCAAATAGCCGCAACAGCTGTATGGCGAATATAAAATGAGTCTCTAGAAGTTGCCTTCTATCAATGAAGACTGGGGTTAATTAGGAAGTTTGCATCTTGAGAAATGTGAAAGTTGTTTCAGCTGAAGCTCAAAGGCTTCCTCAGACCACATAGTCAAACCCAAGGCAAGATGACTGAAGAACTGAAAAGATTTGCTTTAATCTTATTAACCCAATCTTGCAGCCCAGCTAAAGCTACTTTAAACTCCTTTTACATTCCTGAAAGAAGACAAAGTAAATAAGTATATCCATGAAAAAGAAGCCATGCTGGCTTAAGAATGAACAACAGAAGCCTGTGGATCAAGAATCCTCCCAGCTTCACTCAGTTCTTCCACTTTCGGTTTGGAACAAAGAGAGTCTTTGTTGGGATGATGCATATTAATAGTCTGTGACAAGTTATAAATATATTGTGGTTGAATGGATTTTTTTTTACAATAGATTCTTGTGGTGTTTCTCTATCAGAATTATATGTATGGATTTTAAACAACCTGAATACATTTTTGGGATTATATCTCTGAAAGTTGACATGATAGGCAATAATGCATATTTAAGATGATACAATGTAAAGTCATTTGGCAAGTCTGTGACCCAGTAAGGGAGAAAAGAAAGTGTTCTTAATAAAATAATAAAAAAACCCAACTAATTTTTTATTATGAAAGAGACTTGACAAGTTAAAAAATGTCAATTTCACTCAATTTTCACTATTTTTTGTGGCTTGAATTTAAGGAAGGAAGAATAACTGATAGTATCCTGATTTAATATTCTGTGTTTTCAAAATATGTCAGTGAAAAAAGGATAGTATTGTCATATTTCCTTGACAGTTAACCCACAGTTATATCTTTCTGTAGGGACAATAAAGTTTGCTTCACAACACTATCTTAGTTCCCCTTTGGAGGAAGCATATTAATGGTTGAAAAGAATAATATTCAACTTCTATTAATTTCTTATAATTAACAGTGCATATTTCTAGTGAGACTTATTTGAATAATTTGAAAAAGCTTAGATTCTTAAACTGCTCTAGAATCTTAGGGAATGACTGCAGTGATCAATGTTATGATGATTTAATTTGTTTCCAAGGGAAAAATGTGTGCCTGCAATTTGAATTTTATGACATCGAGAAACCAGAAGACTTTGCATATGAAAACCAATGAAAAAACACCAAATGAAAACAACTGGTTTTGAATATCTTCCAGTGATATAATTTCTTGCAAATATGAAAAAAAGAAAAATGCAAAGGTTCTTTTAAATCCTAAATAGTAAAATTTAAGACTGTCCTCTGAATAGGAAAAAATAATATTTCATAATTAATAAGATTGTGACTAGCGCTCCATCAGAAACCTGGTTTTGAGTTCTCTCAAAACATGCCTCTGGCTGAATACTGAATGTATTAAATGTATATTAAAATGCATGTTATTTGAATACATCCATGGTGCCATGTGATCTGGATGTCTCTGAATAAACAGCATATTCTCGCCATTATTTTTAATCAACCAATCCCTCTGTCATCAATGAATCTGATCAGCTTTCTCTTATGAGTGATAGAATTACCAAATACACTGACCAGACTTATTCACAAGAAATAATCCCACCAATTTATTTTTTAATGTGTTTGGTTTTGAGATATGCCAAATGGTTATTTTTCACTTCACACACCACCTATTCTTCCGATATTGTATATTGTAGTTATTTTAAATAGTGCTAAATCCAAACATAGTTCAAATATATGACAAAAAGAGAAGTATGTAACTTGATCGCCTTTATTTTTATGGCCAGGTAAGTAGAGAATTTCTGAGCACAATTGTAAAAATAATTGATTTAATTTATGGTCAGTTTTTACTAAAGGATCTGAGATAGCAACCCAAAAGAAGTATTACTTAAAAGAATCATATGTAAAATGTTAACCAGCATCTGTTAGAGGTTTTAATTTTTGTTGCAAGACTGCAAATCTGTTGTGGAGCATTTTAAGGTCAAAGAAGGTTAACAATACTTTATATATAAATATATATATTTATTATTTGAGAAGAAAATGTCCATAATCACTTCAGTACATTAAAGTAATGGCTGCCTACTTTTAAGAAAACCCAACCAAACAAAAAACCCCAGAAAGTTATTTTGTTAGTTACTTAGCTTACTTTGTTGAAAGTGGAGGGGTAAAGGAATGGTGGCTTTCATTCTTTTCAGCATGAAATCCAAATTGAGTGCTAAGGAAGGAGCTGCTGAGAACTACCATAGACAGACATGCTTGAGCATGTGCCTTTTTCCAGACTCTGGGAAACTGCTCCACTCTGGAATCATAGAAAAGAATGTCAAGCTTTCTTCTGGAGAAACAGAGCAGATTTACTCCTTGAAAATATAGTAAAAACCAAAACCTCACGGTTAAAAGCTCTGCACAGTGTGTGGTGGCATGGATTCCTCAGCCTCAAGTTATTTGGACCAAGACATTCTGCCCTTTAGAGTGTACCTGAACCACCTGACTACGATAATAGCCCTGAAACTGTTCCTGCACATGGCAAAACCTTGCACGTCCACAGGGTTTGAAGAGTGTGAAAGAAGACAAGGGAGAGCAAGTTCTGTAACCTGGAACTTACGTAGGATATTTTCATAGAATCGTAGAATGGCTTGGGTTAGAAGGGACCTTCAAGATTGTCTGGTTCCACACCACCCACCATGGACAGGGAAGCCACCCACTAGGTCTGAATTTCTAGTTCTAGTCCTGGCAGGCCAGACTGAGGTCTTGCATAGCCTGCTCTTCTCCAGGCTGAACAACCCCAACTCTGTTAGCCTGTCTTCACAGGAGAAGTGCTCCAGCCCTGTGATCATCTTTGTGGCTCTCCAGCATTTTAAAACACCATTTGCCAGTCCTTGCTTCCACGTTAGCGTTTGCATTCTACCCAATGACCATGCAACAGATGAGCATTGCTATACTGACATTTTATAACACTACAGGACTTTCCAGAAAATTACAGACAGAGAGATGTAAAAATAAGTTTCATGTAAGGAAAGCATGAACAGACTTGTGAATGAAGTATGATTTTGATCAAAAATTAAGATCCTGAATAAATGAAAAAAAACCCCCAAAAATGACAGTTTAGGGCTTATCCCGTAAGTACATGAACAGTACTTACACAGTAAGTGTTCAAGATTAACAAGGGAAGGGCCACTTTGACATTATGCCTTGTTTTTAAAATATACCAAAAAACAGTTTGCATATCTGAGACAGAAGACTAGTCTATTAGTTAAATAACCTGGTTTTTAACTTGGTATTTGATTAATTTTTAAAAATTGTGAAAGCTCAGCTGAAGTATAACAACTTTCCTCGTTCTATATCAAAATAATTTAGTAGCTCTGACACTCTATATTTTCTGTTGGCAACTATGCATTTATACAGATTTGGTTTAGAATTAGTTTGGATTGATATAAAACTTGCCTTAGAAACTTGGTCATTTGTGAGGGAAGTGCACCCTCAGTGCTTTGAAGGCTGGTGAAAAACATATTTTGGTGATTTTTTTTCTGCTGTTGGCATACTAAATTCCTTAACAAATTGGTGATATTTTTACAATGTTTTTCTTTCAGCATGGAAAATGAAGAGATTTAGGTTGTAAATTGCTTTTCAATTGTTCATTTATGTGGGAAGTGCAGTCTGCAATTACTGCAAAAAAAAAAATACAAAATTACAATTTTGGATCCTTTTGCCTCTTACAAAAACATATTTATTTTCTGGTCGATTTTTTGAAGGGTGTGTGTTTGGGTTTGTTTTGGTTTTTCTTAAATGCTGAGGACTGTCACTTCTCCTGGATCTTAGTTATGACCTACAGGGCATGTGGTTCCTTTGACATGAAGTTTATTTTTCTAAACCCACAGCTTGATATTCTAGCACTTAATTTCAGAATGCAGCTTAAATCACAGAAACCATAATATGTCAAATGATCCTACACTTGCAGGGGAAAACAGTAAGTAATGAAAAAGCTATGATTGCTTTTCTGTCCCTCCAAATGACAGTTATCACCTCAGTGACCTGCTCCGGGCGGACCCATCTAAACATGACACACTAAGGGATAACGTCATCTAACAGGGTAGTTATAAAAATCAATACAAAACCCATTTCAAAGATACTCTGTGTAAGAATCCTGGTGTAACGTTTATTTATTGAATAGGCCTGAGGAAAAAAACCAACAACTTTTCTGATAGATATGCTTTACCTCCCAAGCAAAGGAATTCTGTAGGTAAGCAATAATTGCATTTTTCAATCTATTATTTAGTCTTGCCAAAGCTCAGCCTAGAATCTAATATGTGGATGATTGCTATAACTCAATTATGAAACCTAAGCAGAGCTCTAATGCATCTGTAATGCAAAAGGGGCATAACAAGACAATTGTCTGTACTTCTTTTAGTTGTGGAGTAGCTGTCTGTGTTTGTGCAGGGATGAACAGAAACAGGGAGGGAGACTGCGATATTGTATTTTTCACTGAAGGATTAGGAATGTTCCGTACTTATCTTCACTCATGAATATTGAAGGTATGGTTACATCATTGAAACAACTGCAGGCTCACAACTGACTGAAAATAGGTTTCCATTGTTTGCTTTCTCAAATGACAATAATACTGAAGCCTGGAGCAATTTTATCCAGTCATATCCCATATACAAGGCATGCAACTTGATTTGCTAAAAAGTCAGTTTAAAAAAGCTAGTATTTATTTTCCTTATCTTCATCAAACTATTTTCACATCTGTGTTAGCTTTATAGCTCTCAGGAAGTAAATAATAAGTATAGTATGTATCTTCAGTTTTGATTTCTTACAAAAAGACGCAGTATAGCTTGTTAGCTTTAAAAATATCCTAAAGATCTTTTTTCTGGATATTAATGTGAAAGCATGTTTATATTTAGGAAAATATATTGTTTAACAAATATTGAGATTTTTTAATGTAGGCTTTTATTGTCAATATTTTGTTTTGTAGTATAATATAGGATCTTATTTACCTTCACACTTAAAATAATTCTGGCAATTCCACATTCATATTGAGAGGTGTTTGATCACTGAAACTGTCTTACTGAAACCATCTTGCAGACTTTGAAACAGACATGTAAGGAGAGGATTAAGGAAACAATGTAACAATTTCTACGGCCACTCAGAAAGGTGTAATGAAAACTGGGCTTTCTGGTGTTGCGGTGTGTTTCCCCGCGTTGGTACGGCAAGCCGCAAGCTTCCCGGAGAGCTCTGCGGGGTTATCCCGGGGAGAGCGGCTGTCCCGCTTCCCGCAGCCCCTCCGGGCAGCCCGCGCTGTCCCGGCTCCTGTCGGCTCCACAACACGGCGGCGATAAAGGAGGCGAGAAGGCTCCCCCTGCATGGGGACCCCAGAGGAGCTTTATTCACATGATGGCATGCTGGTTCCCAAAGGCAGAGAGAGAGAACAAGGCATGGAGCCTGGGATTTTATTTGGGGACAAGGTGGGGCGGAGAGAGCACATGGACAAATGGTCTCAGGGCGCAGGGGCGGTACATGGGTGGGGTTGGGGCACCGGGACCAATAGGGAGAACCCGAGGGTGTGGCCAGGACTAGGGCTGGGGAAGGGAGGACAATGTGGGAAGAGCAGGCATTTAGTAAGAAGAGGAGTGGGGAAATACAGCACTACATTCTGTAATACAGGGGTGGCACTTCCAAAGTCAGAAAACATTCAGTCGTCTTTCTGCACACCTAAAACATCAATAAAATTCAAGAATGAATGTCTCTGATAGTGGAATCTGAACGGGGATGCTCAGAAATGTTATCTATTTTTTTTTCTGAAGCATTGATATGCTAAAAAAACTGATCTGACATTCTTTATATCCTTCCCAAAATCAAACAGTTTTGAAACAAAAAATTCGCTTTGCTGGATCATCTCTAGTTTCCATCCCTTCCTGCAGATCAGCTGGCATATTGCACACAGAATGAACCTTGGCCTGTGAAATAAAATTTACTGAAGCAGATTTTCCTGTGAAACACAGCCAGTATTCTCTTCCTGAGTAAACTGTATCTTAATTCCATACTGTGTTTCTTCCAAAGACATGAACTGCTTGGATAATTTGAGTGCCTTGGGCCTTTATATTCAATTCAGTCTGAGAAGGTCTGAAAAAAAAAATCTCAGAAAACTGCATCTCATCCAAAGTATATCCAAGTATGGACGAAAAGATCTGCACCAGCCTGCATATATGCCATATGAGTGGTGTGCAGAAAGATACCATTTTGATTCTTTCTAGTGTACTTTAGCAATTGGCACAACAGACTGTTTTGAAGCCAATTTAAAAAAAAAAAGAAAAAAATAGTAGTGTTTTAGTGTTCATCTGGTACATATTCAAGTTGTGTCATGGAAAAACAGAGTCGTGATGAAATTGGCAGGGTAAATCTAATATTGAAACATGCATCTCATTAACAAGTGTTAATGAGAGGTGGGAGAACACTTTTTTTGAGAACATGATTAACACCTGACTTTTCTTTAAAAAAATAAAATTGGGAGAACAGAGAAAATCCACTGTCAATGATGATTGACTAGAAAACAGCAGCTAACAGTGCCCTTTGGCTTAATGGCTGCTTTGTGGAGCTCTGTTGCTTATGTTGCTCAGATACAGATGTTGATATACATTTTTTCTTCTTTAGAAATAGTGATTTCTTGCTTTCATCTTCCAGCCCCTTGTTCAAAGCAGTATACAACTGCCAGGAAAAACTTGAGCATAAGTCAGGGTGCAGGAAGGCCTCAGGACACTGACACCATATGCCGGAAGTGATCTTTTTAGCTTGCTTGGCATTGTCATGGTTGCTGTCCTAAAGGTGGTTATCTGAAAACGTCATAGAATGGGACATTTATGGAACTATTGCTTTCCTTTGTTATAGTTATACATCCCTATTGGAACAGGGAGGGCACATCTGGTGTTAAAGATGCCTTTAATTAGTGCATAAAGTTTCTCTTCAAGTAATTAAAACTAGAATTTTGGTTTCAGAAGGTCTTCATATTAATAAAACTCTTATGAAAAAAGTACTATGGCAGTGTGCTTGCTGAAATGTCTTAAACCACAAATATCCAGCTGGAAATGATGTCTGGAAAAGCTGTTTACAGGCTGTACCGAATTATGAGGTCAAGAGAAAAGTCATTATTGTGAAAGCCCAGTTAATGAAAAATCGATCACAGACCCTTCTAAACGTGTCTCAAAACCTCTCGAAGGACCAGGGGTCTACAGCTGTAAAACAGCCCAGTAAGTAAAAGACCCAGACGCTGTGTGACTGTTTACCCAGAGAGGACCAAAAAAAATCTTTAGCAGCTGTTTTTCTGATGTGCCAGTGTGTCCTTTGAGAAGAGTAAATGGCTTTAAATGAATAAGCCGGGGCAGTATAAGATGTTGCTTAAGTCAAGGGAATTTGCTTTAGAGAAACCCCTCTGCACTGCTGTGAAAGAGAAGATGCTTCTCATGTGGGAACCTGGCTTGAGCAACTTGTATACCTCTCTCTCTATGGCTGTAAACAAAAGTCCTGACTAAAATTCCAAGCTATTCACTGATGACTGGAGTCACAGGCTGCTTCGTAGATCCACATTCATCCTTCAGGATAACTCATCAGAGGTAAGGTAGTCTAATAGTCTTGACTTCAAAGTAGATACTGTCTAATGAAGTGACACTTCAGGTTTGAGGAAGAACAGAGATTCACAGGAATAAACTTGAGAATTACTTTTTGATGTCGAAATGTTCTTGTAGCACCTTAATAATGTCACAGGGAAGGCATGATAGAGTCAGATTTTGAAAACCGGGGTCCTCTTTATTCACCAAGATGGCTTCATTTGTTTCCACAAAGATTTTGAGGGGAACATCTGGGAGAAAAACTGTGAACTCTAAAAAGTGTTGACTTTTCCAGAGAACAAATTTCACCAAGACTTTACTGAGGAGACTCTCCATTTCTCCAGGTATGGAGTTGGATACTACAACTGTGAGGTTGCTGTGGAGCATAAGGGCTTAAGGGGAACAATTGTAATTGCACAACTGAAACACCGTGATGTGGGTATGCCACCATCTCAGAAAACTGCATGTCCAAGAGATCAGATTGAAGCAATCTTAAAACTTCCTTTCTGTTCTTATTAGAGTTGAGTGAGCCTTGCATCCTTAGATGTCATTCTATGACTTAGTCACATTATTGAATTGTTGTCTTATTCTGGCATAACATTGTTGCTTTGATCAGAGTGAGAGGGGGGTGCAATATCTGCTGGAGCTCTCACGTTTTTTTCAATAAGCTCTTTGATTTCTATAGATGAGTATTAGTGTGTTTGTACCGTATGCCACATTGCAGAAAACAGAGAATATAAAAAACTTGAGAAGGCATTCCTAGTTTTCATCTTTTTGTAAAGGTTGTCTGTACTAAATTCTTCCTCCTAAGCTGAGCACTTTGTTCTCTGTCCTCTCTGTTGGTTCACATTTTTTCTTTCCTCTCAGTTGCTGTCTGAACCTTCTCATGTCCATGCACACATACGATCTGTCTCTCAAGAAAACATGATGTGGCTCTTAAGGATCCAGTTAATTTCTTTGTATCAGTGCTAAGTATTCAAGCATATCATATATCTGTCATATCCTGAAAAGTGCTGAAGAAATTCTAAGCATCACACTTATAGTTAAAACTCATTTCAATTTAAGGACCAAATTATTTCACAAGACTGGCCAACTCTGTGTGACAACAGTGAAGCCATTGTAATTTCCCGGGAAATATGTCAAGACTTTGGCAAAACATGTCCTATGAAAAAAGTGGAGAAGTAACCACAGCATTTGTGGAGAGCACAGGATGTCCTTAAGCAGAAGCAGCCAATCAACCAGTGAAATTAAAACTAGTTGTGTTGAGACATGTGAAGGTAGTCTCTATCTCAATATATCAATAGGGGAACATGCTGAGATTTTTCCAGTATGATAATGAGCATCTGGCTTATATTTGTAAACCAGTTAGAGACTCATTTATATTACAACTGTGTGTTTGCCCTTTTGCCCTTATTAGTTTTAAAGGAGGTGATATTCTACAAATAAGGTATATTAGCCTCATTATATTAATCACAAAGTGTTTTCTGTCTGTAGTTTTAGCTGCTGTTTAATGCCAGCATGGACCTTTGCATTTTTGTAAGGTGAAATTTGGTCCAGATCAGCCATGATCAGGTAGGGCAGGAGGGGTGTGAGAGGGTTATGCAGTTGAATGACAGGTCAGTGTCATGTGAACTGAAGCATGCAAACTGTATGAGGTCACAGTTATCATGGGGAAGAGATTCAGCTCCCTTTGTTTTCTCTCCTTACCCAATAAATTCACGCTTGAAAAATGTCAGCCAGATTTTTTAGCTCTATAGGTATTTTAATGCATTTGTGAATTTTTGATATAATCAGAGATACATGCAAAATATTACAGTCTTTTGTGTATTACCAGGGTAGCTGTGCTTGGTAACACAGTGCCTTCATGTTACACACCAGGATTTCAGAGTAGCCTTTTCAGAAATTAGAATCAACCAAGTCAGATCGGTCATAATGTTAAGTATGCAGTATCTTGAGAGAAACTCAATCAAACCCAACCAAACTTTTTATAAGGCATCAAAAATCATCCTGTATTAGCATCACATGGATTATTTATGAAAATGCTGTTGCTTGTCTGACAACCTAGGTGACATTACCTCTGGAGGATGAGCATCACCATGGCAAAACAGACATGTCACCATTAGACATTAGTCTACTGTAACTAATTTATAAGGCTGTCCTGTAATTTGTTTTGATCAGGCAGCCTGAATATAGTTGAAGGGGATGAAAGGGAGGAGGGAATGCAGGGAGGAAGGAGAGAGAAAGAAAATCCAATATTATTATTAACTAGAGAATTCAGAACTGTAAAAAATAAAGCAAGAAAATGCGTAGCAATTTTTTCATCTCTGTAACTTCTGTCTTTACACACAGACATAGATCAGAACAAGTTTTCTCTCTTGGTCATGGAATTTTTCCCAAAATTTTTCTAACTATGTTGTCTATGCTTTAAATTTGTTCAAGATACTACATGATAATCATCCCCCTCCTTGCAGTTCTTTTTCTTTTTTTAAACAAAGTACAGATATAGTCCAAAAATGACTTTGTGAAAATGTCACCAGAGTTAATCCTGTTACAGTGAATCTCATATCAAGTTTGTCTGTCAGGAATTAAAAGGGAGTGTTTCAAACTAAGGCTTACAGGCTGTAGGAAACATGTAAAAGTGCAAGCTTTGGGCTGTGTCCCTTCTGACTTAGCAAATTCTTCAGTGCAATACTGCAATTTAAGTCATCTTTTCTAAGGCCAGCTGATAAATAACACTGAATAAGAAAGAAAGACTCAATGAGATATGAATGAATATGAAATAGTGAGCACTTCTTCAACTATAATTAATAACCGCTAAAAAGAGAGGAGAAGGTGCTATAATTACATAATAACATCTCTGTAATTACGTAATAACTTTTCTGACCATAAATGAGCTTGAGAGGATCCATTGTCATGGACCCTGCTCATGCCTGTGTTGGGATACAAAGCATTCTTTTGAAATGAAGTTTGTAAGGCTGTGGCTCCAACTTATAACTCAGTTTTGAAGGAACGTATTTTCCCTAGGAAGATTGCTGTTCTAAAGGGAAAGGTATTCTGTTCAGAGTCAGGGCAATGAAGGAGGATATCAATCGTTCAGGGAAATTACTAGCATTTAAAAGGCCTCAGAAAAGGGGTTTAAAGATTTCTAAAGTGTTCCAAAGAAAACTATTCTGTAGTCTGAGAAGATGCTGCAGTTGACACAGAGGCTGACAATTTTGGAGCCAGAAGAACTCTGTTTAGCTGTAGTAAAAGAAACCAAAGGGTTCAATCTTCCCCTTTTTTTTTTTTTAGGCAACATCCACACCTTTACTTCTTTTCTTCAGTTTTCTCTCACAATATCACAGTTACAGAGTAACCTATATTATAGTATTTTATCAGTATTAACTCAAGTAGTAGGAAGTAGAGAGTTAACAGTAAAATATAAATGAGCTTTCCTTTGTATTTGGAAGCAAGTGTGGTTAGGAACAATAGATAGAAGAAAGGGATTGCTCACTTGGAAGAATTATTCCTCTTCTAGTGAGCAGACATATCAACTTTGTTAACATTTTTGCTCTAAAAAATCCCATCAAAATTCTCCTCTCCTCTTCCCCAACCTTTACCAGACACTGTGCAAACCTAGAGGAAAAAATGCTTCTCTCAGAATGTCTAATCTAAATAGAAAAATGAATAATAATTAAAAAAAAAATAGGGGAAGATGGGGGAATAAACAAAGCATCAAGAACAAGGCCTGCTTATACTAATTAGATTACTTTTCCCCTTGTATTTTGGCTACTCTGATAAACTCAGGAGGAAAGCAAGACAAATACATGGACATAATTTATCTGGTGGCAATGTGAACTTTTCCTCTATAATCACGTGATAATGATTTCTTTTCCTATTTTTACCCTCTAGTGTCTAGGTTTCATGCCATGGTTTCTGGCTCCAAAAACCATGTCTGGCTGTGTCTCAGATCTTTAAAATCTTGGTAAACACATCTGAAAGCAAAAGAAGGGGGCTGAAGAAGGGAGAGGATACATTAGCCCTTTCAGCAATTACAAAATATATTTGTTCTATTTAAACAGTATTACAGAATGCCACCAACTACTAGGAAAGCATATGTTTCTATCAAAATTACTTAGCAGAATTTTTTTGCTTGAGCCAGTTTTCCTGGTAAATTGTTTATTGATTTTGGTAGGTCCAGTTTTTTTTTTTTAGTCCCAGGTGCAGTATTCTTCAGTCCTCCAAGTGAACAGTTGGCATCACTGGGAATGATGCAGTGTATCCTCCTGGTTTTTTCTCTGACTACCAAGGTATTCAAATAACACAGCAGCATGGTATGTTTTCTCCTGTTCCTTCAACTCCTTAAATTCTGGTCTATTTGCAACACAGTTTTTACTGTATATTATTAAAATTCTTTAAAAAACCCCAAAACCTAGAAATATATTCCCTAGAGTTACCATCTATAGCTCCTTTATAATATTAATTAAGTTCAATGCTGTAAGAAATTAATTAATATTGCCAGAGTCTTGTATGGGCAGCCCTTTTGGAATATCTACTATGAAAATACTGAAGAATGAAGACAGTTTTTCTTAGCTCAGTTAATGACTAAATTCAGTAGGTTTTTCTGTACATTACACACAAAGCTGCATTGCTCCCACGTAGTTACTGCCCATAGTGATTCTAAAATCCAAGTTTAATGTGTTATTCAAACAATCCAGCATTCAGATATCTTTAAATATATCAAGTTAGGACATATCCCTGGTGAATATATTTACTCTTTAAAGGCTATTATTGTGTGGCATCACCATTTGACAGTGGCCTTTACATTGCACAGAATGCAAATAGGAGCAGCAGCAACATACCCCATGTACATACATTTCTATTTTTGTAGATTTTTTGCTTTTCCTCATATACTAAATTTTCATGTTACAGCTTGTAAAGTTTCAACATAAACCAAAAAAAAAATCCTTCAGCAGAACATTTGTCTTTATGGAAACACACCTTTTGTGTAAGCTTTCTCATGCAGAATTCCAATTCTGGGCATTGTTTTCTGGCATTCGTACACAGTAGCATATATAAATACACATGCATACAATATTCTTTTTAATCTTGTACCCAAAACTTCAGAAAAGCAAAAATATGTCTACACTATACATAGCAAAAGTAAAGCACAGTAAATTAGCCTTCACAAAACCCCATGATGTTGCTGTGAGGTTGATTTCAGTCAATAGTTGAAACAGTTTGCTTAAAATTAGGCTGGGTATTGCAGCAGCTTGAAGTGCACATATAATATTAGAAACCTACTAATACTTTTATAGTTTATTATTTTCCTTTCCCTAATAGCAAGATGCACTATTGCCTTTTGTGCCAATTTTTACAGCAAATTTCATTAAAAATTTAAGTTGCTTTTGCTACATAAGCTGGTTTCACTGTGTTCAAGTCTGTAGTAAAATTTCTAGTTTATTCAACAGCTGGATTGTAGGACAGGTACTGGGCATCACAGCAAGGTTGAAGAACGCAAACAGTATACTCAAAAAAGCTTTTAAATTAGTTTTAATAAAACCATTTGTAGCATGCTAAAATTGTCTTTTTGAGAAATACATTATCAGACTCCTGCTTATGAAAGATCTCTTGAACTTGAGCCACCATAATGTGAGAAGTACTATAAATGTTTAGTAGCAGTAGAACATGAAAAGTTTGCTTTTTTCATGGTTATAGTTTAATAGAAGACACTCAGAATGATTCCTTCCACAAATAGGAGCTACTATGTTTGTCTTTAATTTCAGGCCCTTTCCTAAAATTCCCAAAATAACATTTCTTGCAAAAAGATGTGTTATCAAAATAATTTCACTAATAAACCAATTCACAAGTATCAACCCAAGGAGAACTTGTGTCTAATAAAAATGCTTGTGGGGGGTTTTTTGTTTTATTTTACTTATGATAATCCAGTACGTTTGGAAGACGAATAACAACATTAATATAGATGCTGGGTTATTTGAAAGCTAAGCTTTTTGTGCTGTTCATTATCAGACCTGACTAAATCTTTCAGAACATGAGATTCTTGTTTATTTTTCTCCATTGCAATTAGCTGCACGGTGAGATGCAGAATATCTCCTCTTACAGAAGACAGAGGTTTGTGACAAAGAAATTGCAAATAATGTTTGGTTCGGACACGTGTGCCACGAGGTATCTGAGATTTGACATTCAGCTTAACGCAGAAATTCTGAAACCTCTTTGTTGTTTGCCTCATTAGAGGAATATGAACAGGTCCTCTGTCCCAGCTGTGGATACATGAGCAGACATCACTGATGGAACTTTACTAGTGTTGCTTACTCACTGTGGCATGTAGGACCTCAGAGGAAATAAGCTGGGCGACACTCAGAATCTGCACCTTCCTCTGCACCTTCCCCTCTAAGCCCATTTACTGTGAAAAGGACACCCAGGCCAAAGAAGCATAAAGCACATAAATATTGTTTGCAATAAAAAATTGTATCCGTAGAATTGCTGCCATGATTCAATTGCAATCACAAAATGGAGCAATTGCTGGGCAAATACATTGCAAAGAAAACCCCACATCTTCACATTTTGAGCATCCCTCCTTTCATTCCCTCTTTTGTTCACAGTGTCTGAAAAAGCATAGGAACTTGCAGTACAGAATGTATGACTTTCCAGGGAGGTAAAATATATTTCTAAAACTGCTTATGCCCCACTTTCTTCAGCTGAGAAATTTAGGTAAAACTAATTCCTGAACCCAAAAGAGTGTCGTTAGGTAATATCCAATAAAACAATGTCAGGAAGTTTTTTTTTTTATGAACTGTTTGAGAAAAATGGTAACAAAATATTATTATTTATTAATCAAATAACCAATTATTTATTCATCAAAGGAAATGAACACAGAGCTCCTGTTACCTACATCATGTCTTAATTCTCTGTTTCATATCCTGGTATTTGTAATTAGGAAAATGAATATTACTGGTTTGTCTAGGAGATGAAAATGTGCCTCATTGCAAAAATGCAGCATAATTATAATATTCACGGTAGAAATGATGCAGGTTGAAAACTTAAATTAGGTGCAAACCATTGTGGATCTCATATTGATGAGAATATGCAAAATCATAGTAAAATGACTTTCAAGATAAACTTTAGTTTTTGTCAACAATAACACATTTATGCTCCATTTCTATCTGAAATAGATTTTGTGGTGTTAAAAAACCATTTCAGCTCCGAGTGCAATTTTGTCTTTAGTGGTGACATTAATTTTGTAGATTGTTTCTATTTGCTTTATCTGGATGTTTCTTTCCGTAAAATTTGGAGGAATTTAACTTTTGAGGCCTTAATATTTGAGCTGCATGTGACTGAAATAGGTCGGTTGGTTCAATAGTTATTTTAAGGGGAGAGACAATTGTTTGCCACATGTAAAAAACAAGAAAGCAGACATACAGGCTCATTTTCTAAGAAATACAATGAAAAATAATGACTGGTTATTGAGCTAAGTTTTTGGTTTGTGCCATACTTAGACTTTCTGGTTCCTTTTTATTTTGTTTCAGATAAGAGATATACATGTTCAGTTTGTTTGACACAAAATAAAAAAATATTATTATAATAACTATTATTATTTTTATTAACTTGTGAGCTTTTCCTCTTTGCTGTGCTACCATAAATGTAGCTGTGAAACAACTTCAGAACACGGAAAATATTCAGGACAATGCATCACCTGGTTGATTATTTTTCCTCAGCCATTACTTGCACACCCCAGACCAGTAGTAATACTGTTGTATTACTGTCAAACTAAGCTTCCTTCAATGAAACAAGGAATTTCTTACACTTCATCTGAAATAAACATGAATCTTGAAGAATACCTTTTCCCAGTGAATCTGAAATGGCCACTGGATTTGGATCAAATTTGTTTAGAAATACATGGACTCAAGATACGAAGGGTTGGGAGGGACCAGTTATGACATCAAACACAGTTAGGTCACCAGATCTGTCCAGTACAGTAAAAAGCAGTCACGCAATTAAGTATCCCATTCTGAAGAGTTTCCAGTTTCCTTTCTACATACGACACATGTAAGTAGAGTTGTCCAGTCTGTTTTACCTTCTTCTCAGCCCCAGCTAATTTCTAATTCTTAAGAAATGGGTGGATACCACACTTTCTTTTCCTTGTCCTTTATTAAAACCATTAATAGTTAGCAGAAAAGGTAAGCCACAGCAAGGTAAACCAACAAATATATCCCAATTTTCCTCTGTATTCATTGATCAAGGTGATCCTATACACATCATAGGCAGTCTGTTTCCTCCTTTCAAGCGGATGACAATAGTGTCCCACTTGTTGTTTTAATTCTTTCCTGATATGTAGATGTGGCACTGAAAAACATGATTTAGTGGTGGATTTGGCAGTGCTTGATTAACAGTTGGACACAACAAGGTCTTTTCCATCTTAAATGATTTTATGATTCTGTGATTGCAAATGCTGGCACTCCTAGACCAAGAGATAGGTATAAAAAAAAATTACATTGCATTTTCAAAATGAAAACAGAGGACAAGAAGAGACGTAAGTAGAAACCTGCAAATTGACCAAGTGTGCAGAAGGATTGAAAGCTGCAGCCTGAAGATATTGTCCAGTTCTCAGTTCCCAGATCATTAAAATGCAACATACAAGAAGTATTTTCTTTATCTGCTAAAGTCTGCTATGCAGGTAACTGGTCCAGTAGAAACTGACAGAAACAAAATGTTATCTGTCTTCTACATCCCTGTTCTTTTTAGATATTGACCCAACTTGCAGGAATGAAGCCTATATAGTGAAGGCTCCTACTTTTATTGAAAGCACAGGCTCCTTCCAAAATAACTACGGTGGCTTCCTAAATTACAGAGCAGAATGTACATTGGTGTTTTTTGGAAGCCTTCCCCAAGGGTAAATCAATGGACCTAAACAAGTTTAAGGTAAGACCAATGACTTTTGGAAAAACGGTGAGATCTCTTAATGGTGAAGCAGACAAGGGGTATTAGAGATTGATCTTAATAACTGTTTTATTTATAACTGAATGATAAACTTGCTAGCTATGCATATGAGGAAAGCATAGAGTTATTTTTATTAAGTGATCTAATTCTTACTCCTATCTGATTCCTATTATTTAACCTGTTATTTATGGGGATTAAGATCTTCACATTGCAGCAGTTTTATTTCACTGATATCTTTTAGACCATTTGGAATATGGAGGGATAATATTCCCCAGATTTCCTTATGGTTATCACAGAATCACTGAATTGTTAGGTTTGGAAGGGACCCCTGGAGATCATCTAGTTCACTCCCCCTGCCAAGGTAGGGTCATCTAGAGCAGGTGACATAGGAATGCTTTTAGGTGGGTTTGGAATGTCTCCAGAGAGGGAGACTCTACAACCTCCTTGGGCAGCCTTTTCCAGTGCTCTGCCATCCTCAACATAAAAAAGTTCTTCCTCATGTTGAGGTGGAACTTCTTGTGTTTTAGTTTATGGCCATTGTTCCTCATCCTGTTGCTGGAGACCACCAAAAAGAGTCTGGCATCATCCTCTTGACACCCACCTTTGAGATATTTAAATGCATTAATGAGATCCCCTCTCAGTCTTCTCTTCTCCAGACTGAACAGCCCCAGCTCCCTCATAAGAGATGCTCCACACCCCTCATAATTTTTGTGGCCTCTGCTGGACCCTCTCCAGTACCTTCTTGTCTTTGTTTTGCTGAGGAGCCCAGAGCTGGACACAGCACTCCAGATGTGGCCTCACCAGGGCTAAGTAGTGATATGTGATCATCCTTGTTCTTGTAAAGGACTCCAATAACTCTGGGAAGCAAGATGTCAGACCTGAGTTTGTTTAACTCTGCAGAGTGTATCAGGTCACACTGATAAGAAATTTTTCATTTGTTATTTTTTTTTTTGTTCCACAGTTTTCCAGAAGTTCAGCATCAACAAGATCCTCTGATAAGTCCTGCATAGAAAAGGGTGTATTTTAGAGAATCCTTCCTATTCTTCTCCACAGGGAAAACAGATGGAAAACATGTGCTGAGTTTTCCTACTATACTTTATCTCTTTGAACATTCCTTCTATATTTGGTTGCTTTCTGGCCCTACAGGTGCTTTGGCAACTTTCCTGTTCCTGATGTTTATTAATTTTACGTCTTTTGGACATTTTCCCTCAAGCTCTTTCTTCTCTTCCTTTGTGCTTTTAATTTTCATCTATTGTGTTCAGTATAGCATCTTAAGTCTTCACGGAAGTCTGCCATACCACTAAAAGGATTCGCATGAATTTCAGTTCTACAAGAACAGATGCTCTGAATAAATACCTTTGCTGCTACTGTGGAAAAGAAGCTGTCGAAAACCGCTGCAGGAAAAGTACAGACTCTCCTCCACTAACACTTCAGTGGTAAGAAAGAATTATGGATAACAAACTGGTATTTGCATGACTGAGAAGCAATGGCTGGTTAAACAACGAGCCTTATGTCAATCAAAAGGGTGGATCCAACACAGTCTCACAGTTAATCAGTGCTTTAGTCAACCTTTTGACTTTAAGTGTCTCATTCATTATTTTGAAATTTTAGCATTGGAGTGGTCCAAGGGCTACAGCAGGAATTATCTCCTGCTGGATTTTTTCAAGGCCTTGTTGCTGACATACATACTTAGCTGACAGAACAATGATCTGATCCCAAAAACTATTTAAACATTGTTTGGTTGTTTCTTGTTTGCTGTTTGTTTTTTTTCTTCCTTAATTATATGTTTCTTCCTTAATTATTTTGTATTTCTATATATGCAGTATGTTTTTTAATTCTAGTCATTGTGCAATGCCAAATTCATAATTTTGTGTAGGTTTCACAATTATTTTTTCACTGTTTATAGTAGTTAATGATGGTCAGATTTTATTATTTAAAATATAATTAATAAAATATACCATAAAGAAGAGTTAACTTTTTTTTTCCTATTATGAAAACCTGATGACCAGACCTTGGTAAAACACAAGAGGGAGCACAAGGCAGTGCAGAAAATGTTTTTCATTGGCATATATTGTTGTGAGACAATGAAATCTGAATATCGCCTATCCTGATCCCCACTGGGATGCCTGAGTCTACAGAATGATCCTAATTGAATTTTCCCTGCCTAAATGGAGTATGCCCTGTTGTGAACCTGCTTTGAGCATGATGACAGGATGGGATGTCTCAGAGCATCACTTCTGTGAGATCCAGGGCCTTCCTTCTATTACCTCTATTATCTAAACAAATAACCTTGGACAAATCAATTTACATTAATCCAACCTCGTGGTTTAAACCCCTCTCCTTTACTTTAAAATGTCTCAATGAAGTTTCAAGTGAAATTTCTTGAACATTTATCTCTTAAAATGTGCCTATGCATTACAAGAGAAACCTGTAATATTGTTATTAAAAATATAGCGTTGTTTAAAAGGGTAAATTAATGCATGGGTCATAGCAAGTTCTTTCTGCTCTCTAACACTAAGCACAGAATCCCTTAGGAACACTTGTGTTTTTATTTATGCTAAGATGAGTTGGTTAGTGAGATTAATCTTGGATTTTTACTGTTTTCTTCTTTCATTAAGCACATGAAGAACTTAGTATTTCAACATCTTGCTGTATAAAATTAAACAGCTGCACTCACAGTGAGCTTCAGTCATGTTCACTGCAGTAATCACACATGATTATTTTTCTATGATGCTTTCTATGAAAATGCACTTGAAGTAGAGAACAGTATGAACAATGGTTCTTCAAATTTATGGGGAAGTTCTTGAAACTTGGTGAATTTCATTACTCCAGTACCTCACATGATAGTTTCAAGTCTTTTTCTTTTTTTAATCTATAAAGGATTTTATCTAGAAATTTGTCTAATGTAGCTTTCTCTTATTTTGAAAATTACAGATCAGTGCATGATTATTTTCACACATCCTGAGTTAATCCATAATCCTATGTTTGTGTAATAATTCTTGTTCTTTATAGAAGTTATAAGAGCTTTTTGCATAAGAATAGCCTTGTTGTCCAGCTAAGCTCCTGTATATAGTATATTTTAGCTGTTTTTCTTCTGATTTCATATTCAGTGAGTAGAGAGTAGGCACTGACAAGGGACACTAGGAGCCTTCCCTTATCCAGACTGAACAGCCCCAAATCACTAAGCCTTTGTTCATAGGAGGAGGTGTTACAGCCCTCTGACCATTTTTGTTGCTGTGCTCTGGACACACATGGTTGTTTTATACTTTTTGAGTTAGAGCAAAGAAATTGTGGCCTTATCTGTGTTGCAGACACAACAGAAGTTCAAAGATTTTCCAGAATGTGAAAAATTGAATCTGTCATTGCAGCGTTTGTATTCTTACAGCACTTTTTATCACTCCTGCAAGAGGAAGGAAGTATTCTTCAGTTTAAAGGGTAGAAAATGTCTCATTAGCTTCATTTAATGGTTGAAAACCTCTCATTAGCTTCAAGTTTTTCTGTTCTCCCTAGGCAGTTTAGCTCTCTTTACATTTTGTCAGAGTGGCACTAGGATGCTCTTCAGTGACCCTTCTTCCCTATCCTCAAGCACTGATTCTGGATTGCATGGGGCAACCAGCATCCCAAATACCTTTTTCCTGTGTTCTGGTGCAAAGATAAACCTTGAAAACCCCATTGAAATCCTTCTGGAAATATCTCAGTAGTTAGAGACAATGTATGGAGTGAGAAATGTCCCAGCTGGGTGAGCTGTGGTCACCTTGCCCTCAACAGGCCTGGTGGAGTCACGGCTCAATAGCTTCATATATATCTTGCTCTAGTAACTCTGCACAGCCTTTCAGGCTGCAGTGCAGGCATTAGACAAAATTATTATCATAAAACCCTCAGCTGATTCTGCTGCACCCTTTGTGCTGCACTCTAGTCTCTACAGGGAAAGTTTTATCACTTCCCTTACATTTTAATTGTATCCATTCTACAGCTGGTAGCAAGATGTTCAAACCAATGACATGACTTGACAAGCCTTTCAAAAGATTGCAGTGACTGGGTTGTATCTATTGATGTGAGAGAGAAAAAAAGGAGAGAAACCAGAAGAAAAAGTAAAAAGTTTCTTCCCATGCACTTTTCTCCCGAATGAAGCAAAAAGGTGAAGATTGTATAACCTCTCTAGCCTGCTGCCTGTTTATGGAGTAAATCTATACCAGTAGAAGATTTATTAATTTAACTGTGGTCTTGTGTATAAGAATGATATGGGCAGTCTCAGAACATATTTATTAATCTAATAGAGTGATTTATTGGAAATGTCTGATAACAATATTTTGTAGTTTAAATCATTTTTTTCCCTTAGTATTGATAGTTTTTTCCTGTCTTTCTATTTAAAAAAGACATCTCTGTAGACCCAAACAACAAAAACCCCCTCTTTAGCTGGATGACATAATTTGGCAATCAGCAAATTAGAGCAGCATGTTGCTTCTGATAAAAAAATATTAAATATGTGTCTCATAACTCTGCTGCTGAGGTTTAGTTAAACACATAACCTTTATTTGAACTTATCTCATTAATCATAGGGAAAAATGTAGCTATTTCACATATGGGACTATGGAAAAAGATAGCATGGTCATTTACCACTGTGGAGTGCTCACTCCCCAAAGAGGCAAGATAATTACTGCAGGGAGAGTTGTCTAGGCGCAGGTTAAATACCCACATTGGCTTTCCCCTGGAAAGTTTATGAAAATTACTTCTTTTTTTCCCCTTGAAAAATTATTAAAAGTTCACCTTATTAGAGGTTGTTAAAAGCTGTCAATGATAGCTCAAATTTTGCAGGATTTTTTCTCTTCAACGTGACATCAGTTTATTATGATGGACCCCAAAATTGTTTCTTTTCATTTGCAGTCACTCCCTCATTTTTCTTGTACTTAAATCTGCAGCCTTCAGCTCCACACAGACAGCTAACTAGTTTCTCAGGCAGGCGGTTTTTACCCATGTTGGTATCCCACTAACTCACTGTTTTCTTGCCCCAAGTTTTGCAGCATCCACCAGCCACTGTTTATCTGACTTCTACCAACTTGTTTTTCCTGAGTGTGAGAGGCTGGCTAGTTGCTGGATGCTGTGACTCTAAAGAAAGCAATGCCCCCTGAGTTTAAAAAATGACCCTATTCTACTGAAACACTTTGTACAAACCCTCCCCTGAGGGACAAGCACAGTACAGTGTTACACTGAAACATTGTCATTTCCTTCCACCAAAAAATACAGGTCCAGGATTCTCCTAACAAATCAAATCCCCAGCTCAGTCCACTCTGACATATGCAGAGATTAAATTTCATCCTCCTGATGATGTGGGAATTTGGGAAATTAACATTCAAAGATTTTAGTTCTAAGAGGAGTGGTGTGCCTGTCAATTTCAAATGATGACATGTGTGATAAGACTGTGATCTTACTGAGTTTTCTTAGGAAACCAAAGCAAGTGTATTTTAGATATATACACTTAAACTAATCATCCTCTCAGGGAACCGCTCATAGGCTGCCCTCTATCTGTGTGGACTGTGTATTTGGGCTGTAGGTAAGGCACGAAACTATGCAAATATGGTTAGCAGGCAGTGCTGGGTGTTACTATCACTTCCTTAATTTTGAGGTGTTAAATAAGAATGCTGCTAGTGCAAATTTCTCCAAAAACTTGTAGTACACTGAACACCAAGCTCTCTAAGTACAAAATACAGTCATAGATTTATTGAGGTTGGAAAGGGCCCTTAAGGCTATAGAATCCAACTGTTAGCCTAACACTGCCAAGTCCCTAAGTGCTGCATCTACATGTTTAAATACCTTCTGGGATGGTGACTCAACCACTTCACTGGGAATCCCATTCTTATGCTTGATAACACTTTCAGTGATGAAATTTTTCCTAGTATCCAATCTAAACATCCCCTGGGGCAATTTGAAGCCATTTCTTCCTGTACTGTCTCTAGTACTAGAAAGGACCAGTACAAGTACTCGAAAGATAAATCTTTTGGATATGAATCTCCTTTTTTTCATTTCCTAAGTAAACTGTATATTAGCACCAAATGAAGCCTGTGCACCACTGTAGACTGGAATAATAGAAGCAAAGACTTGACTATGAATCATCACACGAATGCTTTAGCCAAGATTTGGGGTCTTCTGCAGGAACTGCAAACTCAGTTCCATCTAATGAGGATCTGGAAAGCAAGGGTTCAATGCCTAAGGGTTCTCATTCCAGATGAGTGATTGAATTTACAAGGCTATGTAGTCCACATCTTACCTTTGGTCTCAGTGAATGTAGAAATACTGATGTAACATGGCAGAGTCCCAGTGTGGCAGGGAATACTAACTACAGTAGTCCCCTGGGATGGAAATTCAAGACTGTCCCCTAAAATGCAGAGAATGCGCTTTGAAGTCAGGGACTCCACCATCTCTAGTGACTGTTTGCAACACGAGTATTCAGCAGCTCTAGGACTGTGCTTTCTCTTGCTGTTTGCAGAGGAAGGGTTTAGTACAATTCCCACTTAAAAAAAAAAAAAAAAAAAAGAATTGGGGAAGTAGCTGCTCTTTTTTTTCTGTTTTTCAAGACAAGAATCTTACATGATCATGCACGACCATAACACCCTTGCATACTATTTCTAGGACCTAGGAGGCAATTCCCAATGTTTCTAGGTAACACCTCCTTGCCTTCCCTCCCCTGCCCCTCCTCCCCCTTTCTTGCCAGCCAGAAGAAAATCAGGAACTAATGTGCTATAGCAGAATATTTAAGCTAGACATGAATGAGTCTGACAGGTTTGAGACAGATGCTGCTTTCACAGACTGCCTGGGCAGGTGCATATCCATAAAGCACCTGAAGGCCTCCTACTGAGAACCACCCATGGGTCTTGTTGCAGGGATCAGTGATAGTCTCTGATTTGTTTTCAATATGTTACTACACATTAATACCAAATTCAAAATAATAATAAATATATCAAGTAAACACATCACAAAGTGATGTTCTTCTCCTGCCTCATAAACATGATCAGGTTCCTACTCTGCCACGTCCTGCATATTCACTGAGTGCCAGGCACCAAAGCTACGTGAGCAAGAAAGGCTAAACCACTGAGGGCTGCCAGAGGGTTTGCAATGCATCAGTGACTTCCCAGAGAGCTCTGAAACATCACTGTGAGCCCAGAGCTGGTGACTACAACATGCACATCCCAGCAGCCTCTGGAGGTGGTTTGTACTTAAACCTGTTCAAGTTGTCTAAATAAAATCAGGAGTGTGCGCAAAAGGTGGTGTTACCTGCAGATTTTCCAGGTTAGATCAAGCTGGGAAAGACTGGTGGTGTCAGCATGGGCAGAGGTTCCAGTGTGCAGCAGAAAAGTGCTGAAATAGCCTGTCCTCTGACTGGCTTCACCTTCATTTCCCATTTGTCGAGACCTGTAGAATTTGGCTGCCATAGCTGTTTTGACAGAGCTGCTCAAGCCCACCTCACAGGTGCCTGGAGTAATGACAGAAACTGTGTTTATCCAAAACAACACATTTCTAGCTTTTTGAACACCAAATTCCACTTTTTTTCCCTTTTTACCATGTGAGGAATCAAAAAGAGCAGTGATGCCTTATAGAAGTCTTTAACATAAATTGAATTGTATCTATTAGAAGAGAGTGGGATGAGGACATTTCTTTCCTTGCAACTGAAATGATTCAGAGAAGTGAAAAAGGACATAGCGATATTTTGAGGTTTCTAAGCAATTTGAATATATGGAGTATTAGAAGTCCACGTGCAAATAAATGCAAGGCTTTATGGCTCATTTCAGAAGCCTTAGATGGTTTTCCAAAACTCGTGAAAATTACTGAAGATCATTCATAAAAATCTCTTGCAATAAACAGCACCGCATGTGTGATGATGAAGAGAGATACCTGAAAGTTGAAAATCACTTCCCAAACACACCCATTAGCTCATACTTTGAGTTCCTTCCAGTCTTCTTGTGGATTTAGAAAGACAGTTCAGGCAAGAAAAGTCTGATATATTACTCTAGTTTATTCCAGTTTCACCCACTACAACAAGTGGAATCATAGGCTAAATTGTGGTGATGAAATTAAAGCAGTTGTGTCTCATTTCCACTCTCTGAGATGTTCTGTCTAGTGCAGGAACTCCTTGAAAGGGAAGATTTAATTAGGGACCTTTCAGAAGGAGTCTAGGATGCATATTTGCTGTGAAGTGTAAATTCTTCAGAAAGAAAATTCCACACTTGGAGAAATATTTGTTTTATTCTTTACTCTTCTGCTTGTAGCGACCTTTTGATATCTTTTCCTCTTTGTGAATAGCATTTGGGTAATCTTTCAACATATTATGCTAAACCACTGCAGGTTATAAAGAACATGTGCTAGATGACCATTGATTTTTCTGTTAGTGATCTTAAGAAGAGAGAAATTAATTAGCAAACAGTGGGATTTGTCTGCTTTACACCTTCTGCCCACTCAGCTTTGAAAATGCCTATCAGATGAAACTGTTAATTAGTCAAAAGACAGGAAAAACACTGAATGAATATGTAGGGCCATATTTCTTGTCAGAAATATTTCCTTTTGGATACGAAATGTGGCTTTTAAAAAGTTATTTCAACGTTTAAAACCTCTGTGCTAGTCAAGTGGCACAAATAGTCTAAAAGGAAATGCAAAAAGGTATAATAATTCAGGAATTAGCATAGTTCAAAACCTGAAAACAGTTAACTGTTTAATGAGTTGCTCTTGGACTCTGAAAAATAAAAAAAAGTAAGTCATATGTGAAACATGTATCTGTGACCATGACTTATGTGGTAACTGCCTCTCTGGGTTCAGTTTTGTTAATAAGGTGGTATGCAAGTACCTGAAGAATATACACTTCATTCTACCTTTGAACCCAGTGAAAGCTGATGCTGTATGTCCCGAACCGGGGCTGCACTAAGGACCTTTTGCCTGTGAGATGAAGAGGCAGTCTTCCTCCAAATGCAAGGCATGGGGGCTTCCATGCACCCTGTTTCAGTGAATTTCAGTGAGGAAAAGTGAGAGGGAACTGCAGTGGGGTGTGTATGTGGCTTCAGCAATGAACGAAGAGGATAAAAAGAGGTAAGAATGAGAACTTCACTATCTTTGCCTCCTCTGTCACGAGAATGCTGAAAATGCTTTGTAGATCTGGCCACAGAGGTAAATTAGGAGAGGCAATAATTGGTGAATCATGGAACAACAGAGTTGAACAGTTCAACATAATGAAAAGTAGATATTTTGAAGAAAGGTTATATTCTTTGAAGATGCTAAGAATATAAATATTGAAATAAATTTCTCTCTGCCTTTATGCCAGTTAGATGGCAGTTGAATCACGGCTTTAAAATACCTCTGTTGTGAGCAGAAGTAACAACAGCATGCCTCGTTTTAGTCTCTCTGTGGATCCAGCCCAAATGCTACAATTCTTATTCACACTGCATAGTACCTGTTCACCAGAACGAACTAATTTGAAGCAGACTTTCCCCATGGGATAGCTGTAGTAAAAATAGGAAAAAGTAAAAATACAAAGAAAATTAATTTGTGCTAGTTAAAAAAAAAAAAAAAGTAGGTTTAAAACAGTGAAATAAATTAGGATTTATATTTAGTTAACAATGAGTTATCACAAACCATTCCCATATATTTCCTGATGGTTTACCATTACCTAACCTGCTCTATATTTATAATGTACATCTGGCATACTGTACTTCTATTCAGATCACTTTAATTAAACCAGCCTCCAAGCTCCCATATAAAACAATGTAAGTTCTGAAATGCAGGAAAACGGCAGTATGAATTCATGAATAGCCCTGTATGTGAAGGCAGGCAATCTGCAGATTAGTGTGGTGGTTTCCTGTTTTTAACACTATAAACTTGTTGAACTCTGTTAGCTAAATTCTTCCGACTTAAGCCCAGTTGCTGCAGCTACTACAGAAAAGATGAATCAGATGAGAAAAGGAAAAGATAAATAGCTTTTTTAGATTGGAAAGTAAAAAGAAAAGGAAACAAGAAAAACCTAGCTTTGAGGTCTTGAAAAGAACCGCAGTACTTTGGAACTCTTACTAAAATTACAGTATCTCTGTTCCCTCTCAAAGACAAAAATTGCTTAAACCAAGTAATCAGTAAAAGATAGCAGGAGAAGCTGATGTTGAAACCATTTCTAAAAGATGCTTTATGACACAGATTTAATTTTCAGTAAATGTCTTGTTAAGTCACCAGTCTCAGAGAGACTGAGAAGTTCCCAATAGGCAAAGCTCTTCTCATGAGGACCTCAATTATGTGTATTTAAAAATAAATGATACTGCAGTGTTTGGGTGCAGAGGGTTATTTCTAGTCTCCAAAAATCTTGATATCCTAACAAGCTATTTAAATCCTCAAGCAATTAACAGAGATTACTTCTAAAAACTACAGGATTGATATAATTCATTATTTTTAGATCTTGTCATTGGCCTCTAACAAATTCTCAGTATGGATAAGGATCCTTGTAAAGGCAAATAATTCTTCTGATCAAGGGTTCAATTTTCTTAGCTATTTTTAATGAATGCTGCAAAAGACGTGAATAGTCAGAAGAGCATTAACATAGGATAGAAACTGTTAATATATAAATTTATCTTTATATAAAAATAGATTATTAGCATATCCTACAATAACTTTAATAGAACAATATTCTACTACCAGCTCATAGTATCATAGGATAATTCAGGTTGTAAGGAACCTTTGGAAGATCCTAATCCAACTTTGTGCTCAAAGCAGGACAGACCATGAAACTGATAGTTCCTCCAGCCAGATAACTGCAAATAAGAAACAGCTGAAACCTTCCTACAGCCCTTGGACACAGTATAGCTTAGTGGTTTTAAAATGTTGGTCAAGCTCCTTTTGATGGTAATTATTTAATTTAGCTCAAAGTGGAATTAATTAGTAAAGGTGGTGTTACCTAATTAGTGAAGACAATGTGTTCCTTAAGCCATCAAACGAGTTCTTAGTACAAATGTAGACTCTATGAACTACATGATATATAACAGATCCAGACTGTAACATCTGTTTACAGTACATTCTCTGTCAAATGTTTTGCCAAATGGTGCAGTGCTTATTTTTACCTCTCTTTGCACCTTTTTATCATGTCCTTCCTCTGGGAGAGTGTCCTAAACAGAAGGCCATAGACATGAAAGATTTGGGTCTGATCTCTTAAACAGAAAGGGCTAATTTCACCAAATAAATTATTTGCAGTGCTTAATATGACCAGTGTAAATAGCTCTGTAAGCCACAGGGGAGGGAAGTTTCTCTCTTTTCCTGCTGCTTCTGTTCTTCAGGGAGAGATTGAAGTTTTAGACATTATGAAGATTATCCAAAATGACATTAGTCTAGTCACAACTGTAGCAAAATCCTCCTGTGTTATACAAATTAATTTGCTGTGAAAACCTGTATAAAGAGATTCTGAATAAATAGAGGACTACTGAAATATTACTTTGCGTTGTACAAATAAAATTTTTAATTAAAATTTTGGATGGGGAGTCTCTATTTCTGCTTCTGCAGCCCTTCTCTGCAGAGCAGTGGTATCTCTGTTTAAAGATTCACGCGTTAGAGCATTATTTCATCGTAAATTACAGGATGTAAGAATTAACGACATTAATTCCAAAGGGAAATAATTTTAAGGTAATGATTTAATATTCATGTAAGGCAAGAGTCCGTATGGCTGTGTGGAGATGTAAGGTACAGGAGAAGAGAAGGAAGGGAGCAATGGAACAAAAAGCAAGAGGCCAAGAATTAGGATGCTATCCCTACATATAAGCACACAAGGTAACACAGATGGAGTGACAGACACAGACAATCAAATGCCTTGCCCCTGCAGTGGCCAGCTGAGCAGTGGCTGAAATAGGAGGCAAATACTGTGTTTTGCTGCCAGCCAGAGACCTACAGAAGTGCTCCTCATGGTGCTCTGTTCCCCAAACTGCTTTTGTGGACTCCTCATGGCATGGGCATTGTACTTCCTATTGTTACCTCGTGAAGAGAATGGCTGAAACTGCAGCAAAGAAATTGTGGCTATGCCCAGCAAAATGTGAATTTTCTGTGACATTACTTGGCTTGTGATTTACAAGTGAAGCTTATGGTGGAAATCGTTAGCTTCTCTAATTCCCAGGGAAAAAATCGACACATCGACATCCAACAGGATACCACGATGGTCATTTTAATTTGCTTTGAAATTCAAGTTCTAACATTGGTCACTGCTGTAATTTTAATGTTGAAAAGGCACTCAAGAGCAAGATGAAAAATGTTGATGTGTGAGTCAAAATGGTACACACAGTCCTCAGTGCTGCTTGGTCATCCTGACAGGTATTCATCAACCGAAGCAAAGAGATGCCTTCATATCCTTTGTATACACAAACTTTGAAACTGCATCAGAGAAGACATGACCGTGTTACTAAAGTGAATTCATGACTTCATGTGGGCTTCCAGTCAATGGAGCTAATCAGTGATATGTCCTGGAATGGGAGAAACGGGCCCACTTGAGAGAATGGCAGCCATAACACCATGAGTCCAGGAAGTCACCACTGATACACTGAAACAACAAGAGAATGCAGAAGATGAAAAACAAAGTCCAGGTCTGCAAAAATAAGTGACTCTACCATCTGCAGTAAAGAATATTAGGGGAGTTCTTTAGATGAACAAACAGTATAGCCCATCTGCAGACACTACAGTGCACTTCAGAGTCCAGAGGAAGCAGGCATGAGAAGCAGCTGGGTGAATGGAGACTGGGACAGAAACTGTCAGTGACCAATTATTAGCCACTAACAGAGAAAAGCAAAAAAGACACACTTGCAGTGTGCTGCAGCCTTTCAAACAGTGCACCACTAATCCTGCTGTTTTCTCCAGGTGTTAGTCTTTCTGTTTTCACAGGGAAAATAAATCAAGAAAAACATGGCAAGGATCATGTGTAAGTTACGGCCATGTAGGGAACTCAAAGTTCCCTCGTGGACGTATCAATTGACTTAAAATAACTGGAGATTAGGTGTCCAAATTCCTTTAGATGTTTGAATGTTTTAGTTACTCTATTAATCAGGCTAGGAGAGGATAGGATGTACTTTCTTCCATGCGAAGAACCATAGGAGAGCTTTCTGTGATTGACAAAATCTCAGATGTTAGATACTGAGAAAGGTTTCTTTGGTTCATTGTTTATTTGATGAAAATTGGAGCTTTAGAGGAAAGAAAAGAATGTAAAGTTCCACATTGTGTTTTGACATTTGTAAAATAAATTACCTTGATTTTTGAGGTGATTCTTCATTTCAGTATTTCCTGAATTTAATGCATAAAAAGAAAATAACTAATTTTGCACATACAGATGTGCTAAAAAGAGACGACATTTTTATGGATTGGTGGTCTCATGAGCTTTTCAAGGTCTGAAAGACAGGTAAAGCGTAATGTACTGTGTGGATCTTCTAGCTGTTGTCTTGCCTCCACCCACAAGAACAGAATGGGACAAGTATCTCAGATATTTTAATCTAAGATTTGCCTTTGACTCTAGAAGAAAGAAATATACATGTTAGCCAGGGAAGTAAGATTTCACAGTAGAAACTAGGTAATTGGCTAATTTTAAGTTGTCAACAAAGTACCAAAGTGTGAGTAGCATCCCAGGGATGCTTTGCTGCATGATTCAATTTCCACTAAAATTGTCAATCAATGGCTGTGACTATAAAGATTTATATTTTATTTGGCATGAAGAAGACTTTGTTAGAGAAGATACCTTATTTCTTAGAACTTAATTTGGATTAGCTCTTCTGTGATCATGCTGAACTGCATGAAAATCATTAAATACTTCAGCACGTGAGGAATTGTTACAGCAGTCAGGAGATGCTGCATGAAAATCAAGCAAAAGGGATCAGTTGAACACAGCTATGAATGAAAGCAAATGTATTTAAGGCAACTCTTTTATTGCAATGTGTTCCTCCTTATTTTAATTATTTTTTATTGCTTTACCAAGTACCTTTTGCTACATGGAGTGATTGTTAAAAACTTGAAAATGTTGCAATCATCATTGTACATCCTAAGACTCTATGCTATTGAAAAGCCCCACAGCCAGTTATATCTTTTGCAAAAAGTACATTTAATATTAGATTGTTTGGTTATTTGTGCATTACAAGCTCACCCACATTCCCAAATATGTTAAAAATCCAAACTGAGGTTGGCCACAAATTACCTAATTTGAGGCAATTAATTCATTGAGCTTTTAGGATATGTTCACAGTTTTTCTTCTGTCTCTGTTTTAACATTTTGAGTTACTAAAGCTCCATGTTGAAAAGGTCTAATACCTGTGGTTTACAGTCATCTGTTACGCATTCATTAGAGGGGCTTCTCTGAACCACTCCTTATCCTGCCCAAAAGTGAGGTTTGAGAAACAACCCACATATAAAACAATTGCAGTCAACAAAACAATCAACCCCATTGTTCTCTGCAGGGATTTGCTCCAAAAACTACAACTGGAATTATTTAGAAAACTGAATTACTGCAAGATGGAGTCAGAAGCATACTGGCAATACTTTGAAAAATCATCTTTTTTGTTCTCTGCTTGCCTTTAAAAATATCTTTCCATTAAAAACATTAGTGAGAAAATACCAGTAAAAATTGCATATAGCAACATTTCAGTGGAAGAATGAGAGTTCATTACTTAACTTCTGTGGTCTACTGTAATCCTGCAATGTTTTACATGGGACTTTGCATGAATGCAAATCTTTCCATTTGGACACAGTGATGTGTAACTTCACAGCTGACGCATTTTTCCCATCTTGCTTGTATCAAAATTTTATAGACAATTTAGTGAGAATCAAACTGAGTGGGGATAATTTCTCTTTAAGTCATAGGTCCTAAAGCAAGTTATGCAGTATTTCTCAGATTACACCAACATAGTAAAAAGACAACATTCCTGATACCGTTAATGACATTTAAAAATCTTAGTCCATGCTCTGCATGTCAGCAGGTCAGAACCCGTCTTCACACAAGATCACCATGAGCATGAAGACACAGTGTATGCTCTTGGGCATTTTTTGAAGGAGACAGCTATGTCTACAACTCCATTTCAGAGAGTCAGTATGAGATGTTGTTATCTGCAAGAAATAAAAAAGGGCAAAACTTTCATTTTCTTTCAAGGGACCAGAATTTTCCCCAGAATCTAGTTTCAGTTATGACACTGATTTACACGTAGTTGCCAGTAACAATTAGAGAGTCAAGACAGGTCAGTCTTTATCACATAGCAATATCTCAGAGGTTTTTTCCTTCCTAGTCTAATTCCAGTAAGCCAGAAAGATAACAGTTATCACAAGATGATGTTAGCAAAGTCATTTAGATTACAGTTTTCAAACTTGAGAGACCAAAATCAAACACTAAATGCATATTTAGCAACCAAATTAGCCACAGGGTGCTTTTAAGCCTATATCAGTGAGACATACCAGTCAAAGCAAATGATTTAGCTGCCTAAAAGAGATGGGAATTGCTAGCTAGCCAAACAACGTATTGTATGACTGTTTGGAAAATTAAATACTAGAGAATTAGTGCTTGTCTTTAAAGAGGTGATGATGCGAAAAAACTCTCTAGACTGATGCTCATATCAGTTATCAACTCTCTTGATCTGAAAGCAAAGGATTGTGTGGAGTATATTTCAATAATATGACTTAAGCATGGCAGGAAAAGCAATTATAAGATTTTGGGAGTGAGTAAGTGAAAATACCCACTCTGTTTCTGAGCACATAACAAAAGCAACTTGCTGTGATTGAATCTGCCTTTCAAAAAAGTTAGATTTCTTTTTTTTCAGAAGTTATTTAATTAACACTGATGTCTATGGCACACATGAATTAATTAATTTCACTATATGTGAATTTCACTATATGAAATTATTTTGTGTGACAACAATCTATGCTGGAATGACAGAAGTGTATCCCAGAGAGGGGTACTTATTCTCTTATTTAGGGACCCTCATGTGCAGGAAAGCTACAATGCATAAGAAATTTAAAAGTGCACATGGATGTGCAACATGATGAGTGGAACTGATAAATCTACAAGGATAACTCTCTTTACTTCCAAGTCTTTTTTTCTTCACTTTTGCTAGTAAAGCTTCATAACTAAAGAAAACAAATATTCACACTTCTGTTCAGTATTGCTAATCTCATAAGAAAATATTATGATTGCAACTACACATTAAATTAGAAACATAAAAATACATTCTATTATTTTTTACTGGTAGAGTCTAGAAATTTTACCTTTGTGATTAGCACCTTCTTAGTAAATTAAGAAGATTGTAACTCCGATATTTCACTTCCTTCCCTCCCAATAAAGTTCAAACTAAAAGTGATCATGCATTTAAAATAATCTCCTCATTCAGAGTCTTCCAATATAAAAACTTGATCAAACACCCTCAAATAAAAAGGTCAGTTTTCTAATACAAAAAATTTCAAACTCAGGGTGCCATAACACTTGAGAATGGAAGACCTTAATATACTATAGTCAATGACAAATATCAGTGAAAAAAATCAATAAGGTACTAAAAAACCTAGTTCTAAATCAAATAGGAATACCATTTTAAGTCACAGATGTCTATATTGTAATATATAATATTATATATATATATGCAATAAATAATACTGATAAAATCTAAGTAGGTCTGACTTAGAAAATATGACCAGTGAAGACCCCCACCAAAGATTTGTTTGAGTACAAGTGTACAATTAGCCACCTACTGAATAAAAAAACCCCAAGCCTACAAAAGATATAGTGCACAGATACAGACAAACGAGGCTGATAAAAAATAGTAAATTGATATAATTTCTGCTATTTGGAATCAATTAGCTAAACAGAAAGAGCAAGAACACACAAAGTCATTTCCTGTTCCTTGAATGGTCATTACTTGGGACAGCAAGTCCCAGAAAAGAGGAAGACTTTCCCAAGTCTGGGATTAGTTCAGAAAATGATGTACTCACATCATGCAGCAAATAATGCAGACTTCAGCACAACTAAACTGACATCCAGAGTAGAAAGATACAGTGAAGGATTATTAACATGGGACAAACTGTAAAAAGGAGAGTTTAGAAAAGAAAAAGAGGACAACAGAACAATTCATATAAATACATATGCTACTAAACATATATATATAACTAGATATATATTTAAAAATATACATATATTTACATATCCATATAATTACACAGAGACACATCGGTATGCAAGAATAGAATTGGAAAACATGAAATGGATTTTAGCTTAATGTGAAATATGATAGCTTTCATTTACAAAAAGTAAGACAAGCTAGAAAGGAGATAGGCCCATTAGGAACTGGAGGATAAAATAGCATACATTTTTAACTCTTGGGCAGAAAGATGTCATCAGGAAGATTTGTGAATTCCTTGCTTTATCATGGAGCAGAGAAAATGTGTAAGGCAAACACCAAATTTATAAGTTAGCAATACATACCTTTTGATCTACAGAATGTGGCAACAAACAGTTTCAAAGGTAAAGTATCCCAAAACAGATCTATTCTAACACTACAAACTGACAGCATAAACTCCGTTTACAGCAGAAAGGTTTTGAAGACCATTGATTTCTGGTCTTCTAACGGGTTTCAGAGGGATGTTGAGAGAACACTGCAATGTCCATGGTAGTAGAGGGGAAGGAGGTCAGCTGTGGGACTGAAAAGAGTAATTTGATTAACCCTGAAGCTGAAGGCATACAAAAGGAATAGGTCAGAGAATTACACTGGTTTTAAAGAAAATTAAAATTTTGTCCTGAAATGTCTCGGGATTTATTTAAGGAATCCAAAATATTCCTTTTAGGGTTGTTGCATTCAGTTTTGAGAAATTATAAGGCTATATGTGGTATGGAAAATAGGGAAAAGAGACATGGTACTTAACTTAAAAATAGAGGGGGAGAAACATAGAGAGTTATGGACTGTTCAACTTAAAAACCCCATCCTGGAATAACAAATGAAACTGTTTACCTGCAAGAAACCAAGGAAGTGAGTAGCAGTCAACATGGGTTACTTAACTATGAATAGGGTCAAGCACATGTAATTTTATTCTATGACAAAGAAGCATAATATTGACAGAGCAGAAGAAGAAAATATCATATATATCTTAACTTTAGACTTAGTAAAATCTTAACTGTGATACTGTATCTCATGATATATTTATAAGAAAACAGTCTCTTATTAAGTGTACTTTAGGATAGTGTAAAACCAGTAGGAAAATCTTTGATAAGTTGTGTTTTTCACTTGGAAGCACTGACTATGATTCTGCATATAACTGTCAGGATTTGGCACTATTTTTTTTTGTTAATGACCTGAATAATGGAAAGGGAGTAGTAATTAAATCTGTAGGTGATGCTGAGCTGGAAAGCACCGCCTTATACTGATGGATGGGATTTCATTTCAAAAGGATCTTGACAGATTGAAAGCATGGTCTGAAGAAAAACAAAATGCAGTTCAAGAGGCACAAGTGAAACAGTGCAGATGGACAGGCCTAATCAGACAAACAAACTCAGGATCTAGAAAAACTGGTTGAGCAACAGGCCAATAGAGAGGGATTTAAAGGTATTAGTGGATCACAAGTGGAACACAAGTCAATAATGTCATGCTGTTGAGAAAAAGATAAGCACTGTCCTGGGAAGATTAAAAGGAGCAAAGCGAACAAACATACAGTGTAGCTTTCTGCTCTACTCAGTATTTGTAAGTGTTCAGGAGGAGTCCTGTGTGGGGCATTTTGACAGAAGTGTGGGACACTCTGTAGGAGAAAAAAGAGAACAGTCAGAGATCTGAAAAGCAGGCCCTATGCAGACAGGCTGAGAATTCTGCTCTTTAATGTGTGTCATGCACAGAAAAGAACAGGGAGAGCATTTGACTCATGCTGGCCTTAAAAGACAGCTGGAAGAGAAACAGAATTCTCTTTTCTCCATGGCTGTAGTAGACAGGGATAAAAAGAGTCTATTTACCAAGAATTTTTAGTTAGATATCAAACCTCAGAACTTTTAGATGTTGAAATAAGTTTCCAAGATGTGTGGAATATTCATCACTGTTCTCCATGACAGCTGTTAGAGCCTTCATTAATTGCTTCAGCAAAGGTTTGTTGGGAATGGTATGCTTAAGCTTATTGGGGGGAGGGGCACAAAGGACTAGAAGGATCCCTTGAAAATCCAGTGTCCAAAGTTTTAGTGACTCCTTGCATGGTGTGACCCCTTCAAAAATGTAATGCAAAGTATTTGGCATGAGAGCAGAAGAAAGACAGTGATGGAGTGGTGGGATAGGAAAGCTTGCTTCACTGACTAATATGTCCTCACACTGATAAATATGTTTTCTTAACCATCCAGCTAGAAAAATAAAAGAAATTTTTTTAGAAAACATCCTTGCATTCACTATTGTTTGCACTGAATCTTTGCTACTATTTAAGTTGTATTCTTGCTGAAGGTAAAACCAATAATAATGATCTACTTACACGGCCTGTTCTCTGCATATCTGTCATATTAAAGTCCATGCTGTTTGTTTATCATGCAGTGATCTATAATTCTCTATTAATTTAATTATACTAAAAGATCTTAAAAGCCTTGGGCTAAGTAACATGTCAATTACAAATGAGTTTAACTTGGAATAAATATAAACTTAATACTTGTAATTTATTGCCTTAAATATAAACAAAGCCCTTACTATGACACAATCTATTATTAATTGCTCCGGTGCCCTAAGTCCAATTAAGCAAATCCATTTACATTTTCTTCAGAGGAAGTCAATGTTCGTTTCTCATAGGAAGTGCAGGGAGCCTACCTTTCCACTTCTTTTAAACCCCCTAATGCAACAAAGCGCTTCTGTGTTTAATGAAGTGTATCATGTCAGGGGTGAGGGGAACGCTGGTGGCATGGTGGGGTAGAGCCACATGTGAGGGCTCATATTTACTTGAGCAAAGTAACTTTCAATCAAATATCTGGTCATACACATTTTTTTCTTTAGGTATAAGTAATGATTGCATGTTTTCTAGTTGAAGATTCTGTATTGTCTTTCTCCATACCCTTTCAGTAACAAGGACAAGCTGTTTGGAGTTACAGTATGTATATGTGTATATGTGTGTATGTGCATTATATATGTTCAGCTGAAAGGTATCTTAAACTTTTTTATATTAGTTATACTTGCATGTATTAAAGTAGCTAAACTAATTTTTTTTTTAATGTGTGTGAAAACATGTACATATAAAAATGTCAGCCGCTGTGCTGAGACCTGGTACTTCATGCCTGGGGTAAAATTTTATTGCCTAGTTATAAAAGAGAGGGTTTATAGTGGAAACCCTGACACAACATTAACTATGGTTATGCTATCAAAGGAGTGCAGCATTTAAGAATTTAGGAACTATTCCGTTTGTGTGTGTACAGGCAGTCGTGTCTGTGTCTAAAACTTCATATTGACTTACACATGCCATTAACATTTATTTTTAAACACTTTGAGAAGGAAAATCACAAACTGGTTCTGACAGAAGTATTTTCATATGTGTGTCTGTCCTGTTTGTTGTCTATAAACAATAAAAAACATTTTAAAAACTGGAAAAAAATCACTACTAGAGTGTGTATAGCTTAAAAGTGGATCAGCAATGCTTTTTTTCCCTATTTTTTCAAGCTAGGGAACCAGGCTAATGCATAGTGAGTTGCAAGAAGACACACACGAATAAGTTGCAGCGTTGCATCCAGAGTATAAATCTCCTGAGTTCCAATCCTATACTTCAAATACTGGCCTCTTTAGTGATAATAACAAAAAACTGAAATCTCTGTGGTTTTTATCTGTTTAGTTGCCTCAAATGGAATGGGTCAGACAATCATTCTTGAATCCATCACTCATAAAATTATGAGAAACATAAGGGTTGAATCTATAAACCTGCACAGGGTTTGCAAAATTTCTGACGGGACTTGCAAGTAGTTCACTGACTCTTCTGAAAATGAAAGGTTGCATGGCAGGGGTAGAGACCATCACTAGGGTTGCCTGTAGCAAGAAAACAATAAAATATGGAAAAAATATGTAGGCTAGGCACTATTTCAAAGGATCTCAAGGAAGCTAGGTGCTCTAATATTATTCAGTCTTGAAGTAAAACAGTGTTACTTCCTAGCAAGTAACTTCTGTTTTTTCTTTTGTGTGAAAATGATACTAAGAAAAAGGCAAAAAAAATTCCCATCATATTTCCAAAAATCTAGTTTTGGATCACATGATTTTGGAGGCTAAGAGTATAGCAGAAGTGCAAATATAAGACATTACTACTTTTTCAGTCTTACATTATGTGGCATGCCAACATGCCAATCCACTACAGGTAATATATGTTTAACTACTAAACAGACAGGGGTAGCTTTCTTTAAGATATTAAAATCAACATGAACATTAAAGTGTTGATAACATAGCACTAAATGGAAATGTTATAAATTGAGATTTTTTTCTCACTGGGGACAGCCTCTTAGTGCATAAAGGGAAAGAGATACACTAGTCCCAGTGACATTACGTAGTTATATCCATACCATTTAGGCACCTGTGCTTGAAATGTTGTCCTCACATTACTTCAATTATGGCTTTGGAATCATAGACTCCTTGAATAATTTAAGTTAAGAGGAACAACTTGAGATCATGTAGTTCAAGCCCTGTTTAGGTGTAATTTGATAAATGTGTAGTGCAGGTGTAATTTGATAAACGTTGCTCAGGGTCTTATCCCATCAAGTCTTGAAGACCCACAAGGTTGGAGACTCCACAACTTCTCTGATCAGAATGTGCAGTATTTGAATCCCCCGACAATAAAGAATATCTAACCAGAATTTCCCATGTTTTAACTTGTATCCGTGGCCTCTGGACTGTCAGGGAGCACATCTGAGAACTTTCTGGCTCTTTTATCTGCATGCTCTGATCAATTCCATTGCAAACTGCAATAGAGCCTCCCTTTAACTTTCTCTTCTCCAGGTTGAAAAAACCCAGTTCTCTCAGCCCCTCCTAAGATGTCACATGCTCCATCTGTAAAACATTTTGGTTCCTCCACTAGACTGGCTCAATTAAGTCAGTATTTTTATTGTACTTGTCAGCTTTCTTACAGTGCCCATCAACTTTATTCCAGTTCTTATTAACTTGGCTTGACTGCCATGAGTTTTAAAAGATGGCACAGTGGTCTCACAATAACACTGGCCAACTCTTTCAGCACTTGCACACATTCCATCTGATCCCACGGACTTCCGTGCACACGTTGTGACTAAGTGATCAGATGTTGTCTAATAATTTCCGTTTGTACGCCTATGTTTTTCAACTCCTTCAGAAATGTCATAATGCTCCATTTTTAGTAGTAACATAAACATAGATTGTATTTAGACTTGTTTAATGTCTCCTTCACACAGCCAAAGCACTGTGAAGGCCTTTAGTGTGGAAGAGAATAAAACTCTCAGACTGTTACTAGCGGAGCATTTCTTTCCGTGGCAGGCTGGCTAAGCCGTCCTTACTCCTCACCACTCCTTCCTGCCTCCAAACAAGACCCTCCATTGTGCTGGTACAACTGTTGGTGAGGCCGTTTAGTGAAATGGATTTCTGAGCTTAAAACTAGCTGAGCTGTTTGGTGAAATGGATTGTAGGGGTTAAAACTAGCCTTTTCTTCCTGCAGGTTAAAATCCAGCTCCCTTATTTTTCTGGTTCCTCATAGAACAGTCCCATGCCAGAAATAAAGACAGGAATAAACATTTAGTTGCAATATTGAAGAGGAAACAACAAAGCTGATGTTTAAATGCTTTGTTGTGCTGCATCCTCAGAACTAGAAACAAAAACTGACTGATATAAGGCAGGAGGAAAAACCCAAACTAACAAAAAGGAATCACACCATCCCATTTCCTACCTTTATTTTAGCATCCTGCCATTCCAGCAAACCTAAAAATCTCAGCATAATGATGCCATTTCAAGTAGCAGAATCAATTGGTTTTGTTATGGTGATTGTATATGTGCAATGTATATGCCCAATAAAACCTGATTCCACCTACATTACAATTTATTAAACTCCTATGATAAATATAAAAGTACAACTTTTATTACTCCATTCAAGCTATGATACCTTAATGAAATAGCAGGCACAAAGAAATGTGCAAACCATAGTCTCTTCTAGGTAAATGTGAGGTGCTCTTGAGCTGAGCCGGTCTGCACAACTGAGATGGACTTTAAGAGGAGCAGAGGTAAGACGCAGAGCAGATTGAGCAATAAAATATTCACAGAATATATGCCACAACCACAAATAATTGAATTAAGCAATAACAAGGCAGACACAGGGCATTTCCTGGGGATTAATGACTAGCTAGGAGAGTTGATGGTCCACGGCGGTCATCAATTCCCCGGGAAATGTCCTGTACCAAGGTCATCGTTGCTATTATAGCCCCCTTTTCTTTCCTCCAGCAAAAAAAAAGAATCCCACATTTTACTTGTTTTCACACAGTGTCATCACTCCTTTAGATGACTGTGGAACAGATGGGTGTGAATGGCAGATCTGCTGAAGGATTTCTGTATAATTGATGTCCAGTGCCACAACCAATCAAAACCCCTTTATCACCACTGGAATTTTAATCGGGCTTATACAATATTTCAGTTTTTGACTTATTTAACCCACTTGAATCCCCAAATAATAATTTTATTTTGCTGTGGCCTGCAACCCTGATGAATCTGTGTCTGCATTATAGCTAGATGAACAGTAGGAAGATGGACATATTTTATTCCTTTAGAAGTTTTCTGGCATAAAGAATCTGCTGAGAGAACTGGCAGAGAATTTATGCATTCAGCCTGCTCTTTGGCAATAATGTGTGGATTTATAACATAAAGTACTTGCCTATAACAGGTCAATAATGGAGATAATTAAATCTGTCTTTGCTATTCAATAACAATTATGAATTAAAATTTGTTATGGCATATTTTTCAATAGAAGGCCTATCATGACTGAATTCCTCTAAGTCATAATTTTATCCAGACATTTTTAAGATATTGTTCTGTGGCAAGTATGTAAATCTTTAAAATCTATTTTTCAGACAGTAAAACAAAAAATAAAGCACTAAACCCAAAGGTCCAGAAGATAAAGGAGCTTATGATTATCTGCATGCTCTTGGGTCAAATTTATTTTACAGTTATACCAATATTCCTTAACTCACTTATCTTCAGGATTTGCAAATCTTAATCTATCACTTTTTCTTCCCCTTAAACTAACATTTCACATTCAATTAACCTAATCTTGAAATAGAACAGTGTAGACTAAAAATTTTTTAAATTACTGTTTATGATCCTTTATACATGTTCCTTTTAAGCACACTCTCTGTTACTGTTGGCATTTTCATAGTTTGTGGTGTGCAGCAAGTAACTCTTTCTTCATTTCAGCATGATGTAGTTAAACTGCTTATTTTCACATGCCTGAAATTTTTTGGCTCAGGATACCCATATTAATTTAACTGGCCAATTAGTTGTTATTAAAATATTTTAAAAGAACATACAACAACATATGCACAACAAATTATTTCTTTCCACTATTTTATTAACATTTTTGTAGGTAGTTTCCAGTTTCTCACCTCCTTTTCCCACCAAGAGAGACTTTCCAAGTTTAGGAATACAGAGTGCATATTAGATTCAGGGCTCCACTAAGTTTCCTTATATTCCTTCAAGCTATATTGAGAACATGGAAAAAAAGGTCTGAACTAATGATATCTTAGATCCCTTTCTTGTCTCACTCTAACATTAGGAGTTGATGTCACACTTACAACATGATAGATTCAGATCATCCATGTCAACAGGCTGGTGCTCCAGGAATTTTCAGGAGGGGGTGAAAGACTATTATCAGATTTAATTGCCCAAGTAGGTGCAAGTTAGCAATCAACATATTATAAGGAATGCAATGTTATGTATTTAATTTCCTTTTTTTGTGGTCAGCTTTAACCATGTACCACATGTTGTTCACAGAAATGATTCTGAAAAGATCAACATAGAGCTGGTCTTTAACACTGAGGGTTTAGCTGTCATTTCAGCATTGGCAAGGGGAATGTCCAATATTTTTCTTGTAAACCATTTGTGGCAAAAATAGCAGTTTTGCTTTGTATTTGTAGCTCATTTAGTTCTTAATCTGTGATATGACTCTCGGATAACAAATTTAGAAAGTAGAAAACAAATTTAAAATGAAAAGTGCTAAATAATTTAGCCAGACCTGCACAATTTTCCCTGACCATTTCAGCTCTGCAGTAATGCCAGTAAAAAGAGTCCCTTAAATTCACAACCCTACCAGATGTATCACTGTTTCCCATTATACTTGCACCTCTTCTTGGAATTGATCAAAGCTTGGCGTGGTGGTATTCAGAGAGCAAAGCGGTAACAGACTGGAAGGCTGCAAATTCTTATATCTCTATGTGTGTGTGTGTGCACGCGCGGATGTATTAGCACATGAGAGCTATTTACCTTGCTAAATCTTTGTCTAATGATAATATCACATTTAAGGCATGAAATTCACAAAAATTTTAAACAAAGTATTTTTAAAGATGGAAGAAAAGACCATCAGACACAAGCAACAAAATATCAGAATGATCTTCAACAATTTCTCCCCATAAGTAAAAAAAAAATATAAAGGAAAAAAAACCCCTGAAAACACATTTTTAACTGAGGACTAAGCAGTCATAAAATGCTATCAACAGTAAATCTATTTCGAGGGAAAAGGAGCTACAGTATAGTAGCTGAGAATCTGGCCTAAAGTTTGCACATATTGTAAAGATAATAGAAAAATACCATTTTTTACTTCAGGGGTTTAAACATTTCAATTTATTGCCATAGATTGGGTATGGTCAACTTTTAATCACTGGAAATCAAGAATGTATAATGCTGTTGTGCTTATTTAGTATTTTATAATATTTTCTTTTTTTAAACACTGTAGCTATTGAGGCCCACTTTGTATTTCTGGAAATATTGCATATATCATTTTAGGATATCTTATTTTACCTTTGTGGAACAATTGACTAACTGCCAACTAACTCAAGGCCAGGGTCCTACAAAAATTAAAATTTCCCAATGTAAGAACAGTTACAATAATTGCCACTATTACTGTACTTTACTTCTAAAAAGGATGGTGACCATAGACTGAAACAACAAGCCATGTTGGTTCAGCACTAGCCACTGAATGAGATTCTCTTAAGTATTGATTCCAAAAGTATAGTCCTCTGCTCCCTTGCTGCTATTATAGATAGCTAAAGATCATATTTCTAGATTGTCCTTTTATGTCTCCAGGCTCTTCCACTGCAGATGAGAAAAGAAACTCAAAACTGCTCTATAGCATGAGCCAGAGGCAGCAAAAAGTATACAATTGCTTTCCCACCAAAGTTGTTCCTGTCCAGGGAATTTCTGTGATGACAAATGGAGAGGAGGTGGTATACACAATTACAAGCAAGATGTAAGGATGTTAGTCAGGTATTCCTTCTACCAGGTGTACCACGAGCCAGAAAGTTGAGTGTGGAAGCATGGTATATTATGGATTAAGTGGTTGCTATGTGCTACTTGGAAATGGGATGTGACTGAGTGGTTGCAGGATGGCCAAGCACTTTTCCTCCTAAAACAGCTTCTTACTAGTTTTGGCCCACACTAACAAGCACAGAGGAGAGCTGTTTGGGAATCTCTCCTGAGTTGTTGCTGCCTTCTTCTACCTGGGTCCCTGGGTGGGATCAGCATCAGTTCCTTCAACAGGAACACTTCTCCCCACCCAGACACACTGATAAATAAGGAGACAGTGTGGCCTCTCCACTCCCACCATAGGCTTTATGGTCCACGCACATATTTGGGTCCCTGTGGCAGTAGATTTGGTCAGGTTTTTTTTGTCCATAATACAAAAAAACCCTGACCAGCCAGATGAGTACAAAAAGGCTTAAAATAACCTCCATAAGCAAAGCACTTTGATTTAAGTGATGGAGCGCAGACACTGCAAAGAATGGAGAGCTGTTTCTAAACAGGTGAATACACTTGTTTGTTAATCATTCAGTTACTTCTGGCAATGCCGTAAGGTACTTTTATACTGTTTTTGTGTTAAAGAAAACTTTCAGTCTGATAAAATGTCACACCTGTGCAAACATGAGGTATGATGCCATAAGCTTTACTTACAATTACAGTTGTTTTTCTTAAATTGCATGAAGTATAATCCACAATAAGAAACCTCATTGTTTGCAATTACAGATGTATCTCTAAAAAGGCTGATTGCTTAATTACACCTCTTATTATGACTATTCTGGCACATTTCTAAAAGGAATCTCTAACAAAGAACCGGATGAATGTTTCCTCTGTGTTTTTCAGTTAGGGTTTGACTGTTCAACCTTTACATTTATTGAAGTCAAACAGCTCAGCTTCTATTTTCTGTTTAGTGTAATTTTACTTCAGGCAAATTTCTCTTATGTAGTATTTAATCCAAATAAATAATATTATTCCAAACTGTCTTGCTTCCTATTGCACGAAGTTGTTAAACAATTGTCTTTGAAAACTCCAGCCGTTAACTGTGACATGTCTCAATGTTAATATGTTATTGTTAGCAGTTTTAGCAAATTGCCTTTCTTACTCGTACATCCTTGAGATAAATCTTAAACAGATTTTTTTTTAAATAACCCTTCCGTTAATTTTACTCCTTATGCACAGATAGCTTCCAATTAGATGGCTGGAAATTTTAACTCACCAGCTTTATGGATACCTAAATTTGATCTTTGTATCAGAAGCCAGATGAAAATGTCACGGTATATATGTAAAGAAAATTTAGAAAACAAGAATTAGTATCTCTAATTTTGTGTTATTTTTCAATCAGATCATTGTTCCATGAATAAAAGTAGAAATTATTTTTGAGGGTTTCAAAATTATTTTCTTCATTTCATTTCATAGGGATTTTTATTAGGTGGATTATTTCATTGGAACTAGTCCTAATCCCTGAATTTAATCAGACATCTGAGTCTTTTCAGAATTAAGGTTAGAGTAGAAATATATTTTATTATTTCTGGAGAAAAGACTGCTTTGATGAGAGTATTCATGAGGGTTTCCTCCAAATGAATGCCTAAAAAAGGACAAGTAGTCTACTCAAAACTTCTTAGTCAACTAATAATGTTCCCTCTTTTCCTTCTAGACCTTTACTTTCAAGTATTTGTGAAATATTCAGGTAATATTAATTAAAGTGCCAGTTGCTATTGACTTGGTCCTATTCAGAACCATAGGTATGTAGAAGTCATAGTGTAATGAGTAAGTTGTCTTGAAGTAGACACTATTTATCTTAAATCTGTGTCTTGGCAAGGAGTCCCACTTTTTTTTTGTAAAACTAGAGCCCTCAAATGGTTAAGGTTGTCTGGACAAGCCCCCGACCAGCATGATCTAATCTTGAAGATAGCCCTATTTGGGGCAGAAGAGTGGCTGGGGTCTCCCCCACCACAAATTATTCCATAACTATAAGATGAAATTTCATGAACATGAGGAAGACTGCAGGTACCAGAGCCCAAACAAGCTATGGCAAGAGGGAAAATGTGGCTTCCAGTTACTGAACAATAGCTTAATTACACACAAAGCTGTTTAGGAATGACATAAAATGGAAACCAGCCAAAATGAAGAAGAAATAATTTTGTAACTGCAAATCCACTGATGGACTGGAAAATCCAGGGCGCACACCTTCCTCCTAACCCACTGACCCTTGGTAATAAAAATATACATTTTAATGCACTTGCTTTTTATGTACGCGACATTAGAAGTATAAAAGCGGTAAAACCAAGCAAACAAAACTCAAGCCAAATTAGCTGCTTACAAGTTGAACCTGTGTGACCATGAAAGAATAGCACATATCACTCAGCAGAAATGGATCCAAAAATATTAAAAATATGCTTTGTAGAATACACGTAACAAAGTAACACTAACATTATTCACAGACATTCCAGGCTGTTAGGAACATCGCCAATAGCAAGTGAGTATCGTAACACAGTGATACATTTTCCTACAGCAAGGCAAATAATTTCCCTGGCAGCTGAAATAAAGTGTTGATTTTTCTTGAAAATTAATTAGCACAGAAACACAAGAGAAAAAACGAAAGGCTTCTTGTTCCTAAAGGTTATTCTGTAAGGAAATAAATCATATGAAGGTATGCAGTGTGCTCTCCTGTACTTTATGATTAAGTGCTTATAATATAGACAGTCTCTAAGCCTCAGCTTTTGCTAGGAAGTTCACATCAAAGGTGAGTTAAGTCTTTATTATAAATACATGGTAAAATATATAAACCAGAACTGCTTTAAGGTGGGAGATCCTCTGGTTTCAGTAGAAAGACCTTTCTTTATTTTTCTCAACTCATTTTACAAGTGATGTCCCAAATTTATGCTAAGAACATTTTCATGAAGCTTTTCCTCTCCTCTTGGCAGAAAGCCTTAAAATTTGTATCAAATAAATTAGAACTAATGTCAATGGCTAAAAAGAGAAGCCTGTTAAAGGGCAGTAGTAATCAAGACAAGATAATAATTTATCTCTGATTTTGTGGGTATTAGTCTAATATCCTGTCTATTCACAGCACGTCAAAGATAACAGCAGTCACCGGTTTACTGTTTTTCTGCCCTCTCCTTCCTCCCTCCCTCTATCCCTCAGGCCTCAGCAGATAAAAGATAAAAACCACATATTAGGCCAATTGCAATAATATTCCACTAAAAGGGATACACTGTTACTATTATAAATTAATGCTTTAAAGGAAACTAGTAATAGATAATTATCTGTCCCCCAGATAATTATGCACATGAGTAATTCTGCCTTTCTGAAGAGTTTATAGGATTTACTGGAAGTCCCTGGATGTATCAACAGTCACACGTGAACCTGCTTACAGGACGTGACTGTAGTTCCAAATGGCAGCCACGATAGTGATTCTTAAAGAAAGTTTTGGCTGGAAAATAATCAAGAGAGATACCTCATGGGGGTTTTAGTCAATTCTTTTGTTCCTATATGTATCAATTTGAATGTTAGGCTTTAAATCTTATACTTGTGTGGGCCACTACAGGTACTACTGGAAAAAAGGTATCTCAATGTATTGTTGAACTTCACTCTAGAAGCTGACAAGTAGTTAGAGATTAAATCCTGTTGATTTTGCTGCCTTACTACCTTTGAAGGCTCTCCTTCCTGATGGGGAACCATTTCAAAAGGTCAAATAAATCACATAATTGACAATTCTGTAGTTTTTATAGCCACTCTCCTGTCATGTAATGTTACAGAGAAGCCTTGAGTGTTGACTCTAAGAGCTTCCCTTGCTTGCAGAAACTTCAGGCTTACACAAGTTAGTGAAGGGAAAGTGTTTTTCAGCCTCATATTTTTTTACAATCTGCTTTTTGGCAGGAGCATTCTTCCTTAACTATGTTAAGAATTGAGGCTCAGTTCACCTCATAATTAATTAAGGCAGTCATTTATTTTAAACTAAATTATTTTGCTATTGTGCACAGTGGGTAACCTTTCACATATGACATATTGTATAGATATTTTATTTTATTTACAAATGTCTGTTTAAAGAAATTATTAGTTCTGTAATACGTTCAGCAAGGCTCCTTTATAGCAAAGCCCTCCTGGGAACTCTTATGCAAATAAAATCCATCTGGAGATTGAAAGTAATGCAGGTAAAATTATGAACAATATACTTAATTTTTAGGAGGATTTAAAGGGATATAAAAGCACACTTCATTAGAAAATCCAAACTACCAGCACATGTCCTAGTCACTGCTTTTCAGAAGTGCTGCTTCATACAGCATCATCCATCCTCCCCAAACTACTGAAATTTGTGCCAGGTGAAATATACATATGATTTATGTATTTACTATTTTTCACAGTTTAGTGACTGGTTTGTATTGGGAAGACAAACCTGCTAACAATTAGCAAAATTTTCAGTGCTGTCAGTATTTCATTAAATTATGTATTCTAGCAGGAGTCTATTATAGCTATTAGGAAATTATTTTATTTAGTTTCTTTTATTTCAAAATTAAAAATGGCCCATGAGTGGATGTTATCAGGATGTGTATTATAGAAATTAATTAAAAGTTCATAGATATTGTTTTCTGTATCTATGGAAGAACAAAATAGCATAAAAGGAATGTCTTAGTTGTCTCTACTGTAAAAAGTATACGTGTCATGGAAATTTCAAGTCACAGAGTGTCACACTATGGCTGTTGTGTAAAATCTAGGGATCAGGCTTCCATGAGCCAAAAATATGACTCCCAAATCCTGTCATTTAAAATGTGTGAAATCTATGGAGTCTAGTCCTGCTTTTCCACTCTGTCACAAGGTAAGCCCCAAAGGAGTACAGGGCGCTTTTTTTGTTTTGGTTTTCTTCCCCCATCAAAAGAAAAGAAAGAAGAGAGAAGGCAAGGAACAAGAAAACAAAGGAGGAAAACACCTGCTGATTATTTTTGTGTGTGTCTGTGTGAGAGGGAGGAATCTGCTATTAAAGTACTCTTTTGGGACACATTTTCACTTTTATATGATGCACTTCATCCATCATCAGCACCAGCAAAAATTTAAAGGCGACAATTTTGAAAAGTTTGATGCATTTCTAAAGGTAAGTGCATAACAAGGGAAAAAATAGTGACTTTCTTTTGTGTTAGGGAGGACTAGCTGAGTTTCCTGGGTTTTATCTGAAGAATGAAAAGCTGTAACTGAACAATTTGGACAGTTCTGACAGCATTTCTGAAACAACCTTTGTTCTTTCGTTTGCTTAGAGTTACAGGAAGAGAAACTTTTGGCATCAAGAAACATCATTATTAATATCAACATTTTATCAGCATGAAAATACATTGTCCAACCAGAGTTTTAGTTGGAGTTTTGAAAGAAATTTACTTTTGTCTTCATGAGTTAGAAGTTTCTCCTTTTCCAATAAGACAGACCTCAACACTTTCTTAATTTGTTTAATGTAAGAAAGAGCCATACATTTTAGGTTACAAATAATGCTCCTCAGTACAAAAGAGGTGGGGGATTGTGTCCTTTGGACTTCTGCATGAAGTTGGGATCTGCGCAGATTGTCAGAAAGGCAAAATATGTAGCAGGACTGTCAGACATCAAAACAAGTCAGAGAGAATAAAAGACAAATCCAGGCACTGTTCAGAGAGAGAGGCACACTCTTGTCGCGGTTTCTTGCAGAAAAAATGCTGTAGAAGGAAAGACAATTGTAGTCAGCTTTGTCATCAGGAAATGGGGCTGCATTAATGAGATTCTGGCTTAAAAAGCTCTTAAATTCAATCGGATCTCTCAACTCTTGGGGTATACGAAAGAATCATGGTGCACAAAATAATTTCCCTCAGTAAGGAGGCAAAATTTCTTTCTCTTTGGGACTGAATTCAGTGGGAAGTCTAAGAGGAAGAATTTTCTTGAAATTTGTCTTCAAGAAGCCATTTTCAATTAAAGATATTATTGATCCCTAAAATTCTTGAACTCAAAGGTGAACCAATCTAAAGAAGAAAATAATTATATTAGGGTTTTGTGTGAGGATTTTGTACATTTCCTTTCACATCACACGTCTCTTCTGAGAACATGGAATATCACACAAGATTTCCCTTCTATGGAGTATGTGCCAGCTGGTAATATCATGCTTTCTTGCTTTCTTTTTAATTGCAACTCAGTGGTGTGTTGGCCTGTATGTCACTGCCCATCCTTTATCTATAATATACCCTTAACTTTGATTAATCTTTTTAACATTCTTCCACATCAAACTACTACTCTTTTTTGTTTTGGTTTGGGTTTTTTGTTTGGTTGGGGTTTTTTTTTTCTGTTTTGTTTTTTAATCATTGCTGCCTGTAATGCGTATCAGAGACTGCAGTTGTTCTGACAGTTCCTAGGAAGCTGAGCCAGGTGTCATGCTTGTTTTCTGGTTTTTAATGCATTTTCTTTTATATTTCTCTAGGTTATGGATTGTTCTGTAAGTTTATGTGCATGCATATGTGTATATATATATATATGTGTGTGTGCAAGTGTACATATGTGTGTGCATGTGTAACATTTCTCTGTTATATATCTGCATAGATATTACATCTAGAATATGTATGGTTTCTTCTTTCCACTTAATCTTACCACAGCCTTTTATAATGAAGGTGTTAAGAGTCTGTAGGGAAACAGAGAAAACAAGCAAAAAAAAAGAAATACACGTTTTTCAGTGGTTTGTACTGCACACAACACATTTTGGAAGGTCCTAAATAGAAACGGTTTTGCTGCACGTAAAGTGAACTGGCAGGGTACCTGCTAATGGACTTCACAGTGCCTGCTATAGCATGTGGCACTTCTATCTGGATTTCAGGCCTGCCTTGATTTCTGCTAAAGCCCAGTGCAGTCTCTCCTAAGCTGCCTATTTTCTAAGTTTAGCAAACAGTCTTGTGCAAAATGTACTGCAGTCCTGACATTATGGAGGTCTATCCTGACTGGAGGCCAGGAAGCAGCCTTTATCTAAACAAATACTTCCATTTGCACTCTAACACTACAAAGGATCTTTGGGAAGAAATTCTCATGGCGGGGAGGGGGGAAGGCAAAACCTGCCAATTTTACCTGCTTACCTGGTGGCTAATATAACCAAGCCAATCAATTTTGATACTAATTATAAGCAGGAAGTTGGTTGGTTATTTACCTAATTAGATGTGTAACCGCCTAACTGTAGATTTAGTAGCAGAAGTCAATCTTACATTAGTAGTGACTAAAATGTATTTCTGTTTCTCTTGAGAACATATTCCAGAGCAGAAAAGTGACCAGCAGAATTGAAACTGTCTTACAACCCTTTCTGACATTTCATAGAGAGTCCAGAGAACAACTGGATATGGTGAATAAATTCTGGTTCTTTCAGAAAAAGTAGTTTCTTCTGTCCAGGTAAAAAGTATGTTTGCTTAGCAGTGAGAGAAACTTGCACTGCCTATGCTGTGTGCAGGCTGTCAATAAATAAAGAAGTTCAATTTCCAGGGCTGTCAATAAATATATTATGTATGAGGTTTTTCATTATGTTCAGATGCAACTTGAGGTACTGTCTCTGCCTTCCTGGAACTAAAGCTATTTTTCTCAACTAGAATAGGATTCCCTTAACACATATTTGCAAATACATTGTTAATAAGCCAATGAATTGCATTTAAAGACAGCAAACAGGTTATTTTTATTTTCTCTTGATTTCTTCTGGGTGCTTTGAGTGAACTGAAAGGTGATCTTAAACTTGTTTTTATGCTGACTTCATATACTGAAAAATGCAACGTTTATAGATAAACACTCTCACTTTTAATGAAAATTATTAGCTATTAACATTTTGCTTGGAGGCATAAGCCATAGCCCAAACTCCATTCAAATCCATTAAATATGCTCGAGACCCAGCTGTCAATAGGCACCATGAAGTAAATTTAATTTTCAGAGTCAATACAGAGCACAGCTGCATTAAGCATAGGATAATTCTGGCGCATTATTAATTTGAATGGCCATGTAAGGCATTGTCTAGACAAGATATAAGCCCAAGTTTTCATAGGCAATCTGTACATAAAATGAAGTATGTCAAGGTTGTAAAGAATACTAATAACACAGATCTGGCCTATTAATCAATATTGATTGCTCTTACTGTGACACAGTCCAGTAACTTTAGAGGTGAAATAGTAAGATGTTCAGCACTGCTGCTTCTTTTTGAAAAGCAACAGTAAGAATGGAGTTTTTCAGATGAGGCTTGAATGCCTGCGATCTCAAATGTTTACTAGCACCGTGCATGATTTCTAGTAATCTATTTCTGTAGATCAGGCCATTTTCGAAATAGGAGATTAATCAGAAACAGCAATTAGCCTTGCTGATAATATGAAGCATTTTTATTTCAAATGCTGTCAATATTTGATTTTTTCATAATGATTGTGGCTATGCTCTGCATAAATAATGTCTGTTTTAGAAGGTTAAGCAAATTTATACTTGATACTTACAGTATTTATATAATTGTACAGAGTCTGTGTAACATTTCCAAGAAAAATAAATAAAAAAGGAAAATTAATCTTTTGAAAACTGCACAACTCTGTAGCAAAATTTTTCCAAATTATTTCTCTTGTCCCATATGAACTCTGTTAAATGACTGAGTATTTTGGTGCTTGACCTGTTCTGTGGGCATACAGACTGGAAGTTCTAAATCTCTAGTGAAGTGAATCTTCTTCACTTTCAGATAATAACAATATTTGGTCTGCATTTTGTGGATTCATTCGCGCGCTGAGCCTGGAGGCTTGGATTCATTACTGCCAGCACTGTCTGCATTAACACAGTAACAAGTAACAGAGCAATGGGGGGGATCTGCACAGTAGTTGGTACTGAGGACCAATATCCTCATTGTATGTATTGCCAGTGTGTTTTAATTTGGACTAGGTCTGCTGTAGTCCCAGTGGGCTGAATGCTCTGTTGCAGCTGTAATCCTGTAGAAGTGCACTCCCACGGGTGCATCTTAATAGTTTTGTATCACCCAGGTTGTCTGTTCCAATGTGAACTAAAGGACAGGAATGGGGAGAACTCTGAGAGAGAAATTTCAGGAGCTGAACGAAACTATTAATGTGAAGAAAGCCTTTGGGTTCTTACTTGAGGTAACTAAAAAACATAGAATAATTTATAGGTTAAGTTAGATTAGAAGAGACATCAAGAGGTCCTCTAGTCAAACCTTCTAAACTGGAAACCCAGACCTATGGCAGTGGAGAGGAATAATCACCTTCACAGCGTAAATGAACACATGCTGTGATCTGAAACATTGCTAATGTGGTTTTTTTTTCCTTAACGACTGATGGAAGACAGGAATAACACAGTTCAGCAACTGAAGTTAACTGGGATAAATGCTCAGCATTTAATGCATAAAAAAATACCTATACTTATCAAATTCTATCACAACAGAATAATTTACTCTTTCTGAGGCTAATAGGACATTTTATTTTTGAAGTATAAGTATGACTAGGACTCCTAGTTTTACCTTAGTTAATGCAATACCAGAGAGTATTCTTTATAAAATTATGATTTTATGACTGTTTATAATTTTATGCATCATAGTTGTACATGTAAGAATGGTATTTATTTAGGATAAAATGTACTGCAAAAGCAAATCCCAAAAATTTATTATAAAAGTAGTATATTATTTCCTTGCACTTGCTTAAAATTTCAGTTTCAAAGAAAACAAGTGTTCCCTTATTTCTTTATTATACAACATTTAGTTAGTCTTGTCTGGAATTAGGCTGATTATTAAATTACATGCTAATCATATATGAGATTCTTAGTCTTCTGTTTTTTCAAGCAACCTTTTATTGAATTCTTATTCTTCCCTCATCGACAAACGAAAGTATTCAGAATTCATGAGATTGAAGTAAAAAAAAAAAAATATTTTCAACACGTAAACCTTTTTTTGCTTGTTGTTTTTTTTTTTTAATTGTTGGATGAAGGTCTCAGGAAAATGTCTGACTCCAGGAACATAAACTTTGAAAGGGACAACAAATACTTCTATATTTGCAACAAAATCATTAGAACTGGCATGACCTAAAAATTTCGTTCTTCTACAGACAATTTTCCTTAAGGAATCTCATTGCTGGTTGGTGCTCCTTGGGACATGAAATAAATTCTTGGTCCCACTGAAGCTCACTCAATCAGATGCACTGTCACTGTGTGTCAGTGGTAAAATTTCACCTCTTTTACAGCTCTTTTTATCATATAGAATAACCAGTTCACAGAATATTTATTTTCTTTGTTTCCTGATTCACAATTGCCTGTTGGCTAATAAGTCTGTAGTTAAATAATATTTTTTATCAGAAAAAATTTAGTTTCCCTTTTGATTCCTGTATGTATATATTTCCCCTCTAGGTTTTTTCCTTGGAACATCTATATCAAATTAAGTATGATTGCATTTTTTTTCCTAAATAAGTTCAAATTGCATGCTAGATATTACAAAGTAATCAGTATTTTCTGATTTTCAGATTGCTGTGTTAGCATCTTGCAAATATTTTATGATAAAAAGTTTTTACTTATTCTGACTTCTACATTAATAACACCTGTTTCTAGCCTGACTATTGAAAAATCTGCTCTTCAGGTTTTTTCATTCGCTTTTTTCACCTCTGCCGCATCACGTTATCTTGTACGAGTAGTTCATGGTATTTATAACTTTCCTACAATCCATTACAGCAAAAACGATGAAATTAAAATTTCCAAAAATCTCTCCTTTATGATTTTCCAGGTTCAGTTTCATAGTTAAGTGTAGTTGTTGACTTCTACATGTAGTTTATTTCTGCTAAGTGTTTAAAGTTTTCATTTGTTTTGATACATGCCTAGGTCATCATGGTTTCCTTTGGGCTTCTCTAATTACAGATTAACAGCGTCACTTATTTCCAGCTTTGTGAGGAATAAATCCATGCAGAATTCAACAGGAATACTCAGAATCTACTATATGTACCTTTCTGCAGAGCCCTTCTCAAAAGAAGAAGAAATCTTCTGCACATTAGGAACTTCCCTCTTTCTTTTCAGTGGTGTGACCTGAAACCTTAGATCTGAATACATGTGAATACTGAAGAAGTGATTTTGATGCAGACCTGGACATTTTGGCTTACAACAGGTAGAGTTACCAAGTAGTTTTCTTACACACACGAACACCCTTTTTAAAAAGAAAGTGGAGTGTTTGTACCATTCTTACATAGCGTTAGGAAGTGTCGCTGGTCAATAGTCAGAGAACTAGAAGTCCCCTTGAGCAGAGAAAGAATCAGAAACAGAAGGTGACAAATATTTGTTAAATAACTCAGTATCAGCACCTGTCAATATGTAGTGTAATTCTGGAAATATTGAACTCCATAAATCAATTTACAGCTGGGCTCATCAAAAAGGTGCAAAAGGCATACAAATGCAAAACTTATCTTCGTTGAAACATACTGAAATCGTTGAGGTGAGTATTCTCCTTGCCTTTATTTCCAGCTACCAAATGGTCTGGAATTCTGACTGGAACTGGTATTACCATTGAACATAGATCAATTAGCCAATAAAATTTGCCACATACCAATAGCATGTCGCATTCCAGTACTAAGAAGAGAAACGTCGTTTTTTAGCAAGTCCAACTTGTGGGTCTTGCAAAGTAGGCTCCATGCTTTCATCAGAGTAGAAATATTTTCTGAGTGATTTAAACGAAGGCAGCTGAAACGCTAAGGAACCTTAAAAAGATGGCTTCTAAGAAAAGAAAACATTCTACTACCATTTTGGAAAGAGCAATTTGAAGTGTCTTCTTACTGCAAAAGACAAACAACAAAATAATCTCAAAATTGAGCAGGATCAGTTAATATATTTTTCTCAATGTGTTATCTCATGCATGCTCTCTGTGCACAGAGATTTGGTGTTACGACAGTTTGGTATCTTGTAGTGGACATACATTGCTCACATTTGAGATGGAGAAGCAGAAAAAATCTGTAGGCTGACCTTTAAAAAAAACCAGACTAGTCCCACTATAGTATTTTTGCATTTCTGGATCTGGGGAAAGCTCAGCTCTGCCCTGGACATGAATTTAATCCTTCTCCTTCCATGCTTCAGTTTCTTCTGTCAGTAAAAACCCTAGATGCATAAACCAGCAGGAAAAACAGCATACCCCAGGCACCTCTCTCAGGAGGAGAGTAGGAGCAGAGAGCACCCTGTAGAGTGTTGCCAACCCTTTACACCTATTGCTTCTTCTGTTGCAATGGAGCCCCCAGAGTCCTTGCAAAATGTTAATTTTCCTTTCATGACAGTAAGGCACAAAGCACAGGAAGATGAAGCAAAGGAAAAACAACAAAGAACAAGACACTAGCAATTAGTTCAGGTATTTTTCACTCCCATTAAATATTTCAGAAGGTGACCCATGCTGAGAAATTGTCAGCACTTCACCGCTGCAATTATGGCTCCAGTGGAAATCTTAGTGAAGCTAATGAGTGCTTTCATGTACAGACGGCCTGTTGGATTAGTATCATTACTCACTGTACAACCTGGGAGAGTGGCTGCTGCCAAGACAGGTGCCCTACCAGGCTATGGACTACACCAGCGCGTCACAAAGAACAGGTATAACCCCCACCACAGGTTTCCTACTGTCCAGCTGTAGGCAAAGGACAGGAGAAAGGAAGCACCTTGGCTCCTTTTAGCTCTACACTAGAGCTCAGAGACAGTGAAATAATCAGCTGAAGGTCATAATGAAAGTTTGTAGCAGAGCAAAAAAGTGTATGCAGTTTCCCAGGTGAAATCCAGTAATTTCAGCACCACACTGTTGTTTACTCCCAGTCATTCACATGAGCCAACAAAGACCATTTTTTGAGCAATGCTGTACAGGGATTGAGGCTGCCCAGCTGCTATTCTTTCTCACAGCATATCTCTTTCACCATAGTTTTCTTTAATAGACTGTAAGTTACTGACTATATGCAGGTAGCAATAATGAATGATATAATTAGCTAGATAATTCTGTTTTTCTTCAGTAAAAGCTTAATAGTTTGTATAAGAAAGCACTAGATTCCTTTCAACTCTTGTTGTTCTATGCATATGCTGAAACCACAAAGGACATTGATTATTTTAACTATGCTCAATTTGCCTTTGAAACCAACATTCTAAAAAGCAAAAGAGCTTAAACAAACATGAAAGTAATCTAATACTGACATAAACATGAAAGATAATAAGATTATTATGAATTGATCTAAATATTACTTAAAATAATTAGAAATTATTTTCTCATGGTATACCATTTAAGTTAAGCAGCTTCTTAGTGTTACTTAGAAAAACAAGCAGAGCATTACTTCCCAGAATTTTATTTGGCTTTGTTTATGACATTCAGTAAAACAATGGGCAAATATGCATTTCTCTTTATTGTTGTATATTTTGCGTACAGTTTGTAACTGTAGTTTTGTACCAGCTAATTTTGTAAGGGCAGGATTGTTGACATTTTAATACTGTATCATTTTATTACTTCAAACCATGAACCAATTGAATATTTTTTTTTCTTTCTTGGCACCACTTCTACTAGTTAACTTTATGAAAAGCAGTAACATGAAGGAAACAAGTCATGCTAATAACCCTTACAGCCACCAAACAAAAATGGCATGCATAGAAAAAAATACCAGTTAAATTTCAGTGCCATTTGTCAAATTAGCTATGGGGGCCAATCTCTAAATTAACCCAGTTTGACATTGCTTTCACTACCTCAGTCCCAAATGATTTATTGGAGGTTTGGGTCTTGTAAGAAACATAGCATTTGTTTTTCTTCCTAAGGATTATTCGAGTTATCTGAATATAACTAAATTTTTAAAAATAGGATTAAAAGCTTCAGAGCACCAGGTTTTCTCTCAATATTTAAAGAGCTACCTGCTTTTAAGCAGTCTGGCAACTGTTTTCTTTTGTAATATAAGAAGTACTTTTCCTGATTAAAAGGAAACAAAAAATATCATTTGGATAAACTATTTGCCATTAATCAGTTAAATATTTTAAACACTTAAGTGAATTTAAAAATAAATCCAAACAGGAAAGATACCTGGGCAGTTTGGTAGAAATATGAGCACTTCCATTGTGTTTCCTGTTCGGCTCTTCAATCTGGATTTATAAAGTTTTCCTTTGCATGCCAAATCTAAGACAAAAGATGAATGACTCTTTTGTTTTTAAAGACTGCAACTTCTACATATTTATCAAGGTGTGTTATTAGGTGTAAATATAGTTTCTCTATAGCTATATTTGGAAGTCAGTTAGGAAAGGCTTGGAGAGAGATCTCAAGAATTGCTAATGGAGCACAAACCACAGAAACAGTAACAGTTTAGAAGAGAAAGTTTTCGGACTTGAGCGTGAAAAGAAAGGACCCTGACACACGGCAGCTGTGGGTGGGAGAAAGAATAATTGCTGCCTGGTGCACCCTTTCCCCCAACTTGTCATTTGGCTCATGATGATGGGACCCTCTCCATGGGCATTTGACTTTCCTGGAGCCAGCAAAAGCAAAGTAGGCTCTTAGGCCTACTGAAACCTAAGAATGGCCTTACACCAAGATGACTTTCAAGGCAGCATAATCACAAAGGGAGGTCCATGAAAATGGCCTTAAAGCAATTAACTTCCAAGGTCAGGCATGGAATAATTGTGGCAAGGAAAACAGAGGAGAAGACAGGGCCAGGAGTGTACATTGGAAATGAAAGGGAAAAAAATGACACTATGTTCCCTTGGGTGAATACAGAAAACCACCTATTTTTTAGGAGACTCAAATACAAGATCCAGATTCCCATTCTCCTGTTGTCCTCCTTCCATGCTATCTCACCACCACCTTCCTTTATGTTGTAGGTATTTGCATTTCTTACACATCTGCTTATACCAGAGAAATGCCCCAGACCCCAGAATTTCATAGAAAGGTCTGTCACAGTCTTGCTAGACCTGAGCTGTAATGCTAGTCTTAAACTCAAGACATCACAGGCTTAAAAAGCAAGGTGTGCTCATCTCATTTACAAGGTCAAAACTTTGTGGTCAGGAGGAGAGTTTGTGTCTCAAACCATGGAGATGAGCTTTTTACTGCCTAGAAGCGCTCACCTTTCCAGTGAATCCCAATTGGTGCTGAACACAAATCTCCCACAAAGGTGCCTTAATCCATGGGCTAGTGAATAGGTACCTCTTAATCTCTCCCTCTGGAAGTGCTCTACTTCCAGTACATAATTAACATTCATCTCTGCAGGGACTGTGACTGCATTCTCCCACATTCCAGGGGAGTACCCTGACCACTGGACTGTAGGATTTATTTGTAATTTTCCTCTCTTTCTCCTAGCCCAGTGAATATTTCATTATTTTTGTACACAGGCATACAGACAAACACAGAGAATCATATACTCACACATCTATAGAATAGTATCTATAAGTATAGTCTTTGCAACACATGCCTTTTTTCTACAACTGGAGAACTGAAAAAAGATATTGCAGATGCCGTGTGTTAAGTGTGCTGTGTTCATTAAAAAAAAAAAAACAAAAAACCCAACAAAACTAACACAAAACCTCTGAAATGGAGAAATGAAAAATTTTTATGTTAGGAAGCAAATTTCTTACCTATTAACATTACTACCTCACAAGTGGCTGAAACACATCTTTAGCCTATTACAATGAATCCCAGTATGTGTATATTGAAGCTGTGCAAAAATTCTAAACCACAAGTAACTCCCTGGGTTTCAGTTTTCGTTATAAGCTCAACACTCAGTTCAGGTTCACTGAAAGGACATTACAAGTCCACAAATGATGTAATGCAGACCTCTCGTGTGGCCTACTGTGTTGCACAACACAGCATACTGACAGATAGCACTTGCTCCTTATTTAGGGGTTACTACTATTGCAGCACTCCAAAGATCCAGAGCTGTTTCATGTATACATCCCTAAACGAAGAAAAACTGCAGGGAAAGATAGGGAGGCAACAAAGTTATTATTTTAAAGTGCTTAAAAATAGGTCAGAGGAATGATGCTTATGTGGCAAACTGCAGAAAGAGCAAGTTGGGCAAAGTGAGATTTATGGTACCTTGTGAGATCTTAATTCTGCTCCTGTGTGCATCCAGCCTGTGCTCTGAAAGAAGCAGTCTCATGAAAAATACCCTGCCACAACATAATTAAGGTCTGTAGCATAATACAGATTCACAAAGGATCAAATAAAATTTGTTGAGACATTTTCTGTGTTCTTCCTTTTGATATGGAGCCTAGGGCCTTATGAACCTTTTCAGCTAAATTTTTCTACATATAAGTTTAGGGTTTTTTTTAAAAAAAGAAGAAGTAAAAAATCAGTAGTTTATTTTAACAGTAACTTCCATGGAACACAGAGCTAATCGCTACATTTTGGACATTAGGAAATTAATTTCAACTACTTAAACTAAACATAGAATCACTGTGAACAAACACCTAAGGGTTGCAGCCTCAAGGCAATCTTGGCCTACACCAGCTTTTAGAAAAATGGGTAATCTAGTTGCTGTCAGAAAACACCAGTTCTAGTGGCACAGAACCAGAGTTTTACCGAGGAATTTAAACTTAAAAAACAAAATAATAACTTACAAGAGTTTGTAACTCAGCTGTTCATAGGTGGACTATTGTGAAAAGAGGAAATATACTTCTTCAGCCTATCGACTGAGTCACTTGTGGGTTTTTTTGCTTTTGAGGTTTTATTTGAGGGGGACAATATTGCTTCACCTCAGACGAACTATTCAGTTATTTGTCACTAATCCTGTAAATTTCACTTAGTGTTTCTCAGAAATTCTATTCCTTTCATGGAAAAGTCTTCAGCCACACAGGAATTACCCAGCGAATAAGATAAGCACTGAGATAGTAAGAAAGGGGGTTCCTTCACAATTACCATGAAGGGACACTCTGCAGCCCTCTAATGACTATATTTTGCTAGTCCAGCTTGTATCCCCACTGCACAGGAAAGGGAATACATATTGCATCTTTGGGGTGTCAGATTCCTCAGTTCCACCTCAGTTCCACCCTGTAGCAACTGCTTAAGAGCTTTCCTGAGTTGGACACACCAACGCACACACAAGGGATTCTCCCCCTTCCGCAGACTCTTAATCCAGCTCCTTTCTTTAGTCATAGAACAGAAGAGTAGATTTGTCACTAAAGGAGGTATGGTTTGCCTTCAATCATCTCAGAAGAGAGCTACCTTTGAAGCTTCTGTTTCTTTATGCCCCTGGCAGAAAATAGTGGATAAATTTAATCTAAGAAATGAATTCCTGCTTAAACCTGTTATTTGATAAATCTTATTATTCTGACTATTCAACAGAAACCACTCCTGCATGGTAGTTATTATTCTCACACAGTTCTAATCCATACCATGTAGCTTTTGTACACAGATTAGTATTTTATTATATATAAACTAAATATTGTTTGTATAATCTAATAAGGCATTTTGCAAATAAATACATTCTGACCAGAATTACACTATCTGAACAGTAATGTAAAGGTTTGAATGCTTAAAGAATGAAACAGTTGCTTACCAGTATTCTCTGTTGCATTAAATTAAACATCCAGCTGGCATCTTTATGTGTATCACATTTTCTTTCTGTAAAATATTTTGTGAAGATGCATGAGATAAAATAACATTAGAAGATGGGTGTTTATAATTCAAAAAATGTCCTGCTAATGCTGAAAATATTGACATTTCTTCCTGAGGCTCTGACAGAAAATACAATACACTGTCTTATGTCAATTGAATAATTAGAGATTATAGTAATTCCTGCAAGGCTTTCATATGTGGCACATCCCAAGAAAATTTCAAAAGATGAGATTTGCATAAAGGTGGGTGTCAGGAAAAACCAGGTGCCTCTTCTCCTATAACAATGACATACTAAAGAGAAAAAATTAAAACTCCTCTGGGGAAAAGTGTTGGCAAGGCTCAGGCAAACGTTGGGGAAAGCCCGAATTGTAAGTGGAGAAAGGACTTGTCAGTATGCTCCACACACCATGTAGGGGAAGTGGTAGATGCAGACAATAACAGAGCATTTAGCATCTTTGGATTCAAATACAGTAATGAAAGAAAATGATAACCACTCACACTGATTTACAAGACCACTTCTACAATTCTTAAGCAAAAATACCACCTTTGAAACATCAGTGACTTAACACCACTTCCCCTCTCCTTTTTCCTTTTAATATTGTGTATATATTTTATGTGCATTTTATATACATTTGTCAGGAGAATATTAATGTTCTGCTTTATGATTACCACCACCTTTCTAATCATTGCTTTTTATTATTCTTGTTCAGTACAGCTTAGCCGCTGAGCATGAGCAATGAAATGGGGGGAAAAAGAAAAGCAAATACTGTATTATATCATCATCTGGGGAGCGTGATTGTTTCTGCTGTGTTAATTTACACTAAAATCTATGACCCAGTGAGTCTGATTGATTGCCAAGGGCAGAAATCCAGCCCCTGGCCTAGTTTATTTTGTGAACTGTAGCCTCAGATATCGCTGCAAGCCACAATGATATTGATTTGATATACACTAGATGGGTCTTTATGCTCTTTGGGAAATTTATTGTGCAGAGTCAGAACTCAGACAGATGGGGAGAAGCCGCTCTTTAAATTGAAGAGGGTTATCATGATTTGACTCCTGGGTCACTCAGGTTACCAAGTGGCCTGAGTGTGGCTGGGTCGGAGCAGGCTCGAGGGATTAGTGCTCATCAGTTTTGAATGTCAAATCTCCTCAGTGGACTTGAGTTATTGCTAATAGGAACTTGCTTGGGCCTATAACATTTGGATGGCCTATAACTTAAGCATCATAACCCTTTCTTCATGTCATGGTCCTTTAAATTATGGCTGAGCATACCACCTTTGCTCTGGACGTTTAGCAGGAGATGGCTGTGTGTTATAAAGAAACTTGCCTCCGAGGTGGACTGCACCATTACAGCTCTGGTCTGCAGGAGTGCTGTACCCCCACGCTCAAGTGTCACAGCCATGTCCCCTGCCTTCTGCTGCTCACTCACTGTCACCACCCTGTCACCACCACAGGAGATACAGAATAGTGAAAGCTAGAGCATAGCTCTACTTTTCCCTGAATTGGGTATTTTTCTTTCATGAGGGAAAAAGAGGAGGAGGTCTGGGGAAACTTCAGGCTGTGGGATAAAAAACCCTGTCATGGTGGGAAACCACATATTCTTTGGACAATAAATGAATGAGGAAAATAAATGTGCTTCTAACTTGGGATAAAGATTTAAGAGATTTTTCTACATAAAACAGGTCTGCTATGATTAGCCTAAGCCTGAACAGCATTTTCACTTAAGCACTCCTAATTGTTAAACAATAATTCATGCTACAGTAAATGCTGAAGAGACCAGGAAAAATAGTATCTATGAATTTAAAGGAACACATTATTCTATAAATACTAATACACCCAAACCTTTTAATTACCAAAGAAGAATATCACTTTATTTTAATGGGTATCTCTAACAGAGTTATAAACTGTACACAGCCCTCATTTTCACACTCAGTGTTTGATCCGTTTCCTTTGAAATCAAGAAAAGGATTTTCCGTCTCATTCAGAGAGGAGGGGAATTAGCCTGAAGGAAGTCCCACATATCCAAGACATGGGATAGGGCGCCGTGTTGCCATTACAGTGAGAAAGATAAATCTGTTCCCACTTTTACAGGTAGCTTCTGGCTTCCTATGTGCAAAAATTAGGAGTTCTCCTCTATTTCTCTTCAACTAGTATATGACTCACACAGGAATTGGAGAAAGAGTTTGTTTTTCTTAAGCAGCTGTTTCCTTTTCTTGATCTGGTTTGGTGCAACAGGGAATTAATACTTTTAAAGGAAAAACATTTGCCTTCAAACTAAAACTGCAACACTTACTTCCAATAAAATAAAAAGGAAAAAAAATAAAATTAAAAGCCTTCTGGAAACACACATTTATTCGATCCCACTTTGCATACCTATCCAAAACAAAGACATCTCATGACATTAATGGTAAATGGCTTAGTCTAGGCTTTTGGACTCTATTCTTGGCAATACACTGCAGCTCTAGATGTGTATTACGGATATACTATTACCATTTAAATATAATTCTGCCGGGCTTGTATTCTGGTCTGAATTTCCTGGGATTTTATTCTTCATTTGAAGTGAATACTAATTGAGAGAAGTTACACATTTATATAGCTCCTGAAGAGTAACACCCACTTCACCTATCTCTCTATTGTAAATTAATATGTAGCAGATGGTGAGCTGAGATAGTTTGACAGCCTACTTACAGCACCATCACTTTAACCTCTATCTGAAAAAAAAAATCCCATTAGCTTTTCTGCTGTTGGGCTCTTAACCCCCCAAAGTATCCTTAGTTATCATATCATGGGATTTTCTGCAATGCCAAGGAAGAAAATAATTAAAGATACCCTCTTCCATTTAAATGCTTGTTCTAATTTTACTGGGCATATCTTTTCCTCTTAACTTCTCCAATAATTTCAATTTAAATCTTCATTTAGAATGAGATTTTTCTTCCAAGGGGATTTTTTTTTTATCTTCAGGGACAACTTAGTGCACTGCAGAAGCAAACACAGAAGCCCTTCCATATGTTATGATTAATGTGGTGTAAGGAGCTCCCCTTGCTAGAAATGCAGAATCAAAGGAAGCAGAGCCCATAAGTAGAATTTAAATTCAATACACATTGGAATCTTATGGTTCAATTCAAAGTGGCTCTAAAGGAAATAATTAGACACTCACCAAGGCTTTCAGTAAGAAACAACTTTCCCTAAGAAGGGCCTGCTCAAAGTCTTCATTCAAAGTACTCAGTCACTTCTTTTCCCCCTTTACTCTTTCCAATAGAGAAAGGAGAAGGATTTTTTTAAGATTTGGGAATCCATGTTAAGAGCTTTATATTTAAATCTCCTTTAAAATAAGTGGTCTAATTGAATGTTTTCTTCTGATGGGCTGATAGAAACACTTTATTTGTTGCAGAATATAAATGTATAGATCATTGTCAGAGATTTGCGAAAGCATTGATAGTGTGTATTTAGGACTCTTCCACATGGATTGAAACAAGATCTTGTTCAGTCCCACAGCATTGTTCACATCCTGTTGTTTGGGGGTTTTGAAGTCTAAGAGGAAATGCTCAGTGACTCTGAAACAGTAACTGGCCTGGAAGTCTCACATGTGCAAGATAACAAGAATGTCCCATAATTTGCAGGCTTGATAGCACATGATTGACTTCAGCCTCTACATTCACCAAAGCATTCAAATGTTGCCTTAACTCTTGCACATTTTACAGTAAAATGGACCAAAACTTTACTTGTATTAGAATTTGGTTTCTGTCCAAATCTCCTCTTACATGAGAGTGTGAATGGAAATTTTCAGTTTCATCATTCATCTCCACAGCTCTTCATGACTCTGGCAATTTTAATACATGCACATGCACCCAAAATCAGGTCCAAATAGATTTGGTCTCTCTTTTTCCACTCTCACAAATATTTACAAAAACAAAATTCTGACTTAAACAAAATGCTGACAGCTTATTTATACTAAAATAAAGACTCTGTCTCTTTCACACATACAGAGAAGAAATTAACATTAAAATATCAGAGACCCTTTCTGTTTAGATGTCTTTTCCTTTCCATTGTGAGTGAATGTAAAACATCTCTGCTGTTATGTCTGATGCCTGAAGATCAGGGATGTTCCAAGCTGTTACCACACCAGTGGCATCACCTGTGATGCAATCAGAAAAATGTCCTCCTTCTGAATTTTTTAAGTCTCTTATGCAGTACAAAGCACTTTTTTCTCTAGATAGATATTCAGCCAAGGAAGGGCTAGAGAAATTATAAACTGTACTCATGGGACACCAAAAGCAGCTCCAAGCCTTATAAACTACCTGGAGAGATTGCAACTGCCATTCCCAACCAAGCATTGCAAAGGCACAGATGAGAGCAGCTGGTTGGGGAACTGGAGTGGCACGGAGTAGTCAGGAGCCTCAGATGGGGAAGGATGAATTTCACCTCACCAGTCCCTTTACACAGCCAATTCATAGACCCCCAATTACTCTGGCCTCATACGAGTGCAGAAGATTGAATTTCACCCAGAGAATTAGAAATACAAACAAACATTTTATTAAATAATTAGAGCCCATAATTGTGGATTACCTTTCATTTGTATTAGAGGAAGGCCTGGTATGGTTAGACCCCAGAATCTTGTTTGGTGTTTATGTCACATCTGATTTCTAACTGACATTTCAGAATTGTTTATTTTCTTTCATTCTATTTCTTTTTCTATTAAAATTGATTCCAGATATCAGAAAAATAATTAATTTCCCCTCACCCTATATTGAGATAGCAGGCTGAAATAGCAGATCGAGAACAACTTTAATTTTCTTTCTAATAGGAAAATACTTATTTAATTGTTAACTTTTAATACTTTCTCTTTGCAAGTCTGAGAGGTAACCAAAACATTTTTAGCTGTTTCCTCAATTTTATATACTATGGAGAATGTCAGTAATGTCCCTTAACACACGTCCAAGTAACGTAATAAAGTCCCCATATTTCAGAATAGCAATGTCAGCAGGAGGCTTAAATATGACTTTGAAATGCTTTCAGTCTCTTGTTTTTAATAAGGTAAATAGGTCATGATTTTTAATAACACTTAGAGTACTTGTGGCTAATTAAAACTTTATTCCTTATTTGAAAAGCTTAATTTGGATCTCGATTCAAATTTTTAGATGAAACCCCGCTAGGAGATTTTGAGCTGCTATCTTTTAGAAAGGGGTGGCACTGTGATTTCCCAGGAACTAAGGAAGAGCAGGGATTCAGTCACTCTTGGAGAGAGTGAAAAGATCCTACCACTTCTGGGGAAAACTTCTCCCTGTCAAACTTCTCCAGAATTTCCTGTCTGGAGAGGAAGAGTGAGTTGTCTGTTGCTGCAAATGGCACAGGTTTGTGAATTCCAAGCTGAGAAAAACACTTTAAAAGAACAAAGTCTACTGTGAGGGTTGTGCCCAGAACCAACATGTTTTTCAAGCACTTGGGGACAATCTTGAAGGCAAGAATCAGATCAAAGAAGTCAATTAAGCCCCCCAGACCTTGTGCTAAGCTTTTAAATGGAAAAACAGAAGCCTTAATATTTTTTATGAACTCGATTATTTTTCTATTTTCAATTTATACAGCAAGGAATGGCTAGAACAATGCCACCTGTAGCACTACTGACAGCACTTCAAATCCCCACCTAAGTTTGAAAATGTAGCATTTGTGATTAACCATGGTAGTTATTCAGAGGTGCATTAATTAGAGTTACCTGACAAGAATGACAGTGGTTTCATCACTGCTAAAAGTGTGAATGAAGGCATTAGCCAAGTGCATGTAAAATTCAAAATAATACTAACAAAGTGAGATGAATTTGTATGGTCTTCTGTGTAACATAAGCCATGCCTGAATCACCCTTTTTGCCTCTTTTTTTTTTTTTAATAAAATAAAAAGCAAGTCACCAAGCAATATTTTAAAATTGCATACATTAAAGGAGACATATATACTTTCACTATTGAAAATGTGTTTCCTTTTTCACCCTGAATTTACTAAGGTTTAACTTCTAGCCGTTAGATCTTATAGTTTTCTCTGATAGATCTAGGAGCACTGTGTTACCAAATTTCTGTTCGTCTTGTTGCAGCATCATACTGGGAACTGTATGTTCAGCTGATTATCTCCCATTGACCTTGCCTTCACCCCAAGAGTCCTTTTCATCATCACCACTTTATGCAGTACAATCCCCCAACCATAAATACGTCCTTCATTCTTTGTGAGTACATGTAGGTTTTTACAACTTGGTACATTAAAATGACCTCACGTTGCCAAGCAAGCCAGATAGTTCTGCAGCAGTGACTTGTCTTCTTTATTATCTCCTGTACCTGCTGCTTTTCTGCCACCTGCAAAATTTTATGGGTTGCTATTTAAAGTTGTCTTCTATATCATTTATAAAAATAGAATAAAGTGTAAAACTATTTTTTTCAGAACCCATTTAGAAGCACAGGCTAATGATAATTTCTGCTTAGAAGAACTTTTTGAGACTTACTGGTTAGCCAGTTTTTAATCCATTTAATATATTACATGTTGATTTTGTACCGCTCTCATTTCTTAATCAAAGCGTTGTGTTGTAATAAATGGAATGCCTCACTGAAACCTCAGTACTCTATATCAAATTGATTATCTTTAGCAACCAAATTTCTAATCTTATTAAAAATATATTAAGTTACCTTGATAAGATCTATTTCTGATACACCCATATTGACTGAGACTGGGTTGTTTTACTCTCTTTTGATTCTTTGTACATTAAGTCTCCTATCAGCCATCCTATCATCTTTTTCCAGTGTTATTATGACAGCAGACCTGCAGTTACTGACATCAACCAATCTCCCCTTTTTAAATATCAGTACCTCACTGGCCTTCTTCTAGCCTTCAGGAAAACCTCAGTATTTTAAGACTTACTGAAAAGTAATGGTACCTACACAGAAAAATTAATGCTTTCAAATTATTTGAAGCAAATATTTAAGGCTACTGATCTCAAAATACCCAACTTTAGGGACCTTTTAACATTTCCTTGCTTTAATATGGGATGGAATATATGTCACGATCATGAGATGATTAATACCTCACCCTGTTTCTTCTCACAATGCAGTGCATTACTCTATTATTATTTACACACCTCCCATTACCATGTGATAATGGTTCTGTTCCTTTACTAGGATTCTCTTTATTCCTAAACTAATATCAGAAAAGGTCTTCTGTCTATAGCATAGGTCTTTTGATCAATGATCTTCTTTTAAAAAAAAATTATTCTTTGCTTCTCTCTCAGTTTTGGGCATTTATTAGTTTATATTCATTGCTCTCCTCTTCTCCTCCCCTTTGCTTTCATCTTGTTTCTATATTACTTTTTAGTTCCCTTTCTTTATAGCTGCCTTCCCCACCCCACTAAACCAGGCTCTTTTTAAAATCCACATAGCCTTTTCTGTCAGGTATGGAAGTGGTTTTTGGACACCCAGTAAAACATTGTTAAAAAGTTCCAAACTGCCATTTACTTTTTTCTCTTTGATTCCTTTCTCTGGCCTGATATGTCTTTTAATTATTTTCAGGTTTGTGAAATGGTCCTTTAAAAGCACCAAGTACATATATTGCATTTTGGATGCCCTCCTGACTAGTCTAGCCAGCCTGTCTCTGGGAACATTGGTTTCCCTTCTACTGAGATGGAAGCCATCCAGCCTCTGCAGCATGATATCACAGATGGTGAAGCAGTTTTCTTAAAAAGAAAATCTTTTTGTGTACAACTTAATTGATTACCTATTAAAGGTATTACTGTAAACTGGTTGCTGTCTGGATTTTTTGCTTTGCATTTCCTTTCTCTTTTGTTACAGGGTATGTAAACTCTGACAGAAATGTTCTACCTTTTCAGCACTTGCTTTAGCACCATTAGGAGTTGGCAAAGTGGAAGGTGTCCTGTCTAGAACAGTGATCATATCACTTGAAGGACTGTCTTACTCTAATTAATCTTAGAGTCACGTTTCATCTCCTGGCTCTCCCAAGACAGAAAAAAATCTATTTGTATGCAACATGTCCCATGCATAATGCAATCTCTTAAGGAAAGAATCCCTAACAAGGACCATTCCACGAATCATGTCTGAACTATATGAATATAATTTGTCAGATAGGTTCTCGGAGGTTCTTCTGTCATTTCCATACTGAAAAGATGACTGTATAACTTTAGCCATGCTGAGTTTACTCTGGGACTCCGTTACTGAGATCTGTCTCTGGGTTAAAATTCTTTAAAGTTGGAAGGAAAATCTGCAAGAAGGTGTCTAGGGGTAATGCAGGAGTCTGAAGCTCCTGCCCTAGTGAACTAATGTTCAGCCAACATAGCCAGTGGAGACCAAGGAGGCAATTCAGATCACCCTAAAGTATCTCGCTTTTCCTAGTAATGAATAGTTAGCATAGTATATTAAAAAATTACACCCTAAGGTATCTGAAGATAATGAGGCATTTTTGAAACTCGCTGAAAAATGCCGGGGAAGACTTGGAAGTGTTTTACTATTATCTTGTGGCTAAGCTCCCAGAAGAAAGAGCTTCCCAGTTCTCTCACAAACTTGCTCAACCTAATGCTTGATTTGACAGAAACCTCAATGTAGGTATATGGTTAACACAACATCATAAAAAAAAATCCTTGAGATTTTAGTGGCTGAAAGTACACTCATAAAAGTGGCTACAACCATGAAGTGAGAAATGACATTTCAGACAACTTTAATAATGCATTGCTCTTGACCTACATTGCTTATCAGTTACTTGGTAGCAAGACAAAGTATTAGTGTGTTAGGTGATCTTGATTTTAATTTTCATTAGAAAGCAAATGAACCAAGATAATGTTAATGGAGTTAGCACCGGGTTTCCCACCCAAATGCCAGCATTGTTTCACATCTAAGAAATTATGCACTTATTCTAAGAACTTACTTCACTTTGGGAGGGAACAGCAAGACAGGTAGGGAACAGCTGCTCTCTGGAGAATCACTCAAGGTATCTAATGATCCAGCTGATTTTCACTGTTCAAATAAACTGTAAATAATATAATTTCTGACCCTTCTCAAATGAGACAGTTAAAGCTTGTACAGCATGTAGCTGTCACATTGTATTTGATTTAAGCAAAAGAACTATGGACAGAAAATTTGTGAGGCCAGGTGCAAAGTTATAATCACACTAGACATTAAAGAGCCATTTCAGTGCTCTCCTACTTCCTTCAATTTTTATGCCTGAGGAATATATCCATAACAGCCTTATCTTTCTGAGCTTAATACCGGCCTGGAGACTGCACTCCCTGCTGAAAGCAAAGAGATTTATTTCTCTGATTCCTAACTTAATGTTTATTTCTTCCTTTTCTGTACGTCTTAGGTCTTCTTTAACTTGATCATTTTAGATGCCTAGGCTTCATCAGTCAGACTGCTCTACCCACTGCAGTTTCTTTGCATCTTTTGTCAAAAAAATTAGAGACTTGCAACAAAAAGTGTTTCAAATATGGCAAAAGCCACTTTTGCCCCTTATCAAAATTGGAAAACTTACCAGGCCAGATCAAGATACTTGTTCATTAGTAGTTGCTGAGAACTTCAGACCTCTCTTCCCATGTTTCCACATGAATCAGCATTACAAAAGTTTTATATTGATTTACTTTCTCACTCTAAACAAAGCTTAGGAATTTGGAAATCACAGTTATTTTAAATGAAAACAATGCAGACTGAAACATAATTTCATCAGGCTGTGTTATACCTCACAAGCTTTCACCAACTTCTGTTCATTACATCATAATGAACACAAATCTTTTGTGGTAGAGGCTGCTTTCTAACTTTAAAAGTAGGCATAGCTTTTAATATAGCTTTGCCAGGGTTCCTGACCCTGGACCCTAGATCCACACAACATTTCTTTTATGCACCTACAGTGGTCATTGGTCTTAGTGCACAACGAGTTGTATGTGATGAAAATCACTACATTCAGCTCACTATTTTCACTTTCAATCACGTTAGACTCAGTCTGGTTTTTGCATAATATCATTAAAACCTAAGTCCCATTAAAAAAAAAGAACATAGGAATCTATGTCTTACTGACAGCCAGCATGATTTAGCTTGCTCAGTGTCAGATTTGAAGCTGCACTTGGGCACTTATGTGCCAAGCTGGCCTTTCAGAAGTAGCTAAATACTGAACCTCTCTAATCAAACTGTCAAAAAACTATACAACATCCTTTCTAGACCCATTCAGTAAAGATTCTTTTCTAGCTTGTTGATTGCCTAATGTGCATAGCAGTCATAGAAGTATTTCAAAAGTCAAAAACACATGTCTGAGCAAAGGGAAAAACAAGAAAAAAAATTTGGAAGGAAGACATCTCCAGGTGTCTGCATTCCTCTCCAGGAATACAGAACATCTGCAGAAGTGGGCTGTGAGAGCGGAGGTGACTTCAAGAAAACATGGCACTAAGTGGAAGGATTAATCTTCTTCAAACTTTCTTTACCTCTGTTCTTACTGATGTAAACTCTCCTGGCCTGTCATTTGCAGGAGGATTAAATGGATATTCCTGTTTTGAATCATGCTACTGAAAGATGTTTGACCTCCTTCTGTGTAAAAGTTGATGGATCATTTTTAATAAATACGTTTCCAACTGGGCTACACAATAAGGGTGCAAGGGAACGAAACCTGGGGGTAAGCAGAGAGGGTACTACAGCATATGGAAACTTTGTATAAAACTTATGATGTTAACATGACTTCTTTCACCTAAGGAGAACCTATAAACTTACCTATTTTCTCAGCCTACAAATTCCTTAGTATTTCCCTGGGGACAGCTGAATGGTTCAATTCAAAGGATTTTTTTAATTCTTGTAACTCTAATCTTCATCATTATTTCTAATTCCTCAGTACGAAACTAGAAATATTGATGATCTAATACGTTTTACAGACCAGCACACAACCTTCTTTATGGCACTTACATCATTATGTAATATATTATAAAGCAACTTGCATGTTGTAAAACTCATTAAAAAGATATATTTTTTCTCTTAGCTTGAGTTCACGATGGCCAAAATTGAGGCGGAAAGCTATTAAAGTTCCACAAATCCTAGCAGTACACGTTCCTTTCAAATGTTCTTTTCTGCCCTCTTGCTTGGTGTTTTCTGTCACATTTTCAGTATTTCTGATGTGGGTCTATTGAGAGGTAATTTCTCAGCACGGCAGCTGAAGTAAGACTCCTATGGGATTAGTAACCCAACCTTATAAATTGTTACCTGGTTTCTGTCATTTACGCTGATTTGGTCAGGACAGTTGTTAAGTGAATGAAAGTGGTGTAAGCCAAAGTGAAAGAAGAATGATACTGAAATATAATATAAAAATATAAATTAAACTTTTGTCATAAATGACTGGATAGATTTTAACACTTGTCAGTGCTTTATCGACAGTGAGTTACTAGGCACTTTGTCTGAGAAAGCCCCAGAAAAAGATAGTACGTTGAGCATTTTAAAAATTAATTTAGTGGTTTTAGGCTCTTACTGTTTTCAGCGCTTCTCAGGCTCCTCTGTCTGCTACTCTCTTGTATGCTGTATATGCACATCTTGTGCTGACTTTGTGGGATTTTTTGGCTGCAAAAGTAGACAATTACCAGGGCACATGCTTAGTGCTCTAGTGGTTGGGAAAATTAGGGACTGTCATTACATTGAAATACCAGCAGGAATACAGTTCAGTTCTGTTCCTGTTGAAACTGGTTGATTTCAGAAGAGCTGTGTTTCAGACGCAGACTGTAATTTGTTCTGCTGAAAATGGCCACCCTGCCAACAGCGTCCTACTTCACTTGTAATTTAAGAACTAGCACAGCCTGTCAAACCTAGCAGCATGGAGGCATATCCTGCTTTTGCAAGGGTAGAGCAGAAGTCGTTTAGCTGAGAGTAGCAGCCCCCTGTTTTCTGTGGTGGTCAGGCCAAATTGTAACACCAACTTACTCATACAGGCAACACCAAAACATTACTGTTGTGTCTTCGGTTTAAATTGGAGATAACCAAAAGTTAAAAGACAAGCTGTGTTGCACAATTAATTTACATGCTTTTTCAGTCATTTTTTAATCAGGTTACTGAAGAAAGAGATCTTGTCTTCACCGCAGAGTGTAAACACCCTATCAGTCACTACCTGAATACCCCAAGTTCCTACAACCTTTGGATAGGAAGTAAAACTGAGTTGCGTATTTTCACTTACCCAAGCCTTTGCTGTTGAAATTAATATCTTACTGTCAGTCAGGAAAAAACATAAACTCCAGGTATTCAGAGAAGAGCAAAAGCCCCAGTATAAAGTATGCCTTTACATCGGATTCCCCTTGGTGGACGGGGAGATAAATGATGAAACATATTGCAGCATATTTAGAACAGGAGTGTTGTTTCTACTTTCTGGGAAATATCGCTGCTGATTAAAAGCAATGCAGCTGCTTGGAGAGCTAAATAGATCCAATAAACTACAGGCCATACCCTCTCAGTGCTAATTAAGGTGTTAATTAAGAAATGTTATCTTGAGGAGGTGTAATTGAGGGAAGGAAGCCTTCACACATTTTTGTGTACCAGTAAGCCAAGGATAAGAGATGGTAGTATTTTCAGTCCCGAATTTTTTAATGAAAAGATGGATGGTATTTATTGCTTTAACTAAAACCCCAGTATATAGAGCCATTTAGTTAAAAAAAACCACTTCCACCTATTGTTAAGTGAAGTCCAGTCTTTGTGACTGTAAGGAAAAAACACAGGACTGTAAGGAAAACTTCTATGATTTTTTCTCCCTGTTTGGTTTATATCAGTCAAAATAAATTTTGGGAGTGTGGTGGATCTCCACTACAGCTGTCTCACAAGGAAAGGTGTTTTGGTGGTTGTCAGTCTCCCTACATCATCATGAAGCAAAAAGCCACACCACCTCAGGAGACAAGTGAGTATGAGGGAGACATCTTATCTGTTTCCTTTCATCTTCTGTTAAGCCTGATAGATGGGAAACCTGTGCATTTGAAGACATGGGAGCAATGATTTGTTCTGAGCTTTCAAAAGTAATACTAATTTTGTTAATTGGCTGTATAAAATTAGGATCCTGGTCTGAACTGTATCCCTGTATGTAATGGATATACATATAATAAAAATGGTAGAAAGAACTACTTTTCAGGTGAGGGATGGGACATGATGAGCAAAAACAGGAAGGCCATACTAAACACTGTCATTTCACTCGCCTAAAAACTGGAAACTGACCCAGACAGTGAACTCTCCCTTTGGAGGCTTTTCCTTTGCCTCTTTCATTTTTATGTTTTTTTTTTTTTCTCTACAACACTCTAATCCGTGTCAGTCTGCAGTAACTTGACTGCAGCTAATTGAGTTAAACAAGATTTATGCAGTGCAAGTGAGGCTACAAAACGGTTCAAGCCCAATTTTTATAGAGATGTAATGGCTTTAGGATGCCTGCAAAGAGGCTGCTCAGCCAGGAGTTGAGTTCGGGCTGGTGAGTCTGTCCTACTTCCTGGCACTGGTGCCTATTGTAAGCCCCAGTGGTACCCAGCAGGGATGACCAGCTGAGTACTCTGGGTGAGTGTATGTGAGAGATGTCTCATGGACAGACAGGTTACAGCCAGCTCAGCCTGAGATGGGACACTCTGCTTCTTTTCAAATGTGCCCGCTCTGTAGAAACCTTTGTTTTGGATTCACTGGGAGGATGGGAATTGCCTCAACTAGCCTCCTTATCCTTTGTGGGACCATTGCTCTGCTAAGATGCCTGTTTAGGAATCAGGTATCTCCCAGCCTGTGGTTTTTTTTCCACATACGCCCTGTGTCAGGCTTTTTCTCCCCCCCTCCCCCCCCCCTTGACACTGGCTTGGAAGCTGGCCGTTTCTATTTATTTATTTATTTATTAATCTGTGAACGGCCTTCTCCTACTTATTTCCTAGCTCCTGTTAGCACGGGGTTAGCTGCGAGCCGCCCTGCCGCCCAGGAGAAGTTTTTCCTCCCTGTGCGCCTGTTCCTCAAGAATCCTCCGGTGTCCTGCACTTAATTTAGAACAAGGGTAAAAGCTCGCAGTGCTTGCTCCGGACGCCAGGAAAGGCTGCAGGAAATGCCACTGAAGGGGGAGTTTTCTCTCTCCGTGGGGCCGGCGCGGTGCTGCTGTCCCCACCGTGTCCGACCCTCGCCCGCTGCACCGCTGGCGGCCTGTAGGGGGTGCAAGAGCTCCACTGAAGCCGCGCCGTCCCCTCAGGGCAGCCCCCGCCCGGGGCCGGCCTCCATCGCCCCGCGGAGCCCGGCGACCCCCCGAGCCCGGCCGTGGCAGCGGGCACCGCACCGGCACGGGTCGGGCCGGCGTCAGCCGCGGCGCTAAACCCGAAAGTGTAAGTGAGACCTCAAAGGGGAGCGGGCAGGTGCTCACCCCCAGGGCTCTGCCCGACCCGAAGCCCCC
>VXAZ01002624.1:1156937-1283493 GCA_013399875.1 Gymnorhina tibicen | reverse complement strand
TTTTTTTTTTTTTTTTATGTTTCTTTTCCCCCTTGTGTATTACCATTGCTATTCCCGTGTTTTTAAGCAGTGGTGCATTTCAGTTTGGAACCCCGTACTGCCTTGTGCCGCTGAGGAGCGCGCTCCGCTTAAGTGATTGTCACTCAAATTAGTCCCATTGTTTTGTGATATATAAGTCTCCTTCTATACTGCCTGGATTAGTCAGTTCAATGGCAGTGACAAACATGGATTGTTTGTTGTTAGAGAGGGGATTCTCACATGGGGAAACACATGTACATCCAGTCGGGACACATGCATTTCTCACCAGAGGGAGAGGGGGAGAGTTTTAGCAAACTGGTATTTATTGCTTGTTCTTGCATGCGTGTTTTGTGCGTTGGGTATCACAGCTTGACAACAGGAAATAAAGTATTGAAGAACCGTTTGGGCACGTAAAGATGTGGCTCTCAAAGGATTAACAGAACTCCTCTGCAGTTAAAAGTATGAACTGATTATTTATAGCTCTGAATTTTGTAACACTGAAATTAGGGTTAAGCCTGAAAATAACAGGTACAAAAGGGAAGATCCAAATCTATGCAGCCTGAGTTGGCAACGTTTAAAGGGAACTAAAGCCAACGGAAGCTGTGTGAGGCACTTGAAAAAATCATTTTGTTCCCACAGAAGTGCAAAAGCATCAGGGGAGAAAATTAATTCAATACTTGTATTGCATGATACAATATCAAATATTTAGGAAGAAGGTTAAGAAACATTATGTAAGGAAGACTTCCCCAATTAAACATATTTAACAAAACTAATAATCTAATGATGGCATATTATAGTAATTTTAGTAAATATTTTCAGTCTAAAGAAAGATTGTTTGCACTGTGGTAACTTTAATATTTGCTATGGTCTAAAGTGTAATTCTTTCTCTGAAGTAAGTGAATTTCATAATGTGTATCAATCCACTCTACTTGGAAAAAGGAAAAAAAAAACCCAGACAAAAACCCGGTCAATTTCTCCTCACTGTTATTAGTAACTTTATTCCAGAACAAAATTATGAATTCAGAAAAGCTGCCAGAAATTAGTTTTCTGTAGGTAAGCAAAGCTGAAAGAGTCATCTCTGCAAATCTGTACTGCCTTCAGTTTTTCCAATATTCCTGTTGAAAAATTAAGTCAAAAAAATAACCCAGTTTTTGCTATCAGAACAAGGGGAATCTTTAACATTAAAAGAGGCCTCAGAAACTTTTGCATTAAATGTTCTGGTATCTTTCTCACAGAAAATGGAATTTCACAAACCTGATCTGACCAAAACCTAGGTGAATAGTCCAAACAAATTTCCCCCTGTACTTCAACACATTTTTTCATATTTTTTTTTCAAAAACTTCCTGTATTCTCTTCGTATAAATACTTTCAAAAAGCCCCATCCATTTTAATCTAGCATATTGTCGTACACTAGGAAACAAATTTTAAATGTGTTTTCTGTGGTCATTTGTATAAAAAACAGATATCAAATCAGTCAAATAAAAAAAAATTGCTACATACTCTGTTTCTCTGTCTTTTCAAAACTAAGCAAAACCACTGGAATTTAATTTTTTTCTTCTTGATTGTGAATCCACTACAGAAATTTTTTTTCCTTTCCTAGGTAAATAAGAAATTTGATCCATTTATAGACATGAGGATAAGGCATGAAAAGAAGAATGGAGTTCTCGGGTCTGTCTGTTTGAATCAACAGGACTGCTGCAGTATGAATTAGGGCTTTTGCATGCACATGTTACCTGTGACAGTTCCATGGGATGTTCTGTGCATTAGCATATATAGCCATAGTCTCAGTTGGATCAAGAGTCTGTTTCTTTGTTGGTTTTGCATGGGAGAAATGCTGCTTTCAAATGCATGGTTTTTATTACATCCCAGAATTTTATCTGTAGTTATGTTTTTTTTCCTGGAAGTTAGAATTGATCCCCATGTGCATAATTTCATTTGTAATTTTTCCTCAGAAGCTGCCATAAAGTACATTCTAATCTTATTTATTAAAAGCAGTTGCCTCATGATAAAACTATTTTTTGACAAGGCGAAACGGGCTTTTCTCTAGGAACTACTCATGTTAATGACATTGGTTTCAGAGAATAAAATAATTCAGAATGAATCATGAAGTTATTAATTATTTACTAGATGAAAACATACCAAAATAGATTTTTTTTTTTTGAAACTTGCAAGTTCTAGTCTGTTGTAAGTTTTCTTTTGCTGTGCATTGAGCTTGTGAGCAGAAAGCATTAGAAGGACTTTTCATCTTGATTAAAGATTGACGTGCATAACTCTTCGTGCGCCGCAATGAAAATATGCCCCTTAGAGCAATGGCACTCGACCTTTAGCAATCGAAGAGCCATTTAAAATCACAAGAGGCACACAAGTCAAAAATACAAAAACGCGTGTGACCATTTTATTAAAATTATGAATGAATGCATTCATCAAAAACAGTTAAGGAAATCCTCAAGGCACTCTGCAATTTGTGTCTTAGGGCAAAGTAATTGATTGTGTAGGTTGTATGTTTTTACAAGGAGGAAAAAAGAAACTTTACATACGTAAATGGAAGGAAATGGTGAAAGATATCATCCAACAAGTTTGCAGAATAGTGAAAAGAAACAGAACTGAGCCAGCATGTCATACGATTTCTCACTCAGACCCATGATAAAAGCTCTATATAGGCCTCTGAAGAACGAATTCCATAGGTCGAGTACCACTGCTATTAAATACTGTTGGTGCTGAGGTTGTTTTTATTTCCTTACTGTTCCTTTTGAAGTTATTCAGTGTGTGAATATCAAGTAACATTTTTAATGCTGTGATGATAGGTTCTGTTTTTTACAGTGTATTTTGCAGCTAGGACAGCCTTTCCATCGCTGCATGCAGATTTGGCTGTAGGGAAAGGCAAAACTCCCTTCTTTGATTGTATTCAGTTATCTAACCTGAAAATCGCAGCTGCATATTCTGCATTCGTTCCATACGGTAAATTCCCATTTGATTTCCAGAGAAAATCTGTGCAAAGGCTGAGTCAAGGATTGCAAGAGCAATCCACAGAGGGAAAGAAATTCTTCCTATATGTGCTGCTGCTGCAGGCTGCTACGCCAGGTTGTCAGTTCTGAAGCACAGAGCCAAATTCAGCCTTGCGCTACCTTTTTTCAGACCTTTTTGAACTCAATGACACTATGGAGGGTAAGAAATTTGGTTTTTACTTACTAGGAAGCTGTTTAATGTGAGCTGTATGGCAAAAAAAGTACCAGCTATGAAATGTTAATTCTGAAAAATGGCATGACTCTGTTTAACTCCTTGTTACTTTACAATCCTATGGACAAAAATTGGAGCTGACATTTCTCTTTGATCTGGTTTACCCATCTTGCTCTGCTGCTATCAGCAGTGTGTGACAGCAGCAGACATTAGCTAGGAAAGAGGGAATAGGGAAGAAAGAAATGCAATCCTCCCCATGGCCTTCATGGGAGAATAGTGAATTAGAGCCAGACGTTACACTTTTAGGTGGACTTAAAAAAACAATGCCTTTCTCCCAGCAATTGTATGTGCATGCCAGGATATTGGGGAACACAGTCAAATGGATTCACTTATTTGAAGAAATAATAAATCAAGGCAAAAAGACAGAAGACAAAATTGAAGAAGTTAAATACACTTGAACCTGTGCTGAAAACAGGATGTTTTGTTTCATTCTGCTTAGATTATGTAATAGAAATCAAGGTGTGCATCTTGTCCATGAGAATGTCTTCCTTTTGAGTTTTGCCATATTTTTGGTCTCTGTAGCAGAGAAAGGGAACCTTTGTCAGAGGAGTGGAGCAACTTACCTCTAGTAGACACTATTCCTTTCAGATTCAAGAGGAGGTAGCTAAAATGGATTATGGTAAGTATTGATAAAGTTGTGAGTAATTGGGAGAGAGTTGGAGAGGAAGCAGCTTTCAGTGTTTCAGTACAATGTTTTCAGGGCACTTTCCAAAGAAGTTATTAGAAAGCAGATTTAAACTACATAGACAAAAAAGCATGTTATGGACTCTCTAACCAGAGAATATAAAAAAGGGTGAATGTACTCAAGAAACATTAGTCCATTTATGTTAGAAACTAACTGTCCAGCCTTTCTTGACTTCAGCCAAGTGCCCACTACTCCTCTTAGTTGGAGAAAATATTTATTACCAACTGGCTGATCAATATGGTGGTTCTGATGCTCCTTTTGTGATTTCAGCATTTTCACTATGGGTCACTCAAAATTGCTTTAATTTCTAAGACTTAAATCCATCGTGCTTTCCTGTGAGGGTCTACTTGCGTTAGTTCAAGAGAGGAAATACAAAACACTATTTTATATTTATACTATTGTATACTTAATTTAAAAAATGTTTACGTTAGCATAGCCATGCTGCTACTCTGCTGATCATATCACAGCTTAGGGATGGTTTCTAATGCAGAACATTGTATCCCAAATACTGTAATTTGTTCATCTAATTCTGATCTATTTTTTTCTGCTAGCCCCCATTTTCATTTTCCTCACATTTTAAGAACATTCCAGACTGTAAGGAGAACTAAAATAATACTTGTCATTTTAAATTACAAATACTTTTCTCTATTTTGCTATATTTCTAGCATGTTAGGCAGTCTGGTTTAGTAAAGTCAAGCCCTATATTTGGTTGGTTGGTGAATCAAAAAGGAAAAAGACACAGCAAGCTTCTTGCCCTTATGAAGCTTGTAGCTGTTTCTTCCAGTAATTTTTGTAATCAAGGGCATGGACAAGATTGAGGTACTGAATACCATTCTTGCCTCACTGCTTTACTGATAAAATTAGGCTTCAGTAATCCCAGGTCCCTGAGGGCACCGGGGAGTCTGGAGAATGAAAATGTTAGCCTTCGTGAAGAATCAACTTAAGTACGCTAAACTGGAAATAAACAAACCTGTGGGACCCAACAGGATACATCCACAAATGCTGAGGGGGCTGTCTGATGTCATCATGAGGCTGCTCTTGATTATCTTTGAAAGGCCTTTGGGGCATTTCCTGACAACTGAAAGAAAGCAAATGTCATCCTTATCTTCAGGAATGGCAAGAAGGAGGTTCTAGAGACCTACAGACCAGTCAGCCTTGCTGATTGTGTGCAACAAGATCCAGAAATAATTCTGGAAAGTATTTCTGGACATAAGGAGGACAAGATGTGATTGGGAGTAATCAGCCTGGCTTTAGGAAGGGGAAATCATGCTTGATGAATGTGATAGCCTTCTGTAATTAGATGACTGACTTGGCAGACAGCAGTGGCTGTGAGGCTTTCAGTGTTGCCATCTCTGACTTCTTCATTGACAACATGATACATAACAGTGAGATAAAGGGACAGTAGATAAAAGGTGGATGGGTTGGGGTCACATGCATGAAGGCCAGCTGGAGTCTCATCATTAGTTCTTTAATCCAGAGGTTGGTAATAAGGCCAGTACTGTTCAACATAGTCACTAATAACCAGGATGATGGGATGGAGTGCACCCTCAGCAGATTTGCACAAGAGAAGTGATTGGTACACCAGGTGGCTGTACTGCCATTAAGTGGGATCTTGAGAAGTTGCTGAAGTGGGCCAGTGGGAATCTCCAGACATGAATGAAAGAAAATAAATGCCAAGCCCTACCCCTGGCAGGAAATGAAACTCCAGGCACCCCCAGGAACAGGCTGGTGTCTGTCTGACTGGAAAGCAGCTTTGCAGAAAAGGCCGCAGGGCTCCTGGTGGACACCAAGTGCAATGAGAGCCAGAAATTTGCCCTTGTGGCAAAGGCAGCCAGCAATAGCCGCCCTGCATTAGAGCTTCACCAGCAGGTTAAGGTGGTGATTCTTCTCCTCAGCCATGCTGAGAGCACCTCTGGAGTTGTGTGTCCAAGTCTAGGATGTCCAGTGAAAGGGAGACTTGGGCATGCAGGAGCAAGGCCAATGAAGGGTTGCAAAGATGTTGAAGAGACTGTAGCCTCTGACATATGAGAGGCTGAGAGAGATGGGATCACTTTGGCTGGAGAAGGGAAGGTTCAGGAGCAAATCTTACTAATGTATGATAGAAAGGAGCAAAGAAAATGGAGTCAGACTCTTCTGAGTAGCATCCACTAAAAGTTGAGAGGTGATAGGCACAAACTGAAACACAGAAAATTCTATTTAAATGTAATAAGAAAAAAAGTCACTATAATGGTGATTATTCACTTGACCAGCCTGCCCAGAGGAGTCCTGGAAGTCCCCATCCTTGGAGATACTAAAAAATGAAGCTGGTCAGTATCCTGTTTTAGCTGATCTAGCTTTGAGAAGTGGTGTTAAACTAGATGGTCTCCAGAAGTCCTTTCAAATCCTAAAGGTTCTGTGATTCTGTGAGACTAGGCAGCTACACCCTCTTGAGAAGTAGCTTCAATGAAGTGCTACATGGGAAAACAAGGAGTGTTATGTGTGCTACTCAGGACAGTGTTGCACATGATAGTGATGACTAGGGGCCACAACAGGACATCTACAGTAACAGAGGTTTTGCTTGGTGCTGTGCCGTATTATATGGATGTCATATTTTGGCAGTGCTCCTCGCTGGTGTCTGTGTAACATGGATATAACTTACACAGATTTCAAAAGTCCAAAAATATCAGTGGGAGATCGTTGTTGAGTGAGCTGTATCTAGAAAAGATTCCAGGTATATCCTCAAGACTTTGATCTGGAAGTACATACAGAACTGCAGCTGAAAAAATCTGGTGGGGGTTAATAGAGAGTTTACCAGTGCTAGGTCTGGGTAATCAAGTCTGGCTGCATAAGTGAAAAAGATGCATCCCAGGGGGCGTGAGGCGATGACAAATGGAATCACACGTCAAGGAGCAGAGCGTATAGCTGCAGTATGGGGGAGTCGCATCCTGAGAAGCAACTGATCCAGACAGTGGAGTGGCTGAATGGCAAAACTGAGGCAAAACCAGAATAATATGCTCCTTGAATATCTTAACAGAGAATTAATGAACAAATATATAGGTATATCCATGCAATCAGTTCTAATATCCACATCTTAAAGGGTGCCCAGAATTGGAGGGAAAACCCACAGTGATTATTTGAGGCCCAGGAGGAGACATTTTACTACAAGAACATTAAAGATCATTCTGTGTATTGTATTAAGAATGTCAGAGGTGGTTTGATCTCACTGTAAAAGTAATGTCAGGAGAGATAGTGTAGGATACTAAAGGCTCTTTAATCTAGTAGAGAGAGGCATAATTAGAACCAATGGCTGGAGGCTGAGGCAAGGCAGAGTCATCTGAGAAATCAAGTGCACAATTTCATAGGAGGTGTGAGAAGCCCTTGAAACAGATTATTGGAGTAAAAGTGGTGGCTTTTCCTTCTCATGATGTCTTCAGTTCAGGACTGGATGTCTTTCTGGAAGATGTGTTTCTCCAGCTATTGTGCTGTCTACAGTGAAAACAAGATGAAAGGCAGGCTTGTCATTAGTCAGGAGGTCAGTTTTGCCCGATAATGGATGCCCTACTGAGGAGTGAATCTCTCTATCCCATTACTGACTGTGTGAAATTCCTTAAGATTAATTGGATGGTGCAGCAAAATAAATTCTTTTGGCCTTAAAATCCATGGTTTACATTAGAGGAGTGCAAGAACTCTTCACTCGTTATTTCTAACCTTAACTGTCCTGCCCTGCCCAAACAGCTGTAAGGCAACATTGCAGCCACCAGATCTATGGCCTGATCTGGTTGTCTTCAATTAGCAAGGGTTGTGTGTGTTAAATGTATTCTAAATATTGTATAAACTGAGTTTAGAAATGCAGAACTCAAGGAGCAGTTTCAAGGCACTTCAGAATAGTGTATAATGCTTTCATAAAGATGATAGAACTATTATGCTCCCTCTAAAAATGAATCCATTTTAATGCAAGACATCAACAGGTTAATATTTTATAGCATAAATACTGGCAGAGAATCTCTGCACTCTTCTCTACTTACATTTTCATGAGCTCAGTAAACTGAAACAATAATCTTAATAATAATGAAAAACAAGACTAAATTACAAGTTGCAGAGGCTATTGTCAATTTTACAAATCCAACAATAGCCTGCAGGGTTCCAGGTTTGTTTCTAGCTGCTCAGGAAGCTTGTGTGATTTGCTCACACATTTTTTCTTATACCCCAGAGCTGTGCATCTGCTGGAGTCAGGGATCTAATATTCTCTTTGAACTTCCTTAGCATCCTAGTGCATGCTGTGATCTATAATTAGTGCATGCACACACACATACACACAGACCAGATACATTAACTCCTAAATGGCAGAAGCTTTGCTGTGTCCATCACCTGGTTTAGGTGCTGCACAACAAGAATACAACTGTTGCTGTAACCTTGAGGGTGAAAGCCTTCTGTTATGACTTGTATCCTTAGGGGGATACAAAAATAGAAAACACAACTTTTTGGTTTTTAGGTGTGATACTATGATGCATTTTTCCAGATGTGAAATACCTAGGATCAAGGAGGCAATCGTAAATTGCACAGAAACCTAAGCTGTTTCAGGTTCAGTTATTGATAAAAGATGTGATTGCTAATGCCCCTGGAAGACCAAGATCCTTTGTTTATCTGCAGGGCATCATGGCTAGGACATGTCAGTATTATCACTTCTGGAGAGAGGTCTTTAGAACCAGAAGATAGATTGCTGGGGTTTTTTTGTTTGTTTTGTTGTTAAAAACCCAACCAACCAAAAATCCACCAGACAACCAACCCAAAACAAAAAAAAAGCAAAACACACACACCTCCAACCAACCAAACATAAAACCACTTGGAATAAGTGGGATAAGAATGCAGGTAAATCTGCCAAGTTGTGCCATTTGTGAGCATTCTTTCTAGACACATTTAAATGAGTCCTACCCATCTATCTAAAACAACTGAATAAAAGTCACCAAATTCTATGGCAGTCTCCATTTGCATAGGAAACCGAAGTCTCAGAAGGCTGCCAGGTGCTCCACTGTGAGCATTTAATAGGTTTCTTGGGGAAGAGCAACACTTGTTGAGTAATTGTTTGCAATTAGGAGTGCTCTGTTTTTGCTAATGATGGTGATTCACACAAACCTGCGTTTGTTTTGCAGTAATGAGCAAGACATTAAACACCTCATATCCTTGAGATTGCCGGTTTCAGTGGCAATAAATAATATAAAGATAAATAATAATGGGAGGAGAGGAGCAGATGTATGGAGGGGCACTGATCAAAGGTTTATCATGGAGTGTAAGCAGAAATGTGGCGGGATCATGCCTGTACAGATTTGTAGATTTTAACAGTTTAGTTACATGCACCTAAAGAATCATGTTCAGTCCCATTTAGCAACATAGCTACAGACCTGTATGCCAGTATTGTTGAGGATATCTCAACAGCTATGTTTGAAGCTCTTTTTGAGAGACTGAAGAAGAATCTCTGTTACAGACCTTTGAGCTGTTAAACTGTAGTAATAAGAGAGCCAAGACCCCAGGTTAGCAGAAGGTTACATTCCCAACAAGGATTTCATTGGTAAAATTGCATTAGTATCTTAAAAGTCTAAAATTATCTCAAGGCAAGGTGTTCATGTTTCTTACACTAGTTTTATTATTTCAACATGCCACTGAAGTGTGTCAGGCTGTCACTAAAGTACAGTATGTGTTTTTGTGAAAATTACAATAGTTTGCACCAATTTGCTATTCTGTCAACTCTTGGAAAGTCAAAGACTTGTAAACTTCCTGATGCAGAAGGCGTACACTATTACTTCCCAGAGTATTAGATAACCGTTATTCAAGATGAGTTTGCTGTTGCTTTTACCCTTTCTTCTCTGACACAACTAGCAGGGCTTTGCATACATATAAATATAAACTAAAGGAGAAACACAATGTATTTTCTAAAGTTCAGGCCTCTCTGGTTAGCAGATGGCCCAAAGCTTAGTGAGACTTGTGGTGGAGTGTGGGGTGTATAGTCAGCATGTGTGTTTAGTTTTCCAGGGTGAACAAGAGTGATTGCATTAAGCACACGGTAACCATATTGTTCCAAGAGATAAGAATCACAGAATTACACTTTGATTTAAAACCATGACTGAATGTCCAGGTGTCACAGCAAGATCAGAGGATACCAACGGATTTCTGGAACATACGTGAAGTCCTTCACTTACTTCCCTGCTCCATCCCACCTCCGAGAGTCCAGACTCTATCTGTTTGTCCTGCAGGCCAAGCTCTCCTGAGGTCTGGCAGAGAGGACCTGAGAGTGATGTATTTGGTGGGTTTCCTCTCAACTGGGATGTAATCTAACTCAGGTTAGATTAAGCACATTTTAAGGATGTGGAGAAATGCAGTCAATGTGTTCTAGAATCACAGGATTCTTAATGTTACTTACCAGCTGCAACTTTGATACAATTAATATATTAATCTAGTCTCATTATATATGTCCAGGTTAAGGTTCTGCCTTCTGCAACTAGTTTCAGCTAATATTTAGAACAAAAATATGGCAATTCATTATAATTATTTATTTATTTATGCTTATATGGTACTACTGAAAGGTCCTAGATATGATCACAGCTGGTTTCTCTGTAGATTGCAATTAAACTATGTTTTGATCTGCAATCCTAAACAAAAGGAAAAATAAATAGGGTTTAACATTGGGTTATAAAAAAATTTTATAACTTTTTTATTTATAATTTATAGTTATGTTATAACTGGTGCCCTGATATCAACTGGACCTGGTCATATTTTGATTTCCTGTGGCAGTAGTTAAAGTTAAATCTGACTGTCATTGTTTGCTAAAAGGGCATGTGGGCAGAAGAGACCAAATACTTCTTTGAGCATCTAAGATTCAGAAACGTGTTACCTACACTTCTTGATGACCCCACTTCTGCTCCTTTCTGAAAACAGAAAGAAAAAAAGAAGATCTTGCCATGTTGTCCTTTCAGTAATAGGGAAGAAAAATCTGGATGAAAACAAAAATCCTTTTGTTTGAGATTAGAAACCATTATTAAAGCTGCTGAACATGGGTTAGATTGATGTTGTGAAAGTACCAGTTAAGTAACACCATGATAAATTATCAGCTGTATAATATACTAATTGAAGTGGAACAGTTTTTATTCTCAAGTTTTTCTGCTATTGTATAAACAATGCAAATAAAGAGTCAGAATACACAAATGAAAGGAAAGAAATTTTAATCTGAAGTCCTTTAAATCACTTTGTAACCTAGAACAAATGTGTATCAAATCTTACTCTTTCTAGAATCATTAAACAAAGATGTGCACTCTTCTTACTTGCATATGCTTAGTATACAGAGTGATCAAAATTGTAAGATAAAGCATTCTTTTAGGAAGACCTGCAGTTTGGTCAACGTGTGACAATATTAGGTAGAAGAGAATGTCTCACAAGGTTTGCATTGAGTGCAGCATGAAATATAACATAGAGCCAAGCTTTATACCATGGAAGCTGTGCATATAGGTTTTCTATGGCCCACACCAAGAAACCAAGATGTGAGTACACAAATACGTAAAACTGTCAGAAAGTTAGTGGGTTGTTTGTTTGTTTTAGGGGGTGTGGTGTTGATTTAGGGGTTTGGTGGGTTTTTGTTGTTCTATTTTTTTTTTTTAATTTATCTTCAATAAGAAAGCTACCTAACAGCAAAGAAAGGAATACAGGTTTTGTCTAGTGCTGTTCAGACTACGTGTAGGAGTGGAGGGAGCTCTAAACTAACTGCCTGAAGATTATTTCTATTCCACTGCTCCGCAGCCTTTCCAACTGATTCAGGTGAGTTTTGAGGAATACTTGCAGCATGAATATGTAGAACTGCTTACCACATCATCTTCCACTTGGCTATGAAGTGTGGATTAAGAGTACTTGATTTAGGTGCTTGCATGTAATGAATATAAACCATTAAATAATCCCTCCAATCTCTACTCTGAAACAAGGCAAATAAATATATTGCAATAGATATTAACATGTCCTTTCTCTCCCTCTCTCCCATGCAAGTTGTTTCAGTTTCCTTAGAAAAGCAAATGTGAAGCTATTTTCAGTCAGTAAGTGTACATGTGTTAGCCCCATGCATACAGCTCTATTGATGTTTGTTCTGCAGTCCTTTACGGATGCACGGTGTGGATATATTTAGGTTTTTAGCTCCTTACGCAGTTTGAGCATATCATAAAGCCTAAACTAGATCAGTCAAAGGGACCAAAGAAATTTCCAGCTTTATTTGATTCAGAGAACCAACTGAAAATTTCCTTTACAAGTACAGTACACTGGGCCTTCAGCTATGGTGAACCACTGGAAAGCGATAGTTTATCATTCACAGCGGTGAAAAAGGAGGTCATACAAGGATCACCTCTCCAATGACATAAACATGAGACTTTTCTCACAAGCTGTCAAACTTCAATTGTTGGTGAGATCTGTTGTGTCAGTGTTTCATAATAATTGCTTCTAAGTCTTGTTAAAGGTCTAAAACAAATTACCTGAGTGACATGCTTTTGGCACCAGTGAGGGAACAGCGAGGGGAATACATATTGCATAACAGACTTGCCTATCAAGATTTTTTTTAGTTTATTGCAGCAATTTTACTATTACTTTCCATTATTTGAAATACTATAATGAAAGTTGCAAGTTGTCTCATGTTCACAAGGAAACATTTGTTCCCCAGATAATAGTCTAGCTGGCCAACATAAACTCATTCATAACAACAGACTTCTTTTTGAGAAGGAGTGTTTTAAAACAAACTGAAAAAAGTTAATCCTTTCAGTTATGAAGGCTGTTCTTTAGATTTAAAAAGTATATTGACTGTCTTTGCACTGTGAGTCAGCTACTATTTCTTTTACAACACATACAATAAATGGATGGCAGATTATATACATTAATGAAGATCAGCAACACACCCATCCAAGCCTACAGAAACACACTTGTCTGCAAAAACATATAAAAGTAAATACAGTTTTATATTTTATATGTATTTCGTTGTTAATAACTGTAGAGAAAAGTAAAATGGACTTTCTACTTGCAAAATGCTGATCCTGTTTGATTATGTGTAATGAGCTTTATCTGAGAGTGTGGAAAGGGGTTCTAGGCTTGGTTTGGTTTTTTATTTTGCATTGACCAAACATAGCGGTAAAAACCCCACTGAAAGAAGATTGGGTCAGCCCATCTCCTTTTTACTCTCATAAGCATATTTCATACAGAAGGTCAGATAGGTGAGCAGTGTATCTTGCCAAACTTATTATGTCAGCAATGAGTCAATTTAAGTGTAAAATAACTCAGAGGCAGACAAGAGGGACAAATACTTGATTACTTACTTTTGACTGCCACTTCTTTAGGCTTTTATTTAAAAAACAACCAGCCAAACCACTTCTCTGCTTGCAGGGTCCTGGTCTACTTTTCAGGCACAAACTGCTTTTTGGATTTGATAAACAGGACACATCAACTAACAATTTAAACTCTAAAGCCATAGTAATCAGTATGCAGCTTTTTCCCAGAGGCTTGAAGTTAAAATGCTACAAGCGCTGCAGAATGGCAACTAAACACATGTCCCTTGGGCTCCACAAGGCTTCATTCTGCACAATGATGGAAATGTGAAAAACAAGTTGAATGCAGATTTGGCCGTTTTGACCAAGCTGTGAAAGCCTGGAGGATTTTGTCGCTTATGTCAGGGGATCAAACTTTCATTGCTCAGTTTAAAGCAAAAAGTTACTGTGCTAAACTTCACTTTTTTACTTTGTCCAGGGCCGAAGAAATAGAACCCCTAATTAGGAGCTTGCAGTCATGATGTTATCCTTAAAATGGGCATATTACATTGCTTAACAAAATTACCTAGCTTTTTTTTTTTTTTTTCCTGGCAGCTTTCATTGTGCTATCATGCTGCTCTTTATTCGAGTTATGTTGCTGGTGACTGATCTTTTAAGCACCACCCCAATACATGGGTTTGATGTACTCTCCCTCTCAGTTGTTCTTATATTGCAGTGTCCTTTGCTTTTACTTGTTCTTTTCAGCTTTTGAGGACTGACAAGTTAGCATCCTGGCCCTGTGCCTCCACCCCGGCACAGCCAGGGGCTGGGGTGTGGTGGAGATGCTCTCTGACCTGCACAGTGCAAGCTGTTCTGAGTATGCTGAGCTTACTGAGGGGTTTCTGAATGGTGCTGCTTAGGAAGATGGGATCTTGCAGAGAAGCAGTAGTGTCCATGCAACAGGAATTATTTTTCACTAACAGCTATTATTTTAGGGATTTGTGTTGTCATATACTTGATAATTAGCAAGGATGTAATTACCTTAGAATTGCGTTTGGTGGGTGCTGGTAATGGTACAGGACTAAGGATGGCTGCCCCGGCTGAGGCTTGCACTTGCAGCTTGCTTCTGTCTTTGTAGCTTACTGTAAACGGCATAAAAGCTGTAGTGTGTAGGGACTGATTAGTATTCTAAAATAGTTCAAGAGCCCTCTGATGGGCCTCCTTCACATGTATTGTGTAAGTCATGAGTACCAGTGCCAGAGGAGACATAAATTAAGCCATGTATGTTAGTGTGTAGTTGGCAACTGCAGTTATATAGGACTTTCTCTGGTAATATATTTGTAATATATTGAGTCAGCAGCAAAGATGCAACAATAGCCTTTTCCAGTAAGCAAAGAACCCAATTTCATTATGTGTTTGCGCTGAACAGGAACAAATGTAGACCACAATGTGGTCTTCATTCCAATGAGGGTTCTGAGCATTATTGCAAAATAATGCTAATAATGCTAAAAAGTGGTTGACATCATTATGGTGGATACATCTATGCGGATTTTTACAACTCCTCCCATAGTCCTTGGCATCAGACCACCATTCTACAAAAACAAAGTCTTTCCATTTCATTTCTAAAATAAGACAAGCCTTCACCTCTTGCTGAGAAAATACTGTCCTACAAAACTATGCACCATTTATCACATATGGCTTGTCAACCCAAACCAAGCACTTTTCTTAACAGCCCACAAACTGACAGTGAAAAATATTGTCCTATCATATTCTGTCCTCCACATATATACTAGAAACAACCCTATTTCAGATCCATTGTTCAGCTATGATCTGGACAGCCCAAACTACTCTTCCCACCCTCCAAATATATAGTGGCTGTAAAACTGTACAATTGCTCCCTGATTTACCTCCTGATATAGACCAAATACCACACTATGACAACATTATGATACATGAGCAGTTTCATATCTAACTACTGTGTTTGTGTGGAAAATTAGGCTCTCAGTCTAGGAAATTTGGCTCTAAGTTGATCAAGAGCTAAGTTTAAATAGTATGGATTTTTATTACTATTATTAATATGAAGATGATGATGATGTATTATTACTTTCAACTGAGATAGGTCGAAACTCTGGGGTCAAAGTATGTCTTGAATTTTACTTCAGACCTTCTTAGGTTCTTAAAAGTAATTAAAATCTAAAAGTTTGTTTTATCCATGTAGTGACATATCTTTGAGAGTACAGATGAAAGTACTTTGCAGTTTTTTAGTAACTAATGTCTGTAAATCTGTTAAAAAAGTAAAAAGTGCTAAATATTTAATCATAAACTTCTGTGATACAGGAGGTGGTCTTTAAATTTTGGATTTATTTTTCCCATTTAATAGAAGACACATGTTCTGTGAAAAGTCCATTTAGGCCTTTTTATAAAGATGATTTGTCAGTGAAAGCCAGTGAATTCACGCAGCCTCAGGCTGGACAGGAAGAATGGCCATCGCCTTTCTCTTCCTCATTTTTCTGAGCAAATTTTTGAGTAAATGTATCTGTGTTATTCAAAGACTTCATCAATCCCATCCCAATCTTCCATTAAGGAGCCATGATGGAGAATAGCTATTTGACACAAAATGCTTATGGTGTCATGGTGTAGTCCTGTTACTTGCTGCCCAGCATTGTGTCTGGCTCAAAGATAAGTGGTCCATCCTCTGAATTCTGAGAATTTGGGGTTGGTTCTTACTCCAGAGCAAGCAAGCTGACTGGACTAGTGGGCTGATCACATACTTGTGGCACGTCTACTAGTGTATTTCCTTCTGACTCTTAGACCTGCAAGTGTATTTTTGCCCTATGTTTGTGAGGGACAACCTTTCCTACAATAATCTGAAGGAATGCTCAGATAGGTCGCTGAATATCAATTAAGTCCTATTGACTTCAGTGACACAGGATATGACCATCACCTCCTGTGATTTATACTGTGCTGTGAGCTAAAATATCTTTTGCAGAATGACAATCAGTGCACTTTTCTGACAGCTAATTATGTGACTCTCACAATTTGGAAGTACTAAACAAGATTTCTGTTATAAACAACATCATAAATCTAGAATAATTCAAGTTTTATTATAATGCATTGCAGGGACCTTTAGATCATCTGCTGAGGTTCCCTTGCATCTTTCCTTCTGTCCACAATGGCGGAGTAGTACTGGCTGGATCTAGGCCAACCATGAAATGCTGTTTCTGCTCTCATAAATGCCAGCTTCTATCAATAAAATCCTAGGAAACAAATAAATTAATTGAGTCTGTAACTTCATCAAACCAATGGAGTTCAGGTGGTTCTCTGATATATAAAAATGATCAAACATTATTTTGAGTATTATGTTTTGGGTTTTTTTAGTTAAGGAGTACAAATTCATAAAATATGCCAGTGTCAGAGCTTTTGTATTCCTTCCTTCAATCCACTGTGAAATCATGTGAACTATTAGTACTAGTAATGTTTTTCTACAACAAAAATCAGCTTTTTTGAAATTGTTTTTAACTGTAGTTTGATCTCACAGTGTGACCATGGAAAATCAGCATGTTGTTCGCACAAGCACAGAGTTCAGTGATGATGCACTGTAGTGTTTACCAGATCACCCAATCAGACCTTCAGTAAACTTATGAGCTAAATGAAGTCAGACACTGCAACTACAAGGCAATTTCCTTTTCTGAATTGGGATCAATATTTACTAGCTTTCTACAATGTTGCCTATGCTTGCTTGATCAGCATCTGCTTCTGAAGACCATTGATTGTGCAGAAGGCTTTTTCAAAGGCAGATAATGCTCTTTTCCAATACACTTTGTATTGATCAGCAAAAAGAAAGTTTTTTGATGGTGCAGAGTGCAAAAGCCATTTATAAAGATTAAGGACAGTGATATGTCGCTGTGGGTCACAGTGAGGTTGAATTAATATGGGCTAATGCATGTTCTACTTTTGAAGACAATAGACAGAAGTATTTGAGGATTTAAGTAATAGTACGCCTCCACTTGCAAAATACCTGCTATGTTATCTCTGGGGAATGAAGTCTTTCTCCTTCAAAAATGAATTGGTTGTACCTACTCCCCAGTCTCTTCCCACATGACTATACATATTCTACGTCCTATGACAAATTAGTGTATTAAGTTGATGGACTGTGGAATTTGTTGAAACCAAAAAAATATTTGATTTTAGGTGTTTTAAACCAATATGAAATAAAGAGGGACGAATGCAGCCAGAATTTTAATGACAAAATAAATAACCTAGGGTGATACTTAGGGCTTTCACAAAAAAAACCCCCAAGATTAATACAGAACTAATTTCAGAGAGTTTCATAAGCCTTCCATTTGATTCTTCTCCCTGTAATTTCATGTTTGAAGAACATGGTGCATCTGAATTTTGTGCTAGGAATCTAAGAGTGTGTTCTGAAAGTCAGTCTATCATCCAGAAAAAAAAAAAAAGATGGAATATTCACAGAGTTTTTGGTGTAAGAACTGGTGCTCAGAGAGTTTAATACAGGAGGTGAGGTTTCTTCAAGCATGTCATAAACCAGTTATACTTCTAAAATAAGCAAAAGGGAAAGAGCATGTCTGCTGGTCTGCTGGTGTCTACATCTCTCCAACAATAGCAAGTGCAGCATATCTATGAAATAAGCATTTGGTTTCCTAGCTGGAGTTCTCTGCAAATGCCAAGGTTGATCACTGGAATATGGCACATACATCCCATTAAAGTAAACAGCAGTGGCATATATATTCAAGGACAAAACTCTACTCTGAGTCTTTTAGCAACATCAGTAAGATAATGTGTTTTACTTGCAGAAAATGTGTGTCTCCTTAGTCTCTTGCCAAAGCTCTCTTTACACACATGAATCTTCTTTGCAAAAAACAAAAAAATGAAAGGGGGTATCCACAAAGGGACTTTCTATTGTCTTAACTAGAGGGAATTGGTAACGATTAAGCAATTTGCTTGCCAGATCACTAAATCTCCCACTCTCATGTTTTCTGAGTTTTCCTATTATGCATATTATGGGGTTCTTGGCTCTTTTAACAGGCACTTTCTCTCCTCCTGTGGTCATGATGCATTAAAATAGTCTTTTCTCCAACAGGTGAAACTTTCTGGTGACACTTTTGAAGATGGAAAGTACAATATGAGCTGGTATTAAATTTCCTAGGCATTCCTGATAGTCCTCATAGAGCAACACCTCAAGATACATTCAAAATAAAGAAAATATAAGCTAGAGAGTTAAAGTTTGAATTTAGTTGTAAGTGTCCAAGGAAATTGATTCTGATCCCAAATGCATAGTCACACTAGCACGGAAGCAGCCTGAGAAGGCTGAAGTCTTTCTAGAGTGGCCAAGTCTATCCGTCACAAGAGCTTGACTGAAATAGAGAAGAAGCTACTTTTGCTTTTCTTTTTCAGCTTCTCATACAGAAATCAAGACTTTTCCAAATTTGACCCTGAGGCTTCCTTTGACAGTTTACTTTTATTCTCTTAGAGTCACTGAGCTTTTCTTCATAAACTTTTCTTGGTATTCAGCCACCTCAGGTCACTGGAGGATGTCACCAGCTCCAAATGTTTTATCATTCGTCTTCTTGTAGCTCTATTATACAACACATTTAATATGGAGGATCCTGTCAAAGTGAAATCTAAACTCAGTTAATCTGAGAGTTTATCCTTTATGGTTGTTTCCTGCTGTCCAGCTGGGGAGCTCTGAAGTTTTATCTGTTTTCAGATATAGTTTTGACTCCTGTTTCACAAGGGTGGTATGTCCTTACCAGATCACAGTTTACAGCCTCACCCCTTTCTTCAGATGTCAGCTGATACTTTAATTATTTTTTCCTAAGACATATTTGGTTTAATTAATTATTACATGTTTGTATGCATATGTTATCCTATTTAGAATATAAATTTTTCTCCTTCCTACCCTTTAGAATATCTAGTGCCGGTAAATAATTTTGAGTTTATGTGTGAAGAATTTCTTGAGTACACATGCATTATGCATTTAAAAGTCTGTGGTCTTCACATGTAACACCTTAGTGCCTTTCAAAGAGGTCACTACTTGTGAGACAAAAGACATCTACCACTGGTATCAATACTTGTCATATTAGTTTGCCCATGAAGGTTCTCTCTATTTTGCAGATACCATAAATGACAATATTAAGCTTTCTAACAAATTTTTTAGCAATTTTATATCTCATGTCAGTGAAAAAAGTATCAGCTGTCACCATGATTAATGAGCAAACTCCAGTGGAAGAAATAACATGAATACTCTGCACACAGAGGTATTGTAATACAGACATTTTATTACCTATGTTTACAAATGAACCAAATAACTGCACACCAACATAACATGTGTTTATGGTTGATCTAATTGATGAAAATATGCTGAGAATTGCAGTATATTTTCACAAAACCAGTAAATATTCGTTGAATATGTAATGCTAAACTCAGTGCCACTTAAAATTAGACATCTCAGTAAAAAACCCCAACTAAACAAAGTCCCAAATCCACAAAGAAACCATAGTTGTCATCTCGAGTGAGAAAAATAATGGACTTTTAAAACTGTAGAAGGACATCTGAAGACTGATATGATACTGTTATTATTATTATATGGCATTAATCTTCTATTGAGGGATATGGCAAAATAATATAAATTTCATGTTTAACTGTTGTTGAACGAAAACTGTTTGTACACTTCAGAACAATAATTTTTTCTGGGGTAAAAAAAATAAACATTGTTTATTTAATGGGACAAAAAGCCAAAAGTGTTGTGTTTTGATTTACAAATTAAGTCAAAAAGAAATAATTTAAAATATCTACATCTTAGCACAACGCATGGTTTTATTTTTCTTAAGATTTGACTGTGTGCTAATCAAGATGTATAAAAGTCAGTGTTCCATAAACAGGTCCCAGGACAATGCTTCTTGGAAAGGTGCATGCATGCGCTTGAAGCAGAAGCAGGCTGCAGCCACATATCATGAGAAGTGGAAAGTTGCTGGAAAGGCCTACATCACTGTCCCCCTTCTCCCAAACTAAGCTCATTCCATTTTGTATAGAGTTTGTACACAGTTTGTACCACTGAAGTTCCTGCTCTAACACCAACAGCTGGTCATCGTGACTGATGTTGCCAGGTAATTAAAATTTGCTTAGTTTATGTGGCAGATAATATTCACTTGCTTGGGACCCAGTGCATGTTTCTGGTGCATGATTACTTGAACCTGCCATACTTACTGCCAGCTGCCCTACAGGGTGGTGTTAGTGCCTGCTTAGATGCTGGCCTGACTGCATCTGTGTATCTGAGCAGCCAGTCGGCATAAGAACATTCACAAAACAGATAAAAGCTGAACAACACTGGAGCTTTTTAGGTTGCACAACTATCCTTGCAGTACACAAGATTCAAAATCCTGCCATGTGACACTGGTATGTCTCAGACACTGCAAAGCCCATGACCCTGGAAGGATTAGATTGAATCTGTTGGATTTGTTGTAGGCTTGGCTTCTCAAGGTCAGAAGTTTGGTCTGGGAAATTTTCTTTCAGGAACCCGGCCAAGATGCAAACTTGGCACTTGGCTTGCACTAAAAATGTCTCTGTCCATGCCATAAACATCACTGCATGGTGGAGATGGGGCCAGCTGGGCCCTTTTTGCTGACTTTCTCAAGGACAGCCTTGGTGGAGTAGCATTATTGGAACATATAGTGCCTCAGGTTGCTTAGTACCTTTCTGACCCTCCATGGACAAAACTGAAGAAGTATGGAGCACTTACCCAAGCCTCTCCTGTGCTCAAGGACACTGCACCTTTGTTAGGGGCATGCCTGGCCTCTGAGAAAGGAGATGGGTATGGGAGTGGGCCCTGGCAGTGGACAGTCTAGTGAAGGCAGGATATGGCAGGTTCAGGTGGCATGAATGCAGGCTTCCCATGGATCCCTTGATCATATTTTCCTGTCCTTTCTCTATCTGCTGGAAGGTGTGACTGACTCTTGTATATTCAGGTAGCCCAAGGAGGCTGTAAGAGCCCTTTGAGTGTGAGGCAATGAGCCTGTGCCAGGCTGGGCATGCCCGAACAGCTCCTCGTGTGAAAGTGTGAGAGCAGTTCTTCTTAGGCCATTTTCATAGAGGCAGCTTTACAGTGTCTCAGGTATGTGGACATAGCCACACTGTTACACTTGTCATTTGTGTGTCTCTGCCTTTCCCTGAATTTATTTCTAACTATTTCATGTCTTTCAGTCACTAGTGGTCCTGTCTTTTCTGGTGGCTCCATTCTTCTTTCCATGTGCTGTGCCCGTGCTTAACAGCCTCCCATTCACCCCAAGAAAAGCAGTCATGGGTTGACATTCGCTGCAATAATACTATTCAGTTTGTGAATTTTATTCCTTCCTGTCATTTTCATACATCTTGTTTAATTTAATTGTAAGCTGTTTAAAACAGGGGCAGCTTCCCTGTGTTCATACAATGCCTCACTCAATGTGTCTGTGACCTCGATAATTACTCAGGTGCAATTATAATAAAGAGTTATTATCAGCTACAATAATTATTCTAGGACCAGGAAAAATACAATCATATCCTTAGCACATTCCTCCCCACTTCTTGAGCAATGAATGAACCTGAACAGAGTTGTGTACTCTGCAGCAATGTTTTGTATTGCAGCTATGTTTTGTAAAGGCTTTTGAATGCTTACAATTAACTCTTCAGAAATTCTTCTCATCCAGTGCAAAATAGGAACTAAGGAATAGATCTTTAAATTTCACCTTACCTTGTGATTGTTGTCATTATTTTGATTATTTCAGAGATCTTTTGAGGATGTTTGCATTTTTCACCTGAGACATTTTTCTGAAAATAATAGGGGTTTGAAACTGTTCAGCTGTTGCTAGAATAGCAGGAAGGTCCTGAGTGATGTGGGCAGAGTGCAGGTGAACAAAGTTAAATGACATATTTAACACAGGCAAATGCTTTCTGCCCTGTATCGTAACATGACAGTACATACACAACCCCCACGTATGTGAAGCATATAAGGACTATGAAATGTGCAGCGTATTTTCCCCAAATTTAGAATTTTTGACCAATAATGTTGGCAGGGAACCAATATAATTTATTCACCATCTGGGTGCTCTCCTACAGGTATTACTCTTCTTAAAAATGGCTAATGCAGGAAAATAATTTTCAAGTGCCATAAAATTTCTTTGGACTTAGCAATTTTTAGCAAAAATCCCCTCAGGCTAAGATTCAATGTACAGACTGTACTTGTCCATATTTCTTTTCTTCTGTGTGTTCTTCTCCAGGTTTGTTTACTTGAAAAGCAGATCTTGTTCATAAGTGCTCCAAAACTAATGATAGCAGCTGAGTCAATACTCAGAAGACACACTGTCGTCTCATTACACATGCAACCACACTCTCCTCTCCTCTGAGAAAGGCCCAAATCTCATCCTCCTGTATTCATTTTTTTTACCCTTGACTGGAATACTAAATTAAAGTGCTATCCACCTCACCACCCCTACAAACCAAAGCCAGTTCCAAAATGCATTAAGGATATCAGGTGCAGATTTATGAAGATGAATTATGCCTTAGAATATAAATGAATTAAAGATGTGGATATCCTCCAGAATCCATTGGAATAATTTAAGTGATGTGAAAGAATGTTTTGTGATAATGTTATCACTCTTGCTCACTCTTCAGAGAAAATTGACAGTGTGAAAAGTCCTAATGTTACATACAATGTGAGTCTCATCTCTGGGAAGACCATCACCGCTCTAGAAGATCTTGAATTTAAGACCTAGTTCTGTGAAAAGTCTGCTCAGTGCTCAGTAGTGCAATGAGTTCTAATCAAATGTTAGGGATTACCAGAAAGAGAACACAAGATAAACCACAAAACATTGCATCATTTTGTAAATACACATGTAGATGTCCTGTGTCTTGAATGCTGTGAACAGTCAGATTCTTTCTGTCATCCCTCCTTGTTTTGAAGAAGATCAAATGAACAGAATATCTCTGCATAATGAACAGCTTAATTGAGGGGAACTCTTCAGCTCAGAGAAAAGGAGGAACTTTGTAAGGATGTATAATGGGCATCTGTGAAACCATGGAGAAGGGCAATAAGGTTTGGTTATTTGCTTAGTCTTCCAACACAAGGTCTAAGGTCTGTCAGCACAAAACAGCCTGTGACCTCTTTGAAACAAATGGTGCAAATGTCCATGATATTGTCACAACCTATATCTAGTCTAGGGAGCTTCAGCATAAGAATACTATTAGTGCTAAAATATTTACAAGAGTTCAAGAGGTGAACAGCTGAGTGAATGAAAGTGATAAAGATTGTAAAGCACAAAGATACTACTTCTGCCTCAGAAGGCCCGTGTTGCAAATTATTCAAAACAGGAATGGTATTTGTGGGAAGTACCACTGTGCAGTCACTATTCAGTTGTGCTTAGGCCTTCATTTCTCATTCCCATAAGAGACCAGATATAATTGGTGCCTTTGATCTGACCGAGTACACCAGTTCTTAAATTATTTTGTTAAATTCTTACGGTAATTGTCTGAGACTTCACATGAAAAAAAGAACATGGTATGAGGATGAGAATCAAGCACTGGTGTTTTTCAGAGATGTTTACAACACTTAAACATGCCTTTAAAATGACACCTTTCTCTGACTTTCTCTGTTATCCCAGTGTTTCTAATCAATAAAGATTATTTCTGACATGTAGTTTACGAATGATGTGGAAGAGCTCCTTTGTTTACTCATATACTTTGATGAACTACATCATTTTTATGGTTCTGGGAAGACAGATAAAGAATTACACTTGCAAGACCAGAGATCTGTGTAATATTTTCTGTGTTATACACACCTGGAAGCACACGGAAGGCAGTGGTTTCCAAATATATATTTTTTTTAATATTATCTAGTACCATGTAGAAAATATCATAATTATCAAGAGAGCATGTTCTCACAATTGTCTAATTCTAACTGTCTTGATTAATAGGCAGGATCCATTATATAGATTTGATCTGGTCATATTTACTATTGGTTTGGTTATAGGTCCAAAAAGTCATAATGAAAAGATCTCGTTCTTTTTGCGGATATTATAAAGCATTCACATAGTCACCTACGGGCTGTCCTTCTGCCAGTTTTAAAGGGTTGTCTTCCTGCTGCTCACATTTAAGTTGTCATTGAGGCATTTCTGCAACTGATGAAATAGAACAGATGCAGAAACAACCAAAGACAAAAAGAGTCAGTGCAAAGAAAAAAAGTCGCAGCTACATTTTATTCAGATTCTTTTCTACTCTGAAGCAGAGCTGCTTTTGCAGTCAGTAACTCTGCTGTTGTAGCTGATCCAGCACAAGGCTTTTTAAAGCTGTTATGTTCGCATGGTAATGAGTTGTTACTCCACGGGAGAAGTCCCATTCCAGAGAAAAAATGAGATGCTGAGCTATCAAAATGGGTTCTGCCTTCAAGATAAGTTCAGAGTCTCTTCATATGACAGAGCTGATTATCCTCCATAGTTCTGCTCTTTATACAAAGAATGTGGCTTCATATTCATGTAAACTCAACTCATGGGTAGAGTTGAAAAACTGCTCTGCTGGCAGTGCAGGGAGACTCTATACCTGCCTTTGAGATCTGAAAATATTAAAAAGCTAATTCACATGGGCAAAACTAACATGTCCACATTTGTCTTATTTTTCAGGAAATATGGATTCTATTCCTAGGGATGGTTTGCCCACAGACAAGGCTTTAAAAAGGGCTGTTTTCAACAGCATCAACAGAAAGGCAAAAGCAAGGAATGAAACCTCTTTCAAAAAGTAGTTTTATTTGACACTGGCTACTGATGAACACTAGCTTACAGCCAGACCTTGTCCTGAGGTCTGAGCCCTCATCCAGTGAAGAAGGTCTGGTCTGAGTCCTAAACCAAGGCTTCTCCCTGTTCTTTCGCTCCATTCACATGCCAGGCTTCTGACACTCCCTTTCCCACTTTCTCAAGATAGGCTGGCCTCCCAACTCTACTGCCATAGTGTGAACTGAAAGGTAGATAAATGCTCTGTAAGCATGATATGTGCTCAGGCTTCTTTCCATGTAGGAGCTGTGAGGAGCTGAAGGATGCTCAGAGGAGATAGGCTGCTGAGGGCATGAGCTTGTTTGCATCTATGCAAACTGAAGTTTCCACAGATAATGTTTGGATGAGCATTTCTAGGATGAGCAGAAGATAAACTGACAATATTCCTACCAAATTTTGGGTTTTGCTACAAACTCTGAAGATGTCAAGTTTAAATGAATGATGTGACAGTATGTCTACGAGTTTCTTCTTTTAATGTGTGCCGCAAAGTCAAAAGAATACATCTTCTGAACCCATTCTCAGAAATGTCTCCATATTTATATATTTTTAAAATTTTATACAGTGCATTACTGATTGGTTTTGCCTTTATACTTTTTTTCACTCATTTAAATGCCTTGACTTGAGAGATTGCATCTTACCCGACTGCAGTGAGAGCTGAATCAGACTTTACATTTATTTACTGGAATGTTTCTTTAAGGTCAGAGCAAGGTTGACTTGAATCTAAATTGATTGCTTATAATGTCTGGGTTAGAGTTTTTTCTTTTTCAGTGTTTTCTCGCTGTCACTGTCCACGTTGTGCAACATGTCTGGGTCTGAATGCATGTCAGCTGAGAAGCAGGTAGCCACTATTACCTTTCTGAACAAATGAGGCTTCCTCACTTTGGATGAATAGGGTTGCAGAACTGTGTTATGAATTGTGGAGTGCTCTTGTCCTTGTAGTATTGGAAACAGATTTGCATAACCAAGCTCCAGTTCTTTTCAATCCAAAATATTGAGAGATAAAGCATATTCTATGAAGCTTTGGGTGATATAAAAACCAATGTTGATTAGACTTTAAAAGTCAGCATGTGTATTTTTCAATGATGATACAGTATATCTATATCATAAAGGGAGAAAATTTAGTCAAGAAAAATACAACTCAATTTTTAAGACGTGTTTTTGCACATCTGTTTTGTTTCCTGGAACATTCACATAGTGTAAAGAAGAAAGGTTCTTGTTTTATGATTATAACTAAGCTAAGTGTTGATTCTGATTTAAAATCAGTCAAAATGAGGTCTTCACCATAGAAAAAGATGTGAAGAAGCAGTAGATAATTCAGACATCTGTCTTGGAATTCAGGTGCATTCTGAGTATACGACTCAATTTGAATGAGGTCATTGGCATGTTTGGGATAGATGTATGGACTAGTTTCAATTTTTTAAAACATAATTTAAGACAAGTATATTGTAAATTGCTAAATTCTGTAAGTAAAATGGTAATTAGAATTTTTGGTGGAATAAAAGATGTTGAAATATGATAAAATAACATTCGCTTATAGATTTCCTTTGTAAATTACTTTATTTCCAAGAAAGTAAAATTTAGCAAAAATTTTCACTTGTAGTGGCACATTTTACATTTTCATGCTCTCACATTAAATTTAAACTCAGGAATTTCTGGGACACCTTTCACTTGAACTATAACATTTTCAATTGGGTGATAAACTGCAGCAGTGCCAGTGTGTTGATTGATTCCTACGCCGATCTATATAACAACTGGTTAGAACTGGCAGAACATTGAAGATGAATGGAATGGCACCAGTCAGTGAGCTCTATTACTTTCTTATTTTTCTGGGTCTGTGACTGTAAAAGGGAGGTTTGTCTGTCACAGCTCTGCAGTGGTCATTCTTTCTCCAAACTCTACTGCTCAGGCAGTAGGAGAGCTGCCATGTGCATATGACCAGCAAAGCAGAAGCAGTAGATAAAGCCTCAGTAAGTCTTAAATGCAGTTGGAAGCTAGGCAGAGTAGTATTACAGAAGAGATATAAAATACCCCACAAAACTCATTTTTTATCATTGTTGTTTTGTTTATAAAATGCATCTTGGGATGAAGGAGGACTTAGAAATGATAGGAATTAAATTTCAAGGAGTTATCCTAGTCCTGTTCTTTGAATCAATACAGACCTTTAAAGGGCTGTGTTGCTATTTAAGATTTCTGCTATAAAGAACTTATATCTGCAAGTCCTGATCGTTCTTTTACTAGGAGTAATTAAATGAAAATACAGCATTTCAGACTTTACTGCAGAATATTAATCATGTATTTGCAGAACTGGGACTTTAATGGATTTCAGCAAGAAGTGCAGGGATATAGATGCTGATGATAGTAGGTGGAGCACACAGTTGATGGTTTTTAAGAATTGTTTCCATTTTATGTTTCTTGGACTCTTGCAAGTGTCCCAAAAAAGTCAAAGGGAGATCCATCACAGGTCCTACTGGGTCCTTCTGGACTACCACAAGGTTTTTGTGGTCAGGCCACCTTTTTCTTTTCCAGGTCTTTTGTCATTTATTAATACAGACTTTCTCATATTTGTAAGTTTCATTGTTCTTTCCAGTTACTTACTAGAACTCCAAACCATTAAAATAACAACAAAAAGTACTCATTCACCCCAGCCCTCAGTGTGTATGAGTTAGTTCAATCCAGTTCTTTCTTTGTCTTGAAACTCCTCCATCATTCTAATTGGAAGATGAGGATTTGCGGCTGTCCTTTTTCACTTGCCAATGTGGGATCTGGCACTCTTCATCTATTTCTTGTGTAGTTTCTGGAAGTCTCCCCAGATTTTCATTCTCATAAAAAAAGGAAGGGCCTCTGGGGCTTGAAAATATATGTATGTATATGTATATATATGACTGTAACTGTAGGATTCTTTCAAAAAAGTGATCTAGGTTATGGCACTACTCTAAATAGAGTAAATGCTCTCTTAACAAATGGAGACTTATTCCTTGCAGAAAAATGGTGGTTATCTGGAATGAAGAAGTAGATAAAATGAAGGAGAATCATCCAGAAAGTCACAGCAGACAAGTCATCTGACAATGTGAAGACGCTTCTTGTTTCCATTTCTGTTAGGAGAGTTATGGTGGAGAGGCAACCAGTAGGAAGAATAAAATAAGAAAAAGAAAGAAAAAACTGAAGAGAAGTGAGCTTAAAAGATACAGGAGGGCAGGACAGATTAGGACATGGAAGGCTGCAAGGTTGGGGGCTAAAGCAAGATTTCAGTGAGACTTTCAGAGCCCTATTTGAATAGATTGTTTTGCTCTAATCCCCCTAAGACAGCTGCTAGACAGCATTCCTCTACAAGGAATAACAAGGAACAACTTGACAACAAGAAGTCATATTCCTCACTGTTTCAGACTCTATTAGTAGAAGGGAAAAGTAAATGAATAACCACATGAACAATAGTTTTGAGGAATTGGTAGAGACATAAATTCTTCTTTCAGTAATCAGTAAGAGATGGAAAAAGAGCATCCCCGTTGAGGAACACAGTGTGTATAACCTGGTGGTTATAATAACACCCAGGTAAATCTTTCACAGCCTGGGTGGGTCCTTGCCAGATGCCCCTCCAGATGTGGTCCTTAGGTTACTAGCCATGGTATAGCTCTGCATCAAGGCTGTAAAAGTATTTGAAAGTCAAGTTTGAGAAGGGATCAATGATCAGCAAGAAACACAGTTTACAGCAGACCAGCATGTTTAGGAACCACTGCTGTAACCAAGAGGCTATTATGACAGAGAGCATCACCAATCTCATCTGACACTGATGCTTTGTGAGAACCAGGCTGGCTGGAAAAAAAGGTTGTGGCTTTGAGCATCAGGGATTCACCTGTTTCTCAGAAAACTTTTTCTTAAATGAGCTCAAGTCACACTCCTTGATGCTTTCCACTGTGCACTTTCAGCAGCTTTCCAGTAAACAAGCCAGCTTTTTCTGGTCACATTTTTTGCTTCTTCACTTTGCTGAATAGGAACTCTCCTGCCATTCCCTGAGACAGTGAGTATGTCTAGGCTTACTTTTAAAAATGCTACTGGAAACTTTCAAAGAGAGCTTCCAGAATTACAATGAGGTTCCCTGACATTTCAATTTTTTTTTCCGGTTTGATGTTTTCTTTCTAGAATATCCTCATATGATGCTACAACTGAGAAATTTCTTTTCCCTTTGCTTCTTCCACCCTCAGCTTTCACGTGTATCAACCAGTATCACATTTTCTGTTGTACTTGAAGTTAGCTAAAATGCGAAGCTCAGGTGAAGCAAAGTGTTCCCACGAAGATACATTCCTGTTTTCTTTGGTGAAGCATTACTCCTGCCTTGATTTGCTTTATTTTTCTTCAGAATAAGTAGCAGTAGCACATTAACTTTACATCTATGATATTTGTTGTTTTGCCCTGCTTACTCCATAAAATAAGATAGTAACCTCAATGCACTAATGCAGATGTCTAGGAACTATATATTTACATTTTGAAATCATGCTGTTAACTGGATTTTTTAGTAATTTACAGGAAAGTTAGAGTAAATACCCATTAGTTAAATCAGTAGAATACTCTGTAATCATCTTGAATAAAAGCTTTTCTCATTCATGAACTAGAAAAGCTCTGTTTAGCATTCTTACACTGCATAGTGTTATGTTCTGAAAACAACTTATGAAAAACAAAATAGGTTTTTTTCTAAGCCAGACTGATGTCAAATTCTGTTAGCTTTACTTAAGAACCATTGAATTTCCTACTTCTGGAGGTTTAGGCAAACTTTTCTGTGAAAGGTTTAGTTTAGCAGAGTGTTCTAACAGACTTATTTCTCAGTAATTCATAGTCTGTCTTGTACTTAATCTTGCAGAGACAGATGCTGTGAGCTGAGGCATCCCGCATGTGACATAAGTAGTCATTAACAATCACTGTTATTCAATCTCCCCAAAATAGTTTTCAAAATCCCTACTACAATACTGTAAACAATCATCAGAAATTCAGATAAGTATTAACATATATTAAGTGTTATGCAGATCCTATTTGTAAAAAAAAAAAAAAAAAAAATCTTAGAAAAATAATTATTATAAATGAATTGCAGGTTTTTTTTATTTTGGTTCAATAGCCAATTTCATTAAGAGGAGTTTCTAGCAAATGAAAATGCCGTTGTATTTAAAATAATTTCCTTATGAGTTTACAGGAATATATTATGATGTAGTTGGCAGAATTTGCTTAAGGAAGAAAACTAGACTGCAGGGAGATTTAATTTTCTTTCAGCACAAAAGAAGTTGGGTTTTTTCCCTCAGACTAGGAATGGCATGGGAATTCCTCTCTTATGGAAGCAAATTTGTCCTTACTCATGTTCTAATTCGTATTGATAAGAATTTACATTTTCTGTTCAGGGCTTACCTTGAACTAGGCTGAGCATGTAACACTTGAAGCCAATGTGAGAGAGAAGTATAAAAGTAAAAGAATGCAGTTCAAGCTATAACTTCTAGATAGTGAGGTGAGAAAACAATTCAAGGTGAGGTAAAAATGTGAAGTGCAGTATTTTCAGTGGAATGTTGGCTTTACTAAGTAGCAATATTCATGTTTCCTATCCCAGGAACAAGTAGCTGAAAGACAAGGGGAAAAATTACTTTTACCATATCCACTTGAAACAGAGTAGGTATAAAAATAAAGAAGACAAAAGATGATAATTATGCTCTTTTTGAAGAAGAAAAATTGTGGAAAATAGTGGCTCAGTGTTGAAAATTTATTTTCATCTTTGAAAATCATAAACTATACTAATACCTGTAAAATAGAAAGTACTTACATTTGTCTGGAGATTGCAATGATAGTGTTTGTTGTCATTTTTTGGTGAATATTTTAAAATTAAACAACAGGCATACAATACCACAGGACCTTGCTCCAACTCACATGACTTCTTTAATATGCCTGCCTGAACTGAACACCTTCTATCACCAAGGCATCAGAGTGCCTGATAGCCCATAAGGCTTGGTTTATTTTTATGGTTTTGTGATTAAAAATATCTATGCTTGTAAGTGAGAGGATATATGTGACTTACATGTACAGTCATGTAAGGTTGTGTTTCTTCCCTGATGAACACCTCTGTGTTGCCAACAGATCAGAGGTTTGTGTACCACTTTTTATTGTTGGCTTCTGACAGTGGGAGGAATTCTGACTACTGTAGAGACTTCTGACAGTTTTAGAAAAGCTGCCTCAGTCCCTGAGAGCAGTAAATCAGGAGGCTGCTGTAGGTGTCTGTTTCTGCTTTTAGAGGTGGATAATGGGAAATGATCAGAACTGAAATGGTGCTACTTCTGCTTTCTTTTCCTTTTGTGTCTTTTGATCTGTTCCCAAACTTCTTTTTGTGTCTCTGAAATTCTTGTATGAAGGTCAGAAAAATGTGAAAGTTGTTCAGTTATCGGGCAATGCCATAGTTTACCTTCCCTTGGCAAACCTGGCCAAGTGTGACAGAGCATTCTAAAGTAACGTAAAGAGAGCAAAAACGTGGAGAGTTTTTTTGTAAATACTACCCTTGACTTTCACTGTAATGGAGTCTGTGGTGCCACACATATTTATATCAGATTTTTGTTATATAACTGTCTATCTTATAGTTACCCAACAGTATATACTACACCATTTAAGGACAATTTTCATGTATAAATTCCTCTTTTTGATATGGTGCTACTTTTATTCCTGTGTATTTACCTAGGCTTTGTAAACATGATAGAGAAGCAATTGTTTTCTGTCCAATTAGCCCAACCTTCGCCTTGGCTGTAAAACTTTATGCAAAATATTCCTTGCAGTCTTTGCAGTCCAATGAAACAAAGATAGACTTATAACTCTTAAAGATTTTTGGCAAACTGCTAATAAGAGCTTTTTAGAAACTGTAAGACCTTCAGCTGATGGAAAAGTATAAGAGGAAAAAAAGACTGCAGTCTTGCACAGGCAGTAATGATGACAGCACCATTAATAACATGGATCATTAAAATTTATAAAAAGCTATTCTTAATATAGGATATAAATACATTTCTCAGGCAGAGCTATGAAATTTATAACTTTTTTATTGTCACCAGAGGACCTTCCTAGTGCTCTGCACCCCTCCACTGTCTGCCCTCCCTCATAAATCACTGTGTGGTTAATAACCTAGATTACAACTACCAGTTGCATTTACAGAATTAAATATTGACTATGTGAAAATGTTATTACATTTTTACTGATCGGAAGACCGCAGAACAGCCCTGCAGGACATGTAGCTGAACAGAAATATCAGTGTAATCTTTGTTGGAAACACAGTTATGGGATGCTTGGTAAAAAGTGACAGTTTTTAGAAACAGAAAAGAGGTGGTGGAAAGTGAACTCCTTAATTTCATACCGAGCAACATGTTACCCAGAGAAAGTTGTGTATTAAAGGCCACTTCATTTTTGGCTGAGAAGTTTCAAGACCAAATACATGAAGTAATTTTTAAAATGTAAGTCCTTGTGTTGGCAAAGTGGTACATCAGAAAGTCTGATAATATTTCTTCTCAGGTGTGAGATCTTGGTGAAACTGAGCTGCGTTTATATCAAGTAATGGGGCTTCTGCCAGCTTGGCTGGGAGACTGACTTAGGTTTTAGTACTTAATGAACTGTTTCTCATACCACTTCATGTCTTTTTTTTCTGTTTTCTCTCTGGATGAATAATTCCAAAGATGTCTTGGACTTCCTCTTCTCCACAACATATGAATTAACATAACTGTCAGAAGGCAAGAGCTTCTTATTAAAAATAATTTAAGTTTTGATCCTCGTTATTTATTTAATAATTGGTTTAATCTTCCATTAGAATCCTTAGATATAATTTCATTATTAATGCAAGTTTTTACTAGGATTCAAGAAAAAACCACAGATAAATTGCCATTTTCCACATCACTATCACATTCCTGAACTTCCATCTGTATGTGTTCATTTTTTTAGTTTCTTCCTCCTGTAGGAAAGTTACTCTTTATCTTGCCCAGACATAATTTCTCTGCTGCACTGGAAATAAATCCATGCTTTTGTGCTGCAACACGTTTTAATAATAAATTCAATCCAAATCAGAGTGATTAATTATTTTTCAATAAATCAGTGTTTTGAATACTTCTTTGTCAATTTGCAATCTAAACAAATTTCAACTGGCCATTTTAACCTGAATTTCCACAAAACCAAAAAATAGTTTTATTAGGCATAGGTCTTCTTTGTCTCCTCACATTTTCTTGCTTATCTCCAAACTGCCTTTGATTTGCAAACAGATTCTCTGTTATTCTGCTGGTAGGCTGACACCACCACTGGAGGAGGTGTTTCATTTCATTCACAAGTGGAAGAATTACATCCTCTTTCTTTATCATATGGATCTCCTCAAATCATCTGCAGTCTCAAGAACAAGTCAAAGTTTTCAATCTGTGGTAGCCTCCAAGTTTAGCCTTATTTAAAGATTTGTAATTTGCCCTCGCTGCATCTCAGTGCAAATCATATGACAAAATGTCTTCATGGTAATGATTGTGGGAAGATCAAATACTCCATTCCTTCTCCTTTTAAAACTCTTTCTGGATTGGAAGAAGCAGGGATTTATTCTGGAGAGGCTTGTAAATGTAATAGCAAAAGTGCCAGATTTGTGAAGTGTTTCATATTTTGCTTTGATATCTGACCCTGCTCACAAGAGTCCTGGCCATTTGTCAGATGACTTTGATTATGAACTATTTTGGTGTCACTTTGCAAAAGTTATTCCACGTTAAACTGGCACGGAAGTCTGTTAGTGAATCTTTACTTCAGAACAGATTTATATGTATTAATTAATAATTGATAATGCATTTTCAGCAAATTTTCAGTGTTCTTCAAATTAAAATTATCTAAGATTAAACTTTTCTTCTTTTCTTCAATAATAATAACAACAATATTTTAATAATGTTTGACTTTTTCCAAGTTCTGTAGCACATTAATACGGTTCAGTTTTATATTAAGGGGCTATGTAAAATCTATTACCATTGAAGGAATTGTTCAAATTTACTCTCCATTGTGTATAGTTCTAGTTGGATAAATGTTCTAGCATTATATATCAGTGAAGAGCCTGATGGGAAGGGGTAGTAGCTATGCTTGAAAGGGCAACAGGGAAAGAATTAGAAATGTGAAGTGTTGTTGAGTGGTGAGGAATACAGAACTGTGCCCAAAACCAAGGAATTGATATCCCTCTAGACACAGACAACAACCAGTGAATAATTCTTACCAGAGAGAAGAAACATTTGCCCTGCCTAAGAACTCTGCTGTCACACAGTTCTCTGGCTGTATATATCAGTATGGGAAATCTTCCAAAAGATGACCTTTGTCTCCCAAGTGGCATTTTGTATTTCATTCCTTGAGACACTGACATCTGAAAGCTTCCTTCTGTTTGTGTGGCCAGACCACTTCAGTGTCCTTTTGGTCATGGTAGTATCACAAGACAGGGATATATTTAGAGAGCAGAAAGAAAAAAAATAGAGGTCAGGTAGAAGAGTAAGAAAAAGATATATAACGGGAAAAGATGACAGCAGAATCATAATTTTCACATAAAAGGAGATGTCTAGCATTTCAAAGCTCCAGGGCATGTCACGTAGGACCTTCTGGATGGCTCAGTCCAATCAAAGCATCTCTTAGAACAAGGAATATGCCAGCAGTCCATCTTGAGCCTCAAAATCAAACTCTGCTTCTTTCTCACTAGGTGTTTTGATGAGTGACACACTGAATAGCTGCTCTTTTCCCTCCAATTAGGCTTAACATCAGAAACTTTGACCTTATTTCAGCCATTTCTCAGATTTCTTTGAATTACTTGAAATGTCTTAGCATTTTATTAGAGTTTAGTCATTTTGCTTCTCATTTTGAATGGATTCAGACTTGAGGTGGTGTTGACTGTGACCCCAGTGGGATCAACTGAAGTCAACCGTAGTTGACTTCTATACATTCGAGGTTATCCTTAATATAGAGTGCAACTTCTCCTCTTCTTTTTCCCTGCCCGTCTTTACAAAACAGCCTGTAGCCATCCATTATGGTCCTCTGAGCCCTGTGGGTTGTTCCACCATGTTTCAGTTATTCCTGTGATATCAAAACTTTCTGACAGGCCCAGGAGCTCCAGTTCCTCCTGTCTATTCCTCAGCCTGTGTGCATTGGCATACATACACTTAAGATGGTTGGGTTTCTGGTTCTCATCTTGGTAGGCAGCTAAGGAACATTTGTTGCTGCTCTGATTGGCCTGGCTTTTTCCCCTGGCGTGAACATTGTTACTTTAGATCTTATTTCCCAAGTCTTTCAGTTTAAAGCCCGCCTTGCCAAGTTGGTCAACCTGCTGTTCTTGGTCTAGCAACATTCCTTCACCCCACAGGTGCTGTGGACCCTGTTGAGAGATGTGAAGTTTGGACAGGCTGTTGCCTGCAAGCAATTAGCAGACCATGCAGGCAACAGCAGAGCAGTGAGAGCAGTGGGAGGAGCAAGGAGGAGTAATTCTCTAAGTTCATGTCAACTTTTAAATAAAGTTGATGGAAGTTGGTGTATTTAGAGGGTTTTTGGGCTAAATGTCATTAGATTAAATTTATCTGCTATGAAAAGTCGTCTACCACGAGTAATAAGGTCTGTGTTTTTAATCAGCAAAAATGCACAATACCGTTTAATGTGGTTTATTTCCTACCATTTATATGCCTAGATTTGAAAGAGAAACACCTCTTTTTGTCACACATTTTGTCCTCAGATGTTCATATATGCTGTCCATGGGAAGTATTTTTTTTTTTGCTTTGCATGTGTGCGGCTTTTGCTTCCCTATTTAATTGTTTTTATCTCAATCCATGAGTTTTCTCACTTTTACTCTTCTGATTCTCTCCCTGATCCCACTTGTGGAGAAGTGAGCAAGTGGGTCTGTGGTTACTTGGTTACTGGCTGGGGTTAAACCATGACAAGTTCCAATACATAGACATACAGCATTCTTTAAACTGCTATGAGAACAGCAGAAAAATAACAATTAAATAAAGATTAGTGCTATTACAACATGGTAGAAATTCACCTCACCTTTATGGGAACAAATGGCAACAAAACACGTAGAGGAAAGGTCTGTTTTAAGAGTTTTGGTGGGCAGTGCCCATTCTTCTTTTCCAACATGAAAACGCCTGGTTTTACAGACGTTGATTACTAGAAAGTATTTTCTCATATAAATGTAGCCAGATTACTCTTGACTCTTACTGATTGACTCTTGATAATTTTCCCTCTCATTTCCCCAATTCTTGCCAATTCCCTTTTTTTTTTCTATACAAGACATTTCCTGTAGTCAGCCGACCCTTCCAAAGATAGGTTTCTGAAAGATGTTTTTATTGTTTCCCTGCTCCTCAGTCTTTCATATTTGTCTATTTGATATGCAACAGTAATAGTTAAAACAAAAGCTGTCCTTCCAGTACGGGGGAAGGAGGAAGCCTGTAGAAATAGCTGGTTAATGCTTCACACAACAGTTAATAGCTTATTCACCTCCTATAAAAGATGCAGAGAATGGAGTATCTATTGGGCAGCTGAGGGCAGTCAACTCTCGATTCCATTTGCACAATGGCATCCCATTAAATAGGATCCCAAATTAATGTTTGTATCTCTCAGTTGTTATATTCCATTCAAGATGGCACTATGAGCTCTTTGCATGATGAGAAGCATTCCCTATCACCTGTGCACTTTCAGAGAAGAAGGAAGCAAGCAGGGCTAGCATTCTGCTGTCACGAGGAAAAATATCTACCTAGCAAATGAGAGGGAATGCAATAAAATTTGCAGCAAAGCATCTATGTTAAAACAGGCTTTGTGCTGTGCTGAGTCTTTCATAGCTCTTGATGCTACGTCCAATTCAAAAAGAATCCCAGATAAGTGCAGAACACAAAAATAATGCCAAACCTGAGCACAGAGATTTAATTTACTCCTTGGAGAACTTAGATGGCTTTTAGAGCTACATCTTCCTGTATGCAAGTATCTGTATGTGTTTACATAGACAAACCTGCAACAGGAGAATTACAGAATAAAATCTGCATATTTGTTTTGCCTTGATGCAAAACAAATAGCCTTTAAAGTTAACCAGTTAGCTACGAACTCCTTTCATTTCTACCATACAGTCTGTGAGAAGCTGGGGCACTTGCCCATCGTAAAATATGATTTAGTCCATGAAAGTGTAAAACTACTAAGACTTATTTCTTCTAGAAGAACCCGAACACTTAAGCCATCTGCATTCAGCAGTTCTACCATGCTGTTTATTCAAATGAGAATTCTTAACAAAAAGGTTACTTCATTGGGCCAGTTCAGCTTGTTTGCCCAGCAGGAGCTCAGCACTTTATTTAAGCTTTTAAACTCCATATCAGTAGCATGAGTTGATGTTTAGTGCACAATAGGGATACAGTATAGCCTAATATATGCATTTTTCCTTCAGAATTCTAATGGTTTAGTACTGAGGAAATTTACACAAGCCGTATAGAAATTAAAGCAAGGCATTTATTTCATTCAGAGAATGCAGTGACTTCCAATGGTTGCACTGCTAAGCACTCTCAGCTTTGAAAGGGACCTTTTATTGTGCAGGAAGAAAGCTCAGATATAGCGCTAAGCGAAAATTTCAGAGTCCAGATTAGCATGCCTAGCAACTCATTGCTGTGTACCGATTTTCCCAGTCCCCTACTAGCTGAACTCTTTCCGTACATCTTTAATTGATTGGGTTAATATAAACCCTCAGCACTACCAGTGTTTGTGTGGCCCCCATAATAAGGCTATTGTGTGCTTCTCTCTACTCTTGTGTTCCCTATTTAGGAATGTGTCGCTCTGAGCAGTTCAAAAGTGTGAGCAAATGAAAAAAGCCACAATCACTTCATTAATGATTTGTAAACAGAATATCCAGTACTGACGCCACCTGCATAGGCTTTCAGAAGAAAAAATACTGGATTTGCTGAAGCTCTGTGTAGAATCACTGTGGAATTTAATTCGGCAGAGTAAATAAATGCTCCAATTAACACTTTTACACTCAGCCGAATGGTTGTATTTAGAGGAAACAGTTTCTTTCTTCAAGGAAAAATTCAAAGGAGACATGGGATAAAGATAAAAAAGAACACCCCAAAAACAAACAAACAAAAAATAACCCTTAAATCTCTCCAAGCAAGTTTTACACAAGACGGCACACAGCAGTGGTTGATGTTATAAAGGTAGACAGCAAAATGTGTTTAAAAAAGGAATGTGAAGTAAGAAAAAAGTTCACTGAAAATTTCAAAATAGCAGCAAATGTGTTTATAACTTCAGTTTGCTGCTGCTGTAGGCCTCATTAAAGTAAGCCTTTGTTTTTTCCTTTTCAAACACTACCTATTATGACAGCTAGAAACAGCTTACCAGCTGCATACTGTCATCTTGGCCTGCCAAGATATCATGTAATCATTCTCAGAGTCTGAAAATGGGTATCCACCACTGGCTTTGTGAAGATGTCAAAAAAACTAAAATTGCTCTGCATGCATATAGTTCTAACTACACTGCATAGTTGTTGATTTAAGAAAGACTTTTAGTAAGCCCTACTGAGGTAATATTTATCTACTGTACCTTTCTAAATTAGAGGCAAGCTTCTTACATGGCAGCAGATATGCACAGTTTTAAGACCTGTCAAATACTGTGAATTTCCTTCAAATACAAGGAAAGGAAATAAGAGTCAGGCTTCTTTCTGAAATGCCAGGCATTCAGCCACTCACTGGTGCCTGCAATGACAACCCAAACCCCCTCATCAGCCAGGGGATCACCTGGCTCTCATATCTGATCTGCCATCCTTCTGTACTCTGCCTGTTACTAAAGAAAACATGTTGCAAAGGAACGAGACATGAAAAGGAAGCTCTGAGTATTTTATTGTGCATTTCTAAAGCTGTCTGCGTCACGTAAGACCATAAAATCCCGTAAGTAAACAGCGGAGTGGGTCCGCATTTTCACTGGAGTGGGTGAGGAGAGACTGTGACCATGGTCAGAGACACAGAGCGTTGCAGAGGGAGTCTTTGGAGGGGAGAGTGGCCTCTGAGTGAGGCATGGCTTGTACATCACCTCTGCTTTCTTTCCTGTATCCAAAACAAAGACAGGGTTTCTCACTTCGGAGAAGGATTTCAAAACACTGATTCTTCTTTTTGGAGATGAAACAGCTGCCCATCCTGAGGTATATAGTGCCCTTCCCCAGTCTCGTCTTTTGCAGTGCTCTGTACGGTGCATTTGTGGGTAGGGTGAAACAGGCTCTGTCATCCTGAAATACAGCAGGATAAAATATTTTCTGCAAAGCTCAGCCACAGACAAAGAAAAAGCACACAGACAGGATTTTTTAGGAAAGAAAGAGAACATAGCAGAGGATGTTGATGTATCGATTGAGGTAGGTTGGAGGGAAAATGCATCTTGGATAATATAGGCAGTGCTCCTCCTATCTCACATTAATCTGAAGCATGAAGGGATGCCAAAAAGGAAGTTTAGAATTTTAACAACATACCTCCACCAATTAAGGAGTCCAAATTAGGTCCAGAAGGACTTGGGAACTCCTGAAAGCTTGCAGAAAAATCAGTCATTTTCACTGTGAGATGCTATCTATTTCCCGAATGTTTGACTATCTATTATTTTAATAGTTTATAGACCATTGACTAACTGTCCCATACAAAGATGTAAAGCAGGAGTAACGGAAATGGAACATAATTCTGGGATCCGGAGGTTATATATGATTGCATCAAGAAAAATATTGGCATCATATTACTGTGAAGCTCTTTGTCATTATTGTTGGCTTCTCTCTCTGTTCTCATATACAGGATTATGGTTGTATTATGATCTTTTAAACTACAACTCTGAAGCACGTTTTTGCAAAGTTTTGGGTTCTACTTGAAAGATTGAATGTTATAAACAAGGTCTAAAAGTCTACCAAAATTGTTCAAATTACTGTACAAATTATTGAGCAAGGAGAACCCTGAGGTAATCTGAACCAGTATTCCTGGCAGGAGATGCAACAAACAAAACAAATCACAAGAGTTAGCAGAAGCATGAGTTAAAGTACAAATAAAGGTGATATGTGTCATTAGCACTTCAGTCTTCCTCCACAGACAGAGATTTCTGAACAGAACCATTCTGGATGGAATAGTTAGAAATCTTGCTGGTTTTCCTGCATACTGTATGTAAGGATCAATGATGCAAAGTCATGCAAAGCAGAAAAACTTGTGGTGCCTGAAATGTCTTACAAATTAACTGGCAAGATTATTGCCTAAGTATGCCAGAAGCCCGCTTCATCTCCTATTTTAAGCAAATGTTGGCAAGTATGACAGACAATTTAATCATGGCAGATGCTTCCAGCACCATTACAAAGCAAAAAGATACATATAATGAGCATCATTCCTACTCTGGAAATATGTGCAGAATAGGCATGGATTTAGAGTATCCTAAAGCAAGCTGACCATTTGTTCACCTGGTACTGGCGATGACGATACCAGAGAAGTTTATTCTGTGACATGCTTCGTTTTAGTTTCTTGGTGCATTTCTTCATATTAAGACCTAACCATGCAACAATCTTTTTGGTTTTCCTGATTCTCTTAGCAGGACACTCACAAATAGATAGGAGTAGAATTGCAATGTGTTCCCAATTTTAACTTCTGAAGAGACCAGGACAGGAGGGAATAACTCAGAGCTCTCCCTTCCTACCAACTGGACACAAATTGCATTTTTGTTCTTTGTATGTAGTGTACATTGTGGAAAAATGCATGATTTTTTCCAGAAACATTTTCCAGAAACTGCAACTGTAACAAACAAAAACTATTTCACAGCCCTGCAAAAAGAATGTTGGACAAGTTATTCTAATAAATGTAACTGCTGAGAAAGGGCATTCAGAGCCTTTGGATGCCCAACTAGTAGACAGTCTGAAATAGGATGAGCTACACCAGCATTTTCTAAAGCTTTCCTACCTGTTCAAAAGACACAAGATGCCCAACGTATTTACATCCACAAATATCTGACTTTGTTACATTTCCTTGTTCCTTTAAGAAGCACAAGAAATATGAACAGGACAGCCTGTCCTCCAGTTTCGTACTTGCCCATATTTGCTGGATAGTGCCTTCTCTCTGTCCTAACCTTTTGAAAATGCAGTTTCTGCTAGATAACCAGCTCAGCATAGCGAGGAGAATTCTGATTGTTGTAGTCACTGAAGCGATATTCTCACTAAAAATAGTGGGTTAGAGCATTCTGTCCTAGGATAACTAGTTGTCTCTTGAGTAAATATTTGGAAATAATTTACAATGAACAACCTCTGATTGTTTGTAAAGTGTTTTTGAAACACAGTATTTAAGTCTTTCAGGACAGACACTCAAAAATAGATAACAGACTTACTTGTAAGTTTGTGAATGTAAGCTAAATCTTCTCGTGAATCAGTACTATTAAATTCTGTGCATAGCGCTAACTTGATATTTAAAATAACTTTGTAGTTCTCATGCTTTAGCAAACAAGCAAAGAAAATTTAATGTATGGAAGATATTATTCCGAAGTTAAATATGTAGGTTTTGGAAGAATGTCAAAACGTTTTGACTCAAAATATTCTCCAGGCATATATTTGCACAACTTTGTTTCTTTCAATAGAGCACAAATATCTCAAGCTGGTCTGGTGACAGTTACTGTCCTTAAAGGAGAAAACACTAAAATGCTTTGCAGAAATTAATGTGGGGGTTTTTTACTTTCTTTTCTAGCTCTACCTCTTCTTCACATTTTGCCAAAACTGTTATATTCCCTAGAGTATGATGAGAAATTATATTTGTGGGATTTCAAATTATAGTAAAAGGAAATTGCACAGTGACCCTTCCTTATGTGCAAGAAAATCTCATAATTTTCTGCTGAAAGGGGAACATGTGAGGGTGCGTGATGCCTTTGAGAAAAGAATCAGCCTTTTGGCAGTGCTAACAAGCTATAGCCCACAAAATCGTTTCGTGAAGCTGAGCATTGATTCATTTAAGAACTCATGCTTATCATTATTTTGAAATTTGCTAATTCCTCTTACACAATCTTTAAATACCTTAGATTAAGCACATAGTAGAACATGACAAAATCAGTTCTCTTCACTATAAACTTGGGTAACTCATTTTTGAAAGAAAGCAAAACCCTTCGCTTTCTTAAGGAGTGTGGTCAAAGATTTACAATTCCACTTGGGAATGTTTTCTAATCTGCCACTGAAGGTAAGTGGAAAATTAGAGACAGACTTTTCCATTCCAGAGAGGCACTGAATAGGAAGGAAAGACTGCTGTTTGTTGCAGTTGTGAACAGCAAAATTCACTCACCTCCCTCCACTTCCTCATCATGAATTCATATTACTTCATGTATTTCTGTGACTCTTGTTAAGGTGTAGGAAAATATAATGATGATCAGAGGAAAACAGCATAATGAAAGGCATTTTTCAAAATGTCTGCTCTAGTCTTCTTTATGATTTATATTTTATTTTTCATATTGTAAGACTATGATTCACAGCCATATCTTGTCTGGTGGACTCCCGAAATCTGACTGAAACTGAGGAAAACAACTATTTCAATTTTTCATGTGATTTTTTTCTTAGACATATCTGGACATCTTTAAATTGCCTTTGCAAAGGAAGGTGGTGTTCAGTGGAAAATAGTTCAGACTTGTCCAGCTTCTGTTTTTTTCTCACAGCAATGCAACATTTCATCAGTAAGTATAGTACTAAGACCTGACTTTGGTCAGCCTTGTACTAAACTGGGAAAAGGACATTCATACCTCCCCTGTCTCATTAATAAATGTTATGCATAATGATGGCAATAATAACTGAACACAACATATATGTTTTGGTGTCTTTTATTTGGATTAAAATTGCTTCATGGTTGGTTGACAGCCTATAAATAGGACAGTCAAACATCAACTTGACTACTTCAGTTCCATACTGAATAAAATTAGCAACTAGCAGTATTCAAACACAACTACAATACATTTTCTTTCAGTCTAAGATGGACATGACCATGGTCGGTCACAAGATCTTCAAATAACCACCAACCTGGATGTGGCCTGGGTTCCCTCAGGAGCACCTTTTAATTCCACCCACGAGCCAAAGGGGGTGCTATCAGCTGCTGCAGAAACTGCTTTGGGAGCAGGGAATAAATAGAAGGTGTGAATGGAGTTAATTATTTAATTATGTCTTGGCATATGTGTCTGCTTGCTTGTTTTAATCTATGTAGGTAAGTGAGAATGAAAGATTGAAGAAAAAACATAGTTTGTTTTTTTCTTCAGTGTAAGCAGTTTGTAACACCACTTAAAATACTACATAATAAAAAAGATTGGGAGACTCAAGGTGTATCTCCTTGTTATAATTTGGTAGGTCTTAGAGGTTTGTTCATTCTGTAACTTCTTGCAGAAATAGTGTAAATATACTGTAATATTTTCTTCCCTGAGAACATAGATTAAATACCTGCTTTATATGTGTATTCTTTGTCTCAATTATCAAATGTATTTAAGTGGTAAAAGCTCTACTGCTGCTATATGTTGAAAGGACTTGCTTTCAGAAATAAGGGTAAAGCAGTAAATGTTGGCTAGTGTGTTACTTTTGCCCACCAGAAGGGAGTCATCTGACATTTCTGTGGTTTTATTATTGTGTATTTACTTTCCCTGGCTACACTAGAAAGCTTGTTATTCGTTAGGGCAAGAAAGTTTGAAAATAACATGCTTCAAATGTGTTTTAGTTTCTGATAGTGAGTGGCACTGTTAGTTTGATCCCTACATGTTAAAATATTATCAGCTTTTTTTCTTTCCAAGAGTATCCTTTCAGAGATGAAAACTTAAACATGATTTTTACTTCAGACTTTTTATTCTGACCCTTCAAACAGGAGAGAAACCCCTCACCATGCAGTTTACAATGAGAAGAGCAATCAAGAGATCTTTTCTATTCATATTTTTATCTGGATTTTGTCTTTTTAAACTGTTTTGGTGACATTTGCTTTGAAAACGTAGGTCTTTGTTTTTACCCTTCTTGAAAGATTATAATTGATTCAGTTGCTGTCTATGTGCACATGATGACTATTTGTTGTGTAGATGGAATCAGTACTGGCAGAATATTGCTGCATGCTGCATGTTGCATTATTCACTTTCATCTGCATGCAGCTCATGGCTGGCAGGCTCCTCACAGCTACCTTTAAAGTGGCTTATCCGATATAAAGCTCTGGCTTGTTTAGTAGGAAGTCTAGTAGATCAGTTGTCATACTGGAAGCCTCCTGCTGAATTCAGGAGGGAATACAGGAGAGGAGGCATGCCAAGGTCTGATAGAGGATTTTTGAGATGGCATTACTGTGCTCCAAAAAGCTCTGGTCATTTTCCTTCAAGTTATCACTTTGTCTGAAGAGCAAAACAAAGTTGAATTTAGCAGAAATAAACCCCAAGATAGAAACAACCTGTGTTTTTCCATTTATTATCACTATTATACCCTGTGCAATCCAAAGAGCAAAATCATGTCTTGGAAAGCAGGTGATGGTAACCCTGTTTAATGGTGCATAAACACCTAAAATAAATCCTGGCAAGTCTCTCATTTGTTCATTTGACCTTTTGTGAGAATCATCCAACTGACTTCAAAGTGATGATATAATACTGAAAGTCAATGGATATGGTTTTTTGGGAAGATGCTGTGCAGTCTGAAAATTTCTTCTCAAACACCATTTTGTTAACTTCAGGATTTCTGATATGGCATTGAAAGAAGACCTGTTATGAATTTATAGGCATCAATTTTGTGGGACAAAAATGGGAAAAACAAAATAGGAACATGTGTCTGCATCTCAGCTGCATCAGCAAGAAATCTCAGGGCATACATCACCAGTGGTGCTGGGTTGGTGCTAAGCAGCCAAACTTCCTCTGTCAGCTTTGCCCTTTTGCTGACTTTGTTGCTGGGGGAGAATAGGCTGGGGAGGTACTAAGATCTTAAGCTTCTGCACAGCATGACCTGGAGCTTGTCTAGTACTGACTCTGGAAAAGGTCATTTGGGAACAAAATGCAGTAAATCATTTTTGCATTGAAATATGTAATTAAGCGTTGCTGTTTAGCCCTGACTGTGATACTTAGAGCTTACTTGCATTAAGTATCACACTCTCACTCATTACCTATGCCAGCCAGGAAGATTACAATTTTGATGGTGCTTTCTTGGTTTTGGACTGGCAAAACAACTTTAGACAACAAACATTAAAACCTAACATTGGACAGACAGAAAAAATCCCCTTTCAGCTCCTGCATATATTCTTTTCCCTACCCAACTGCATTGTGGGATTTTATGTACAGGGGGAGACCTTAGTGTATTGGAGGTATGAATGGAGCAGCTGGCAATAAATAAAAAGAAAGTAAAAAAAAAAAAAAAAAAGAAATAAACAGGGAAAAAAGGGGGAAATAGAAACCTGCTAATGCTTTAAGAAGGTTTTGGAAATGGTAGGCTAACCTAAGATAGAAAATGAAGAAGGAAATTTGTGATGACAGAGATTTTCAATGCTAACTCTGCAATGCTTATTTATTCCTTACACTGAATGTACACATAGACTGTATTTAAGCTTTTACCTGAGCCCTAAAAGTGTATTTTAATTGTCTCTTTTATACATTAGTTAGACACGTTAGTTACTTCCTGAAGTTGTCCCTGGTGAATTAGCTGCCATTCAGAATTGCCCTGCCCTTCTGGTTGTCTATATTTTGGAATAACTATTGTTACAACTTTCCCTGTGTTTCCCTTACACTAATTTTTTTTCATTTCATTACATGTATTTCCATTTTGATTAAAAGTTAATTTATGGGAAAAGTACATATTTAGCGCCTAAAACCATTTCATTAAGTGTTTGCAACTAAGAATGTTTCAGCAGTGGGTTACAATAACTCAATACGCTGTGGTGTCCTGTCAAAAATAATTCTTCACTGCAGATGAAATGCTAGCCACGTGAAATTTTCAGCAAGATGCCAAATATCTTTACTTCAACCAATACCTTGAGCTAGCTTGCCTTATGCTATGGTACTAGTTACATTTGCAAGTTACACTTTGTTTGAAAGATTTCAACCATTGAGAGGTTGCTATCTAGATGTCCTTTGACATGTGTTTCTTTTCCTGGTATCATTGTTATTGCCTTCAGTCAAAAGTATGTAATGCAAATTGAGATAGGGAAGGAAGGAAATATTGTGTATAATAAGAGCAAAAAAATGTTTATTCACGGATTTCTCAAGGGCCACTCAAGCAAGACAGTGGCAGGCTTTTTTTTTTTTTGCTTAAGGCTGAGTTTGTAGCCTAAGGTTTTTCAGCTTTGCTCCCCTTCCCTGCAAATCTAGAAGATACTGAGATATGAAATAATATGTTGTCTTTTTTTGTATAATGAGGGAAATAATGTTGATATATCAAATTAGGATTCAAAAGAGTGGCTTAGATAGTTAAAAACTGTTTCCACTGCTGTTTTTTTCTGTTTTCTCATACTGTAATGAACTTGCATACAGATTAGTGTTTGCCTGCTAGAGGCCTTACCATTAAAATAACCCACAATGCCTTTTGATCTACTTGGTATTTTGATCTGGCCATTCCTGTACAGATTAAATTTTTTAAGAAACTAGGGAAAAAAAACAGTTTGAGAAACTAGAAAATTACTAGGCCAGGACATCCTCAAGACACGTATTTCATTGCCTTTTTGTTCCCTTTTTGTATTTAAAATTAAAATTATTGTATAGTACAAAGTCCCATTAGTTAGTGTGGGACAGAAAGAACTATTGTCTCATCATAGAAGGTGAGAAGTAGGTATTTGCTTTTGTGCATTTCAAATAGAGATACTGTAAATACCAAGGATAAAACAAGTTTACTATATGGATTTAACTGAGCACAAACTATTGAATAATGAATAAAATAAAGAACATTTGCTAAGTGAATGCTCTCTCATCCATTTGCATTTTTGAGAGAAAAATAATGGCTTAAGAGCTATATTTCAGTTTATCTGGGGGAAGTTTCATTTACTGCCTTCTAGGCAAGGGTTGACAAGAAATTTTCAATGTATTTATAGTATTGTTAGAAATTAATAATTCATTTTGTTATTATTATTAAATTGCTGTCAACTAAGGAAGACTGATAATCATTTTGCCTAAAGGAACACATCCTGGCAGTATATCTATTTGATATCAAGGTGCTGATTGACTCTTCAATGAAATCTTTGGACTTCTTTGACAATTCATGGATTTTTAAGGATCTATAGTATCTTGTGAAGATTTAGATTAATTTTTTGCACCCTCCCTCCCAAGAATATATGTATCTATGCAGGCACATCACAATAATCTGGTCACAAAACTTGAAAAGTGCTTTCTGTCCATACAACAGGTTTTTTGTCTCTGTTACATCACTGAAAATTTCAGTCAAAACATACTATTAAAATGAGTACTGAAAGGTGTACTAAACCTTTCAGACCGATTCCTCTGACTTTTCTTGGATACAGTATTGAATCACTGCAAGGGTCACACACAGTAGAATAGCAGGGAACAGATCAATGCTGAACTCTTTCAAAAAATTATTGTGGAAATCATACAATGTTCTAATTGAACTTACAGCACTGCAAGTACAAAAACTGTATGAGCATACATGAATTTTACTCCAAATGTGGCTTAAAACTAGGAATTGTTTTGACATAGAGATGTCAGATTTTAGAATAACAATGGCAGTTATTTATAGTAATATGATTTCCATGTTTGACATTGCCTTTTGCTGTATAGTGTTGCTAGTATTCCTGTAGCCAGACCCAGGAAAAATTTTAGAGTTGTGAAACAGAGGAAAAAAGTTTCTTGTTTTAAGCTCATAGGACTAATCTTTCTATCTTTACCTCATTCACCAATTTAATTCTAGAGAGAGGAATTGCAAAGCAGAGTGTAGGACCTCTGTCCACTGCCACCTGTGTTCAGATCCTCTCACACAGCTGAAGTGATGAGGCTGAGCTATTGCAACACGGGCTGTGCTCTCTGATCTGCCAAAAACTGACAACAGCATAGTGGATTAAGGTTTTCCTGAGCTCTGTTTCTTACTGCTGACCTTTATTTCTTCATAGTTGTATTGTACTGAAAATATCAAAATGTATTCAAAAAAATTAAGCCTCAAACCTTACACAGATGGAGATCTTAGCAATTAGGGTTTGAGCACTGGTTTATCCACAGTGTAGCTGGCAGTTTGAAATGTGGAGCTTTCCTTAGTTTCTAGGGCAGCACATGTTTGTATGTCATTTCCAACACACTTCTTCCAGTTTTACGGTAAAAGCCTGGAAATCACAACACATTGTGGTTACTGTTTGGAAGTCAGCCCCTATCCTGCAGGTGACACACACCAAAGAATGATTCTGTGAAGCCTCTATAGGAGGAGGTGAATGATGCTAAATGATTTTCTCTTCAGAATTCTATTTGCCAGGCTTACATGCTGCTCTGGAGAGAGACTTTGCACTGAGCTACAACAAAGTCAAATTAGCAGGTAGTAACATCCCAAATACCAAAGTCAGCATTACACACACTGCTGCTGATCTCTTGTCTAAATAATTTTGACCACTGGAGGCTAAGCCTAACCTCTTCATGTGGCATGCAAAAGAAAGAGGCATTTGTCATTCTGGTGTTTCAAAGAGTGTTTCTGAAAAGCTATCCTGCTTCAGTCTCTCCTTTTTACTACAGAAAAGCAGTGCTAGGCAGAGTTAAATGGATTAATTACCTTTTCAGTGTAAGAGAAAAAAGAAATGAGTCTTGTCTTTATCTCCTCTGATTTCAGAGGCTGACTAGAGGCTTTTCAGATGCGCATATCCCTTTAATGACTTAATCATCTAATTAGGTGACTTGCAAAGACTATTGGCAAATGAGCAGAGGGTTATTTTCTAATTCCCATGTATCTGTTGATAGAGCAAAGGATTCTGGTATAGTCTGTCTTTTTCCCCCATTCAGGGTTCTGGAGATAAAGAGTTAAGATTAAAGACGAACAAGCTCTTTGAATAGGAAATGCAAACAGGCTAAGAATGTGTTATTTTTATTTTAAACCTCTGCAGCTTTCTAGCAACAAAGTTGGCTTAGAGGATAGGTTTAAACCACTTAAAACAATCCCTCAATTTTGAAGTTGCCTTTTCAATGCACCCACTTGATACATGTCAAACTGGCTCTAAGCCTTCGGTTGAGCTCATGCATTTCACTGTGTTTTAAAATGACAATTAACAAATGTTCTTTACATGTGAATACTGAATCAAAATACAGGCAGAGTTCTGTGATCATGGGAAAGCAGTGCTCTCTAAAGCAAGTAGCCAGCAAATATAGTTTGAGTTTCCATATAGCTCAAGCTCCAAGCTGATGCTACCTTTGTTAGTTTGGGATGTGTGGGCTTCGTTGCATGTTGAGCCCAGTATGTGTTTACTTGTGGCATTTCAAACATATCAATTTCACCTCTACTGTAAATGCCAGGAAAACGCTGTGCCCTTTGCTGTTGTTTCAAAGTCATACATTACTGTGAAAATAACACCTACTTAAGGGCCCACAGAAAGTTGTCTAAAGCATGATTTAGCAATATGGATATTGAAATAATTCAGGGGTGTTTAATGTCATTGTGGGAGACTTTCACATGTAAAGCCAACTATTTTTATATTTCTGAGGCTCTGCTAACACTTCCAGGTATGTGAAAAACTCAACAGTGGATTCTTAAGGACAACATTTGGATATTAATGGTATTTCAGCACAACACAAACCTCTCTCACAAAAATCTATTTAAATTCATCAGAGTAAATGTAATTAAGAAATGAACTTACCCTCGTGTCTGATAGGATGACTAGGATGTTGTTTGGGACAGTTTGACCTGAAGGAGTTGTCAAAATCAAGGAGATATCTAACTGATTATGCTTTGATACAGAGAACCCATCCACAGGATGTATATAATTGTATCTTAGTTGCATGTTATTGAACAGGCTTGTAGAGAGAGCAGCTATGGCAAGTTTTAATGAGTTCTCATATCAAGGATCTCTCCAGCTCACCCAGCACCCATCATCTCACCTCTGGGAGCAAGTTTTCAGTCTTTGCTCTGCCACACTGGGCAGGAGTTATCCACCTTCATCCTTTCCCCTAGATTTTTAATGTTGATTCATCACTTTCGCTGGACAGTCATTATTCCTTTTTGCAGGATTTACCCACTGTACTCAACAGACTTCCTCTTCTTTAAGACATGGTGAAGTGCCGTATCCTAAACAGAAACCTTAGAAACTATGGGCTATCAAGCCTCTACAGACACCACTGAATGTTAACTTGTACAGGGATAGTCAGTTGCCCACTAACACTGTTAAACACGTGAGTCAGACTTACCACTTGTATATTATATTCACCCAGTGTCCCAGTTTTAGACAGAGCATGGCCATGGTGCAGTTTTCTAACATGTCTACAACCTTGGCCTCAGCTGCCAAGAGTGGCTGTGCAGTCATCCAGATCCATTAATCTACCACTCTGCTTTGGTTTGTTTATGTTTTTGGTGGATTCATCTAAAAATGACTGCATTGTGGGAAGCCAGGAGTGGAGGCCCAATTTAAAGTATAGCGATTTCTGTCTTCTCTGTTCAACCCTATACATTTTACATGTTGAAGTTTCTTTCTCTGACTGACAAGCTACCAGAAAGTAAATTGGTTTTTTTCCTTTTTAATTATTTTTTTCAGACAAAACATCTGGTTTTGGCAAATGCACTTTATGTGTTACGCCTACTTTGTTATGAATTCCTGTAAATTTTCTTTTAATGTGCTTTTTTTTCTGCTTTCTGTTCTTCTAGAGAATTGTTATTTTGTAAATTTGATATTTTATTGTTGTGACAAAAGCAGCCACTGGTTTGAAAACATCAAAATATATTGTTTTATTCCAGTTCAGAATGAACACATTAAAAACATATCAAAAGACATGCATGAAAGAGAAACTCCTACTTTTGACTAAATTTAGTATAACTAATTAGAATGTATACCAGTCAAATCTATTTTTCTTTTGTTAGGTAATGTAGGTCTACAACAGAACAAATAATTTAAAAACATTAAAAAAGCTTAGTTGATCTGCACAGGCACATCTGTCGCTTCTCTTTCATTATTGACATCAGTGGCTTAATACACCATTAAAACAAACTCTATTTTAAAAAATATATAAGACCTGACTCCTGCAATACACTGACTGATGTCCTATGAATTCCAGCTCAGGCCCCACCAGCCATATGGACTCATATTGCATTGTTCATTAATATTGAATCCAAGAGTTCTCAGTGAAAGCTTGGAGATTTCTGCCTCTCTTGGCACAGGAACAAGTGTATCTGTGTAGACATTGTCAGTCCTAGAGGCCTGTTGTTTGGGATAAATAACAGGGATAATGCAGCATTTATGCCTTAATGTCATTAGCAGTAATAAGAAGTTGTCTGATAAACTCATCTACAGAATCATCTGGGAAGAAATCCTGGACCAGTAATTTTTATTTCAGGTATAACATAATCTGATACCATCTACTCTTCCTTGCCTCCTATCCTGATGATGCTCCCTGCTGAAGTCTGTTTGCTACAAATGTTCCTCCTCTAGTTGATCATGATTGCATTCTATTCCTGCTTTTTGATGTAGGGTGACTCTGTGGTCACATACTGTCCACATAGTAATGAAAGAACAGCTCTCGTCTCTGCAATTCACACGCAGAGACTGATATTGATAGGAGAAATATTTTAACGTGGGTACTTATAATAGTGACCCCCATCTCCAGCATCTAACAGAAACAGGTTTTGCCTGCATTTTTCCCATAGGTAGATTAGTTTGAAACGGTTGCTGAGGAAAACTTTGTTTTAGAACTACACATATTTTTTAGCACCTGGAAGAAATGACTTCTTCTCAGACCTTGAATACCTGTTTAGAAGCACAGGCAATGAACATCAATTTTGACAGGCATGCAAGTGAACATGTGCTGGGAAGAAAGGTGTACCCAGGTAATTTTCAGACATGCATCTTGCCTGATTGGGAAGTGACTGGGGAAAGTGTTTTCAGATACTTTGTGCGGGGCCTGAGCGTGTCAGTAATGCCGAGATTGGTAGGATGGAAGTCCATCCAGTGCTCTTAAATACCTTGATTCACAAAGTTGTTAAGAGACAAATCACTGCAAAGGGAGAGGGTATTCTAGGGAAGTACTACTTTTTTGACATGTATGCTGGATTCTGGTGAGGTATTACTCTATGTACCCATGCTTCTCCCTACCCATCTTCCATACACTGCCTTTAGAGACCCAGTACTGACGGTGATGCATCACTGGTTCAATTAAATATGGTAATTCTTGGGGTTTTTCTGTTTGGTTGGTTGGTTGGGTTTTTTTAAACATAAACTGTAGTGGGGCATCTGCGCAAGGTCTGTAACATAATCTGTGTGCCTGTGGGAAATGTACCTAATTTAATAAATTGTCATTACTGCACCATCCCAGGGCCAAGTGTCCTAAGCCCATCACATATTTCTTGGTGGCTGTGAATTTGCAACCAGACATGTCTGCAGTTATGTGAAGTAGTAGAGGCATTCATTTAACCGATTATTGATGAGCAGAATAAAACATCAGCTCACTGATTCCATGTAATAAACCATTGCTCTCCAAACCAATCTCTGAGTCTCAGAAGATGCTTGGAAAGTGTGAAAAAGGGTGAAGTGTGCCTAAATAAAGATTTTCTATTTGTGGGGTGCTGGAAGTGACACAGGAGAAGCCTGGTCCCTTTTGTTCCCTATTGAGGATCCTCCGAGCAGGAGTACTCAGACTTGTTTGGACGATCTAATATCCGACGTGAAACAAGGAGCACATGTATTGTGCCTGTCGCCAGCGGCTCTATTAGAAACAATTGGTCCTTTTCCAAGGCTACATGGGGCGTGATGTAATTCCATTTTCTTCCTGACTGCAGGAAAGGAAAATCAAGTAATTAAATGTGAGAAATCACCAGCCAGGGGGGCCCTTTCTGCTTGGGTGGATTTCTCAACACCGTTGCCTGTCCGCAAAAACCAGAAACTGACCTGGGGAAAGTCGGCATGGCTCTGGACAAAAGCATGACAGTGCCCATGAATGCCCTGCGTACCGAACACAGTTTGTTGTCAGGAACTGACAAGCCAGCCATGTCCAGCTCAAGTGGCCCTACTTCCCATCGGCTTGAAAAGGCGTGCCGGTGAGGAGACTTTGGTCACAGCGTTATGCTTTGTGCTCCTGGCCCCATTGTCCCAGGACCCCAGGTCCCGGGCAGGAGGCGTCACCACCCCACCAGAAGGCGACCAGGGGTGGTGGAACTGGGGGATGGAAATGGGATGGGGGTTTGAGGGGGCGGTCCTGAGGAAAACATGCCCTGCAGCCAGGAGCAGCCTTGGTCACAATGACCTTGTCTCAGTTTTGGCTTCACATCCTTTTTACAGCTTGAAAACCTGTATTTGTACCACATCTCCCTCTTCTGCAGGCTGCAGGACATCTTGGTTATGGCATGCATAAAATCTTAGTGCCAAGAAGCATTTATTAGGATTTTGTGGAATCCTGTAGCAGAATTCAAATGTTATGTATGTGAGTAATAAAGAGTCTTATCATATATAGCCTTAACTTCCAGAAAGCCTGCACTGCCTAGGAGTGAATGAAACTCAGCAAACTGGCAATAAAGCTGTGGAGAATTTGAGCCACAAGTTTAGTGGGAGAACTAAAGTCATTTTAGTTCACTTTGATTACTCTTTTTAATAGGTAGCTTACAAGGAGTCCATCACCTGTTTTTTATAAGTAACTATGTTTGACATTTCAATTTCGTTCTTACAGCTTTTAATACATTTTTTATCTTGTACTCTTCTACAGATAATTTACTTCCCAGTGTTTCTTTGTAATAGCAACCGGAATGGAAAAAAATGTTCTCATTTATGTGTAAATTTTGTTAACAAACTCATCTGCATAAATCACATTTCTTCCCAAGGATTTTATTGTGTAGTAGCTGCTTTTTCACTTAAGTTAGAACTTTAAAACAGCTTTCAAAATCAGCTTGAAAGTAAATTATAATGAAAATAAGATCAACACAATGAAACATTTTGATTTTGGCTTTAAAAAAGAGAGGAGAAAGAATCAAGACAATAAAGGGCACTAAGGCCAAGGAAATTGTTTAATACTTTTGTGTTGTTTATAAAATGTATAAAAGGTTATAAAACAGGTTGCTCCATCCTTGTGTGTTTTTTAGTAATTGAAATGTGTGATCTTTTTTTCTTGTTTAAGCATGCTTGAAGAACATAATGTGGAAAAAATTAAATCCTTCTATACATTCGTTCCTTGAGTCTTTAGATACAAGATTAACACAGAACAAGGTTTTTTGCCAGGTTGGTAAAGTTAGAAAAACTGTGGCTCAGGTTAGGACCTCGAAGAGTAAAGCTAATTCACGGGTATTGGGCTGGTCACAGACACAAGCAGCCAGTACAAGGCACAGCTGCTTTCTGATATTGCTGTTACTTGTCCAGCAGTTCGCTATTTCTGACTGTAGACAAAGGCCATAGAAATCTAAAATCATTTTGGTAATGACTTTTTTTGTTGACCTTAATATTCTGTGTTTCAGCAGTCTGGGATGGAAATGAGCACGCAGAATGCGTGTGACACCGCGACTGGCGCTCGTTGCTTCAGGTTTCAGTTAATCCTCTTCAGAGTGCTCTGAGTATTCAACAGAGAAGTTAATTTAAGATTATTTCCCCAGATCTCTTGGAATTATCAGTAAATTAGCCTATGTGCTGATTTCAAAGAGGGCAGTATCATTTGTCCAGTGCCTACTCAACAGTAGCAAAGGTAGATAATTAAAGAAAGTCACAGTTTCAGGTAGCTCTTCTCCTGATCAATAAATAAATAACGCATCCCTGAGTGGCAAAACCAGTCCTTCCTGGTAAACACAGCAGAATATACCTTTTCATGTACAACTTTACCGTGTCAAATGTAAAACGCTAATGTATAATACTGTGGTAAAAGCTGGAATTTCATGTTATTTTTACGTATGCATAATAATTTTTAGCTCTTTTGAATGTCTTAGTTTAGTAGCCAGTCTTTCTAGTCTAGAAATGCACACAAATTCATAATTGGCTTGTAAATGCTTTATTAGAAGCTCTACACTCATTTCCTCCATAGCCTTCAAAGATCTAGCATAATGACTATCTGGAATGAATTCTGCTCCTTGTTTTAGTAGCAGCTGCATCTGTGCACGGTTAAACTTAGCTGTTAAAGGTTACATAGTGGAATTACTTTTTCAATAACATAAAAATATAAGAATTTTTGCCAGTTCTGATTCAATGTCTCCTTCAGAAAACAGTTGTCCAAAATACCTGATCTGCAGAAAATCAACCCTATGTTTTTAAGCAAAAAACTATTTCACCTTGGCAAATCAGACTCAAAGCAAGTTGTGCAAAGCAAGTATTATAATAGTGGCCAGCCTGGGAAAAAATTCCACGTTGTCAGTCCTGTCTTTAGAGCTAACCATCATCAAAGGGTCGCTGGGTTGAATGTGAACATCTTTTGGTTGCTGTAGGAATTGCACAGTGGCTTTGCTGGTAATCTAGGCTTGGACATGAAAATTGAATTGTGTTACATGTGGATCATGGAATGTAGTATCTAAACACTGTAGCATTTTTTAAACTTTTATAAATGAAAATACCATCTAAATCAAAAACTGAATATATTTTTCTAAATTTTTCTTTATTTTTTTTTGCCAGCAAATATTGTGCTATGGTATGATGCAAGAGAATTCAATGTTAATTATGCTTATTTTATAACAAACTTATATGTGGTTTATACTGCTGAGTGCCTGGGATGGTGAGATCCTTGAGAAAATATTTAAACAAATGTACAACAGTCTGAAAATTCTGACAGTGTTGAATTGTAAATAATACAAAACTTTGACCACTATCACATGATTTTAGTCCCTCCATGCTTCATTATTGCCACTGTATTCCAAAGTTCTAAGTGATGTTAATGAGTTTTCTCATTGTTATATTTTTGTATTTTTCCTTTCAAGTGCTTCAAGTTCTCTGTAGCATTTTCTCCTTTTCTCTACAGTCATGTACTGTGCAAAAATGCATAGATCATTTCTATGTCCAAAATACACTGGCGTGAGAATACTGTGTAGAAGTTCTACCTTAAATCAACTGCAAGTTTAAATCCAGTTGCTTGAGATTCTAAAGAGACAAATAACAGTGGCAAGGCAAAAGACTGGTGAAAGACAGAATCTACTTCCTAAAATCTGTATTAAGAATCTATTAGTAGCCAAATTTTCAGAAGTGATGAGCTGTCACTGCTTTTTTAAAAATTCAGCCCTTTTGGGAAAAAGAAAAAAAGGAGTTATCTATATTTTTATTTTGAATTTTTATTTTGGATTCCACATATTTAAACAAAGATTCCTGAGGTTACATTCTAAATCTTGTGTTAGAGCATTTGGCTCTGAATATGTCTTTCCCAACAACTGTAAGAAAAATATCCTAGAAAAAAGACATTACACTACCTTTTTTCCTTTTTTTGCTGCCTTAGTATTTATTGATGGAAACAACTGTTGTTTTCCCCAACTGTGAGCATAATGGAGAATCCCATTTTTGCTGACCACAGAAAAATAAAGTGATTATATTATTTAATCAGTTTTATTTTATAGATGCTGTCCTTTTAAAAGTTGGAATGAAATTTATCTTTAGGGCAAAGCGAAACCTGTGCTAGCTCTCCTGAAGATATGCTTCAAGATTGGCTTCTCTGACAATTATCTGTTATTATGTTACACACAGCAATAAGAAAAGTGATTTAAACACTGCTCAGCTCTGCGTCATTTCTAGGACCTGCTGTGTCTTCTCTGAGCACAAAGAGTATCCAGTGCTGCACTGAGGTTTCCATGTCATGAGTGGTGATGAGCCTTCGGGAGAGTGTGAAAGAACAAAGTAGAAAACCAGTCATGAGGAAATGGACTTCTACTTATTTTTGGAAATACTTTGTTGAGGAGCAGAAGTGCAATAAAAAGAGAGGAGAGAATATCCCCTTTCTATATGTTTATCATTGTTGCCTGAGTCAACTTAAAATTTCCTTTTGTTCCTCAGTATGTGATCCAACTTCTAAAAGACCTCTAGTTTTTGATTTGCAATTGTCTGAGTTAAGACACAGTAAGAAAATAAAAGGCAGATGTCTCACACCTTAAGTCAGTCTCTAGAGTATTTCAGAGCTGTTCAGCCTATCCAAAGTTTGACCTTCCTTGGCAAAGCTTCTTAATTTTCCCACACCTGCAGCTTTGCTGTTTTTACTTTTGGGTTTTTTTTGTGTCTCACGATAAGCGTAGCTAAAACAAGCAATGCAGTGAGCATGAATAGAACACACAGTAGGCAATTTGGGGACTCATTCATCACCGATCAATAGAACTGCTAGGACAGTGGATGAGATAGAAAACAATTTGATTTATTATGTCCAGTGTAATAAAACATGATTTTTAAAGAAATTAAAACCACAAAACTAAAAACCTTTATCTTATTTATTAACTGCTGATAGAAGTAATAAATACATACTGCCATTTCTTTAAAAATATCAGTCAGCTGCGTCTGTAAAAGGTTATATATTTTCTCCACAGACATAAAAATGATGGATTTTCAAAAGGATTTAAAAAGTATTAATATTTTTACTATAAAGATGGTAATGCATACAATTAGTAAAGTGACTACATATACATATGAAAACACAGAAAGAGAGATTCCACGTGCTGCATATGGCAAAACTATTCGGTCTCTGTTCTTACGGAATAATTTCTGTCTCTTGCCATAAAAATGACGTTATGAAGTTACAGCATATAGCAACCTATATAATAATATTGGAAATTAATGGACTCTGAAATACGCATGTGGAAAACTGCAATAATGACTACCAGTGACTATAAACTTTTTTTTTAAAACAATGGTTCTTTACCTTTAATGATAAACTCATGTCCAGAACATTTTCCTCAAGACTTTAAAAATTCCAGAAAAGAGAAAGCATGAGTTTCACACCCCTCCCACAAGATTTTCACTTCATATTACACCTAATTTTGAAACAAGTTGTTGAAATATTGCAACAGTATTTCCCTAGTAATCTGAGCCAAATTTATAATTATTTTCTGAGTAAACTGGGGAACTGAAGACTCATCTTCTTCAAAGGTGTTTTGGATGAGCAGTGAAACTCAGCAGTAGAAACCAGTATGTGGAAAGCCAAAGAGGTATTCAGCCACAAAGAACAGACACTGTCACTAACGATATGCCTAGTTTGTGGTTTTAAGGAAAGACATATTACTTTTCATCAAAAATTATCTTTAAAAGGGGCTGTTTTGTTCTAGTATTTCAAAAGCAGCGAATTAAATTTTGCAGGAGGGAGAGAAATTCTCTGAAGACAGAGACCAATGCTGTGTACTAAAGCAAACAGATATGAAAAGAGATATAACCGCACTGTATCTGCCACATATAGTAAATGCAAATTATATTGTAGATTTATTTACTGCATAGAGAAATCTTAATGAATTTTGAACTTCTGCAATTTGTTTTCTCTTTAATTGGGAGTGGTGTCTGAGTAAACTTTGATGAAGTCTTTTAGCTGAAACTTCCCTGATATTTTCCAAGATGTACCAAGTTGTTAGTTTTTTAATACTAAAAATAAATACATTTGTAATTTTCCTTATTTGTCAGTTTAAGGCTATTTTGTTCTTTATTAGGTATTCCATAAAAAGACTGTAATTTATCAACATCTTCCACTTGATCGCTATCCTTTTTTTGTGAAGCGATTTTTTTAAAATTTACAGAAATGGTTTATTTTTGAATGAAAAATTCCAGATGATAAGAGTTAGCACAAAATATACATATGACTATAAACAGCTGTGACTGATATCTGTCATGGAAATCAGTCTCCACGAAGAAAAAATGGTTTTGGCTGATTTCCAGGGAAGATTTATCTTGGTAGTTGGTTGACAAGACTAAAAATCTTATGCTGCCTGTGAATGGATGCTCGAGTGTGTGTTTGCTGAGGTTTGTCCTGCACCCACTCTCCTCAGTGGTGCAGTAGTGAGAGTACTTCTCTCTCCAGCAATACAGAATCAAGTGGCAAACCCGAAAAAATGCACTTTGAGGTTGTTGGTACACGTGTACCAACAATCCATATATGATGCATTTGTAGAATGAAAATATCTTAAGCAGTCTACGTCCAAACATGTTAGGACATTGAAGATCTCAAGAAAATAAACTCTTGCAATGCTCATGGAGAAATATGACCTGTGGCTGCAGCTCAGGAACTTTTGGCTCATTCTTGGTGTTCAAATTAGTAGTTCACTTAACCTTTGAGGAAATATTGCTTTTTTTGATTATATTTGATTAGAAATCAGCTTTTTATAGAAACTAGAGAACACAGTTTACCTAAAGAGCCTTCCTAAATGACTCAGAAAAAGATCTCACTGCTTCAAAAAGACCTTAGAAAATAACTGAAGTTATTAAACTATGGTTTAATTTAACATGATGATGAGCAGGAACTTTTCCATGTCAATATTTTCATGAAATAGTAAAGTAGGGAGAAATATGACTGCTTCTTTCACTGTTATAATATATATAATAAAAGTGATGAAAAGAGAAATTGCAGGCTTCGTTATCTGCCATTTGTTTTTAATCCAATTTGGGTAAAAAAAAAATTCTGGAGCTTTTCACAGTCTGCATTCAGTGGAATCAAAACTCTCTGTAGTAAGAGCTCTGTGATCAGCATTCTCATTTAAAGTTTTGCGCTTGGTGAAACAATGTTTTCTGACAAGTTGTTTTCTGACATGATCTCTGTTATAGCTAGACCAGCTCCATGTGTTCTTTATTAGTACTTGCTAGACTCCTTCCACTCCTTTGACTCAAAAGACCACAGTATATGATAGAAGTGTCCTGCTATTAGGTCAAATACTGGTTAATGGTCCTTCCTTATAGAAGTCTCATCCAATTTACTTTGATTCGTCATTACTCTTTTGGGTTACTACCATGCATATCCTGAATACCCACCTATATTCAGAAAGCTTAAGAGCTGATTGAATTGTTTCATAGGCAGGAACTGCCTTCTGCTGAAAAGACATATCTTTATAAATGCTGTTGTATTTATAGTGATTTATTTTATGCATACTAGATATATCTAAAGCACATATACAATTACCAGAACTGAGAAGGCTTTAGAAATTCAGAGATAGCTATTTATAAAATAGAAGAAAGGATAGGAAATTCAATTTGAGTTACATGGAACTAGTTTTAGCCATTGTACAGCATTTTTTCCCCACTTTGATTTCACTATAAGCTAAGTAACAAGTTGCCTTAAGAAAACTAACAGATTTAATTTGTGATCAGAAATTTAGTGCTTCTTTTTTATTTCAGAATCCCTGAATTTTATTAATGGTTGATATAGATAAGAACATTAACGTTGGTAACAAAGGCCACACAAGTAAAACTTTAATTATGTACATTTTTACAGTACATCTCTCTTACATGTAAAATCATGTGATAGAGCGTATATTCAGTTAAATGACACATATGAACTGAAGATTGAATGTTATTTGTAGCATAACACACTCCAAATTTTTTTTTTTTGTGTGTAACAGAAAAAAACCCTGCACTCTGCCTACCTTATTGTTAACCAGTTTTCTACACATAGCATCTGTTTACATTAGTAATTTAATTGCTGTGATAATAAGCTCATTGATTTAGTATCTAAGGAAATAATCAGTCAGGACATCACATTTGTCTTGCTTTACTTGACAGCCTATCTTCTACACTGAATAGACAATGTCAATTCTTCCCATTGTTTCAGAGAAACGGCACAACACAAAACCCCAGAAAGACCTCTTCTCTTTGCCAGCTATTGCCATAAAAATGTTTGCTGCAGCTAACTGGTATTGGACAAATTTAATTTTAACAGTGGCACAAGGCCAGTACACTTTAGTGTAAGAAAATTGTATTTCTTTTGTTATTCAGACAGTATGACAGCCTTATCTTTCCCTTGACAGTTAAGCAGAAAAGGACTGTGAAATACTGAAACTGAAATAAAACAAAAATCCAAACTTTGGTTAAACTGTCTCACTAGGATTTTTTTTTTCCTGCTTCTAAGATTTTTATGAGAAAATATGTTAAAGAAAAAGTCTGCTTACTAGGAGTTAAAAAGCAATTTACAAGATTATAAGATATCTATGTACTTGGGTTGAATTCCTAAAATTACAGAGGAAAAAAAATCAGTCATGAGTGTTAAAATACAGAACAATCACAGGTTTATGATGGTTTTTCTCCTTTATCTTATTGACAGTGTTGCCTTAATACGTTCTTCTTGCTGCAACTTTGGATTTCATAAGCTTTCAAAAATCCATGGTTCATGATGAGTTCATGGGTTGAAATTGTAGAAGTTCAAGCTGTTTTGACCATGTGTGATCAAGTTACAGAGGGCAAAAGTCTGTCACCTCTATCCCTCTGCTGCCTACGAAGTCCAGTATTCACCAGGGGGCCTGTACCCAGCAGTGCTGAATGACTTCTGCCTAGAATTTGTTGTAGATGACCAAAGAGTAAGAGAAATCTCATTCCCCTGTGGAGGTGAATCTCTGCTCATCACTTTATAGACACAACAAACGAACTCATATTATATACATCATCAAATAATACTGCTCTATACTAATATACAAATAATACTGATACTGAAATAATACCGCTCATATAGCACCAGTATGTGACAGGAGAAGGGTTAATGGCTTCAAACTGAAAAAGACTAGATTTAGATTTTAGATATTAAGAAAAAATTTTTACTGTGATGATGATGATGAGGCACTGGAACCAGTTGCCCAGAGAATCTGTGGCTGCCCCATCCCTGGAAGTATTTAAGGACAGGTTGGATGGAGCTCTGATCGGCTTAGTCTAAGTGAAAGGTGTCCCTGCCCATGGCAGGAGTATTGGAACCGGATGATTTTAAGGTCCATTCCAACCCAGACCATTCTATGTTTCTATGACACCTTAAAAATACTGCCCTTAGTTACCACGTGCTTCACAGACAGTTAATCTCTAAACATTTTAGAGAGGAAGTGAAGAAGTACTCTTCCTCTTTAAAGGATAAGATTAAAAAATAAATTTGAAGTAATATATACCATGGTGTGCTCTCCAGGAAATGAACTGAAAAAGTAAATTTACCTCACTTCCCCTCAGCATCAGAAAAGATTCAGGTTTCCTTTCCTCTGCATAGCCTTTGTTTTAAATGAAAGTGGGAAGAAGACTTACATTGTGGAAGAGTCAGTAGAAATGAAGATATGCAAAACTGAGCCCTTATCATGGAGTGTTAATTACCTATGCGGTAGTTGTACTTACAAGATGAGAGCAACCAAAGACAGGTTGTTCTTTGTTTCCAAACCAGATGCAGGGTAGCAGAAGTGTGGCCTCACAGCTCATCTAAATTCTGAATTCCGGCAGGCTGACAGCTGCTCCTTTTCTGCTGATTAAGAAACACCAACAAACACTTTTTTTTCTTTTTTTTCCCTCCACAAAGATCTTCTTGGCTGCTCATATTTGTAAACTCAAAAATGGGCTCTTCCCACTCAGTGTTTTTAACTGTGATTACTGAAAAGGAGGTATTGTTAAATTGAAGAAGAGAGGCAAGGTTTGGATGAGATGTGCTAGGAGGTATAATGATATACCACACATTTACTGATGTATCACAAAAAATGACAATTACAATTGAACATTGTGCCATTTTTTTCCATAACTTTCCTGGACAGAAGCCTTGAAAAGTCTCTCCAAAATGAAGTCCTTTCTTGTCAGACAAATGAAGTCTATTCAGTTTTGGCCCCTTAGGGGATTGCTGGCAGAGTTCAGACCTGACACAGGTCCAGACCCCCTTCTGCTCCACATAAGGCAGAAAATCTGTGTTTCTGTTTTAATTTGCAGGATAGGATTCTAGGTGTCTTGGTGTTCTTCCACTTCTCAGAAAAAAAATATTCAAAAGGACATGCCCAAAAGAGGAAGTTTGAGTCTAGAGGAGGGCCACGAAGATGATCTGGGGGCTGGAGCACTTCTCCGATGACGACAGGCTGAGAGAGTTGGGATTGTTCAGCCTGGAGAAGGAAAGGCTCCAGGGAGACCTTAAAGCTGTCTTCCAGTACCTGAAGGGAGCCTACAAGAAAGCTGGAGAGGGACTTTGTACAAAAGCATGTAGGGGATAAGACAAGGAACAATGGCTTTAAACTGAGAGAAGGTTTATATTAGAGATAAGGAATAAATTCTCTAGTGCAAGGGTAGTGAGATACTTGAACAGGTGGCCCAGAGAAGCCCTGGATGCCCCATCCCTGGAAATGTTCAAGGCCAGGCTGGATGGGGCTTTGAGTAACCTCATCTAGTGGAAGGTTCTCTGTGGCAGAGGAGTTAGAATTAGATGATCTTTAAGGTCCCTTCCTACCCAAAATGTTTGTTCTATGACTCCATAAAATGTGGATGTTTATGGGCTTTACCTCAGGGTGGACAATGTGCTGCTGTGATTCTACTTGACATCTGGGAGAGATTTGGTAGGGTACCTTCATATCAAGGGTTGCACACCACTTGTATTTTTGAAGATGTATTTGTTCCAATCCCAGCTGAACATTTTTTTCCCTCTAATAGTAATTTCCTTTTGAAGGGAAATGAAGATTTGGCAACAGGTGAAGAAGTATTTTGTGTTTGTCACCATGCAATAAGCTTTCCCAGTACTCTTTCCTGGAGCTGGGTTATCTAGTTTGAGGCATATGCCCAAGCTATAAATTAACATCTGCTATATGCTTAGACTATGTATATTGAGGGCTTTTTTTTTATATACATGTGCATGAATACAAAAATATTGCTGTAATGTAAAAGAAACTATGGAGATGTCTAAAATAATGTAAGTATTTAATCAGAATTAAAGGTATTTATTTCAGTTTTAATGTTCTTCGTCAGGAAGATGTGCCTACTAAAAAAGCTTATTGAGATTCAAACAAGCTAGTCCTGAGATTCTGCAGCATACACACCAACAGCCTCAGAAACTGGGACTGGAACACGAGTTCTCTTCCTACCGGTTTGTACCTAACTAAAATGGTTGTTCTTCTTCCTGTGACAGGGGAGTTCAGAAGGTTGAATCAAAATAAAAGATGTACATCTGGATAACTGATAGTAGCTTAAACAGTAGTGAAATATGGCTAATGGGTACTAACCAAAGAGGATAGACGGCATCCGGATCCAATCCCCATCCTCTAAAGGCATCCACTCTGATTGCAAACAGGTTTTACCTAATGGTTTCCACACAGGGAAATTCTGGAGTGATATAAATTTTAACTTTTTTTTTTTTTAACCTGACCTTTCCTCTCAGAAAAAGAAAACTGGAATACTGGAATACTGGAAATGCACCTCTAGGAAGTGCAAACTGGGGAACACCTGTGGGAAAGCAAATCTTCACTGCAGAAAGATGAAGGTTCACTATACGAAGGGCCTGTGTTAAAGCTGCTTGTCTGCTGCTACCTGATCAGAAACACCGGACAAGAATAATAGGAGAGAAGATGAGAAAACAGTTTTCTCCTTCATTCTGAGATGAAAGATATTTTTCAGTTGGAGATTTATTGTGTCAGTCACACAGGTCATTAGTAATAAGTCACATTCATTTTATACTCACATCTGAGAATAACACCTCTCTATAGTTATGCCAAATTCTGCTTGCCTACTTTCCTCAGGGCAGGTGGGTTTTTCTGACTGTCAGCTGAGTATCATTGGTGGTTTCTATTATTACTAATCATCAGAAAAAATATTGGAGAGTAAGTATTGTGCTGTTTTGGAAAAGTTTTATGCTTCTCATATAAGCTTGTTAGAAACTGATTTGGAATTTACTCTTTCTTTTTCTTCCATTTCTTTCACATCCACCATTTTTGTGTAGTTCTCTTCCTCTTACTGTCTTTTACTCAGTTCTGCACTGCTCTGTGGGAAATAAATTTCCTGCAGATAAAGCAGAGGATTCAAGATATTCTAGGATGTTCTATATTAAATCAGGAGGCTCTGTGGTTAGTCTTGATAGAATATTACAAAAATTCTACATGCACGCTGCAGCTCTTACTTGTAGGTGGTTTTACACTTTGAGAACACTTTTTGAAAACTGTAGTCCTGGGAGATCAAATGACATGAAGATGATGGATTGTTGAGGATATCTTGAAATGAGCAGTGCCTGTTCCATTTATGAATGTAGCAATCTTCAAGGTTAGAAATGAAAGCTGAAAAATAAGTAGTTAAAGCTGTTTGAAGTAAAGGAACAGTTCTGAAATGGAGTTATGTATAAGCCGCTTCATATATCACCCTTTGTTATGGTGTAAAATTTGAGTGTAGGTGTGAGCAACCACTATAAATTGCCATGGAGATTAGTAATTCAGTCACTGAAGTCACACTGACTTGTGCAGGATCTGTTTGAGGTAAAATTAACAGCATCTTTGTATTTTATCTCCTTTGGTTAAAATCTATTAAAAATTGACATGCCACTACTTGTAAACTTCACTTTTAAAAGAAAATCGGACTGAGTGTTACTGGAGTTTGATACTTAAAGCTTCTGACCTTATGTCTTGTATCAATCAAACACTTCTGGGCTATCTCAAATGGCATTTTCCATCCCTACCTCTCCTGGCTGTCATGGAAACGCCATGCAACCTCTTATAAAGGTACGGTAATACTGTTGGGCCCAGCACAAATCACATTAACAGTGGAGCTGGAATCAACTTAGACATAATAATGGTTGTAGCTTAGGGAAATAGCCCTTTGCCTCTCTTCTAGACAGCTCCATGTCTGAGCACTTCCTGGGAAACCAGGTTCCATTTCCTGGAGGAAAGCCATCCTGAGGGATACCTGCAATTCTGCACTGAGGTGATGAAAATGGCAAGCATGAAATCCATGCATTACTGTTAGCTGGAGAGAAGTTTCCTCTCAGGTCTGTGATTTATGAATGACACTTAGCTTTTGCCATCCAATGCCTTTCTTCAAGGGTGCAAGTGCTCATGAAGAAATTACGGAGAGAGACAAAATGCTGCACCTCAGACATCTCATTCTCACAGAGCACAGAGAAGAGTCACTGCCTATCTCCAAACTTTCCTTACTCTTTCTTCCTCCCCCAAATGCCATCTTGATTGTCATCAGCAACAGGAGGAAAAATGAACGTCTGTACAGGGAGGCTTTATTTTATCTTCTTCTTCTGAGCTCTTTTTCCTTACAGATGTTCACTTTTTCTTTTGTTTGTTTCCTTTTTGGAGTTGTTAGGTTCTAGGGTTTGTTCCAGGAAAAAGAAAAAGAGAATAACAGATATCCTCGTCCCCTCTCATAGTGAAAACCCCACAGCTCTGTTCTTAACTGTCATTCCAGCAAAAATCCTGGAAATTTCTCTTTCACCCTCTCCTCCCATTTCTATTGAATGAAATGGCAGCAACTGCTCCACCATTAGGATCAATATCCAGGCCATTATGTTGGCAAAAGAAGCAGCAAATCACATTTACGTGGATTGTCAGATTCATTATTATAAGCAGATGGCAGTCCTTGCACTACAATGCAGCTGAGAAAAGACTGACATCATTTCAAATTAAAATCTATAATGCTAATACACATCTCTAACTCTTTGTACAGGCCTAAGTGCATTAATCTTCTGAATGATTTGCCAACGTGTGCACTGCTTTAGGTGTTTTCACTTGAGTGGAGCTAAAAGGAGAGCTTTTAACTGAGAATGGTTAACATTTATTCATACAGATTGATAAAAGTTAACATGCAATTTTCTTTACTAGTACCTCCCTAATAGGAATTAATGGGACATTTTGAAGAGAAAATGCCGAGTTCAGAAGGCCAGTTTAAGAAATGTGTTAACCACTGAAGAGAAAAATATGTTAGTAGCATGTCCCTTATATAAACTGCTTTTAAAATAATTACTCATTAAAAAAGCAGAGCATTTTCACACTGTGTTGTAAAATTGTTTAAGTATGAAAATAAATTTCATTTGTCAAATGTAGACAAAAAAAAGGAAATTTTTACGATCAGATGACAATCAAAATTTTGAAAAGTGAACATAAAATAAGTCTGTTCTTTTAATACATCTAAAGTGGAAGATGGTTCCCAAAAAAAAAGAAGTTTACATACTTCAGGAATGGTTATATCTGCAGTGTCTAAACAATATATCCTGTCATCATATTTCCTATAGAATGCTCTAAAATATCAGAATTTCATACACAGTTTTTAGGATGTGGAGGCTGATTCCTGCATTCTTCCACCTTTCTCCAGAAAGGATATATCTGAGAGAGAGTATCTTCTGGTGACTGAACTATGGACAGTGTGCTCTCAGGCTGCCTAACCATGAGAATGTAATGCTTTTGCTTCTAGAGAAATGTTTGCATCATTAGGGGCTGTTCTGGACTTTTTCTGCCTGCAAGTCTGATCCTGAATAATACCACACTGGAAGCTGTGTCATCACACTGTCTGTTCCAAGCTAAATAACTTTCCTTTTGGAAGGGCTTAATAGGTGAGTGGCATTTCACTGATGCAGCTGATTGGATCCATGGGGCAAACAAAATTCCTGTATTTTCCCTAAAGAAGATTGTTTTAAAACATCCAGATATACCACAAACCACGAACCTCTGGAATTCTCCCATCAAAAGCTCTATAAATATATATGCCATTGCAGAAAGGCTTAGCTTTGCCAAAGAAGTAACTGAAAAAATAAAGTTTGCTAAAATGTTTTGGCCAAACCCAGGTAGGATCTTCTGTGCCATTTATTGCTATCCAGAGATTGAATTTCAAGGGAAGCAGAGCCTTCAAATCTGCATTATGTGTTGTCTTCTCCCAGTATGTGCCAGTGCCATGTGCTAACATTAATTACTTACTTCTTTAAATGTATCATTGATTAGTTTTTCTGAATTCTTTTGTTATTAGCATGTCTGAAACCCAGTGTCTCTGTACTTAATTCATACTTGCTCACCTTTAATGACAAAAATTGTTTTCTTAATATTTTCTTGTTCCATTCATCTGATTCAGCATTAAAACCTAGTTTGGCTTGCCCAAACCAGTTGTTATGTGCAGTAATAGAAAATAACCTGTTTCACTAATATAAACAATATACAACAGCTTAATAATTTGTTTACCTAGAGATTTTTTTTTTGTTTTTGAGTAGGGATTGATTTGTATTACAAATAACAAATTTGAATAACAAGGTACTGGTAAAAAATGTAGTTTTTCTATTTGGGAAGTTGCTTTAAAACATACTGCATGGAGAGCTGCACAGCAAGATTCAGAAAAAGATAATGTAAAACAATTTAATTTTCCAAATTTTTTAAAGGAAATGTCATTCAAGAAAATTAAACTTGAAAGAAAGATATGTACCCAGTTGCAGCTATATGAGTCTGATCTTCCAGAAAAACTTACTGTTTCATGAAAAATTTTTTGTATTTGGAGGTTCCAGTTTATATGGATGTTGAAATTAACTGATTAACATAAGAACTTTACGTCAGCTTCAACATGTCAGCTTTAACTCTGTGACTATCAGAGAATAAATTAGTAAGAATTCTGTGAAACTAAAAATTCACCAATATTTTGATATGCTGAACAGGGCTCATAGTAATATTTGAATGTTTTAGATCCATTTTTTCGTAAAGTTCTCTACCAATTATTGAAGTCCTAAATGCTATGCACATCTTTCAGGTTTCTCTTTTAGGGATTACAGATAAAAACAGGTACATCCAGGGTGGTAAAATTTATGGTTCTGATTATTTAAAGTGCATGAGTTGCATCTGATATTTATTTAAGAATTTCTTTTCATAGCATAATATTTAAACTGCTTAATTAATGGATAATAGCAAGAGATGGGAAATGTGTAATTTAAAAATTAAAAAAAGCTCTTAAAAGTTTTGCAGAACATCTGGAACTTTTCCACAACACTCTTGAAATAATATACTCCAAGCCATAGATCCCATTACAACACATCTTGCATATGTACTACCACGACTACTCAATGAATTGATTTCTCATATGCGAATTGCATGGATTCATTAAGTACAGTACACACTAACATTCCTCACTCTGAGTTGATTAGTCAAGTTATTAACATCCAAAATACTGCTGCTGAATTAACAAATCTGAATAGAGATTTCCCTGAGATGTAGCTCCAGAGCTTATTTCAGAATATGGCATTTCCCCCAAGTGACTCTCAGTGACACAGTTTGAAAGCTGTAGTAGTTGGTTAGTAAACTGTAAATTAGTATTTTTTGAATACATGAAATAATAGACTATTTTTGATCAGTGGCTGAAGATATAAGAAGCATTTACGGGTTGTACATGACTCACATTCAATCTGAGCCCTAGAGTGTGCACTTCTTTCCCCACCCCCCTTTCCTTTGCCTGCACTGCAGTTTGTTTTACTGACTGAACACTTAAAGAGATATCTACTTAAGGATGTCAAAAGGTGTAGTAAATGGGAGGCAGGCCACTGGGAGACAAAAGAGGGAGGTCATTCCGCCTGACCTCCTCCTGTTTTTTCCCACTAAGAAAGCTGCTGCTCAGCTGACTTAAGATTGAGAAACAAGGCAGAAAAACAGCAAAAACAGTATTAACTCAACCTGTTTGGTACCGTCCTTTCTACTTGCAAAAGGTTTTTCTTCATGCTGGTCTCCTGTTGCAGTCATTCCCTTCAGAAATGCCACAGTATATTATTTCTTCTCTATTGTTCACCCTGCATGCTGGTTGTGTAAGAGAATGGAAATTCATTGATAAAGTCCTCTCTGACTTTTATTAGTTATATAGAGATTAGTTTCAATGATTCTCAGTAGCTGATGTTGTTGACGTTGCAAAGAGGATTTTTGTCTTTAGGTGATAAAATAAGGCTTCTGTAATTTCTTGTTGTGGCATTAAGGTATTGGGAAGGGAATCCCAACCTTTAACCTCACAGCTATATTGATGAGGTGCAAATTGATTTCTTGTGTGTATTCAATCTCTGAGCTGGGCAGGAGGGTCCCAAACATTCGGCCAGTAAACATTCAAGTGAGTGCAAGTGGATGTAATACTGAAGAGAAGCAACAAGTGTACTCCACTTGCAGGTATTGTGTACTTTCTCTCCCCCAATGCCTGGCAGATCAAGTCTACTTTGACAGCTCCTTGTTTTGCTAATCAGTAGAAATGAGGAATATCTTCTGCATTGGCATCCACTGTAACTAAAAGGCATTTCTGTTCTTCAGACAGCAGAGGTTTCACACCAACAAAGTGGAAGTTAGGCCTAAAAAAATACAGTCTAAAGAGATATTTCAAAGGCATTTGTACTTTATAGGTGCTTACTGCAAGTAATTTTCCTTCATCTACTGAAGCTCACTCTCAAAGCTGTGCATGATTTATTATGAACTTGTAGAGAAAGTAGTAATATAATTTACCCATAGAAGAAGGGAAGACAAGCTTGTGTCACACATTATCACACAAAATCATTTTAAAAGATCCATATAAGAGGAAAGAGTGTAATTTTTTAAAAAATTAAAATAAAATTGGCTTTTGATAAACATGCTTATTTACTACTTATTTACTACTTTTGCTACTTAAGGTTTACATTAAAAATATTTTACTCTCTTATCTTTTTCCTTTATTTAGATACAATTGAAAGCCACAGTTTTTAAATTATTAATCTTTCTGATGAGGCAATATATGCTGGGAAATAAAGGTTTGCAGTTTCACAGGTTAAGCACCTGGGAGGCAAGGCTGGAGAAAACACCAGTGAATGAGTGTAAGGCCTGACCAAACCTTGACAAGTGAATGATTTTGAGTGAGATACTTCTTGCTCCTGTGTTGTAATTACTCATTTTCTTTGGTGGAAATTACTCAGGCTATGTTAATTTGACTTATGTCAACATCTCTGAGAGGGAGTTCAAGTCCGTGATTCTGGGTTTATAAAGACACTAAAATTCTAGGATACAAAGTAGAAAGACTATCCACTGAAATTGGGAAAAAATAAAAAAGATGTTCACAGGGCATTTATAACCTAATTATATTTCGTGTCACAGGTATTAGTCTGAAAGGTTTGTTGTTTTGTTTGGCGTATGGTTTTTTTGGTTTTCGTCTTTTTTGCTTGGTTTGGTGGAATTTTTTGGTGTGTTTTTTGGTTTTTTTTAAATAAAGGCAGATAAATTCTTGGGAAATACCTAATTCATGATGTTCTGTAAATAGGACTTCTAATGCAAGCTTGCTTGCATATAACTGTGAAAAATAATAGCAAATAGGAAATGTTTGGAGTATAACTCTATCTTCATGAAGAAAATGAAACAAAATTTTAAACATAACCAAATCTACTTACATTCATTATCTGAAAATGTCAGTGATGTACCATTGCCAGTCCTTAGTTTCTCCCATCAGCTATACAGCTAAATAGCCCTCTTCCCCTTTTCTAAGCTTGGGGTCTTTCTATGATTTATTGTCTCATATATAATTTAAAAGAATGAATAGATGTATAGTATTTAAAACATTTTCTGAAAATCTCTGGAAAAAATTTAAAAAGCCCTAATGGCAAAACAATAGCAAGTCATAGGGACCCAATAAGACACTTCCTATTCTATTCCGTTGTGTTAACTTCAGAGTAAACATTTCCTTTTGTTCTTTTCCAGGGGCACGACATAGTTATTGATACTCTCTGCTGGTTCTACATCCATATAGAACATATCCACATAAGCAGCTGAAGAGGTGACTTTAAAAACCTGAGATTAGAATGGCACAAGAATTGGAATGTTTTAAACTATTCTCTGGAGGAGCAAGAAATATTTTAGCGCAGGAACACTCAAGACCCTGTACATGAATATGTGAACAGGATGAATCCGTTGTCCTTAATAATGTTTTGTGCAGCCATTTTGAAAGCAAACTTTGCCAACCACGAAAGGTAGAAAGTATCAATTGATCTTCATTTATTAATATGTTTCATTTAAAGAGTTTGCTTGTGATTTAAAAACCAAGCTCTTTTCATTGGGATCCTTAAATTTAGGGATGTCAGAGCATCCTCCAATGCAAGAAAAGTGCTCTTCTCAAATGGCAAGTAGTTTTTCACTGTTACTGATTCACTAGGTGTCCTCTGTCCAGTGGGGCAGCACAAGTGGGGGCGGCCTATTGGACAAAGAGCTCCAAATGAGGATGATAGATGTGCCTTAAAGCTAGCCATCTGTACTTACTTTCAAGGGTGCTGAACTAGTGATTTTTTTCACCACTTCCTCCTTTTTTCATTTCTCATCATACACATTTGCAAAAGTACAGAATCTCCAGTGAATGGCAAAGTGGGATGCGGACAAAGGTTTTCCTTACTCGGAAGGGATGAGCATGGTGTAGAGTGAAAAGTTCATTGTATGATGGATGAGCCAGCGAGTATGAAGGTCACTCTGTCAATGGTACACAAGAGAGGATTATGGGTGACAACAGCTCTAAAGGACTGGCAACTAAATTGTTTACAAAATGCAATAATAGAGAGTTGTAAGAAACTTCCCCAACTTTGTTATTGCAAAAAGATCGCCAGGACAAATAAGCTGAAATGTTTTTTTGATATCTTCAGGAACATTTCAAAAATAGGGAGAGATTGTTGCTTTGAAGACTAAGATCATCTGTTCCTTTTCAAATTAAATTATCACTAAGAGACAAAGAAGTCCCAGCTCAAAGCAACGAACACACCAGAACCCCACCATCCCACTCTGAAAAAAAATACCCCAATCAAACCACAAAATAAAATAAAGTTATATTATTTTTAACTAACACCCTGCCAGAAAGAAAACTAAAAAAAATTTGAAGAGTTTTACAAGATACTGCTGTGTGCTGAATGCAAATAAAGGACTCCTATTAAGGTTTAAATTGTGCAAGAATACTCTTATTCTGTTTAACAGATTATCTTTTAGAGTCAGTCAGTTAATGTTCTAATAAAAAATGACCGTAGGCACAGCTCCCGAAGTGACCCTCAAATGCCCCAGTACTTGCATACTTTATTTTCTGCCAGTTTAAAAAGAATATAAAATAACCTGAGGTTGTTATAAAATGTTAATCTCATTAACAATATAAACCCTAGTATTTAATTACCACTTTCTGCCATTTCTGACTTGTTTTTCTTTCAAATAAACACAGTTTTGGGATGTCTGAATGTTAAATTGGCTAAGATTGGAATACTGAAAGTGTAACATTTAATACTATAAAATTTCATTATGATTCAATCTTGTTCTAGAAATGCTTCCTTTGAAGTCCTTTATTTTGAAAAGCAATGTATCTTAAAAACTTGAGCAATTAATATATCAAATTTCTGTACAAATGTTTTCTTAAACAAAAGAACACATTTTTTTAAATAAAAAAGTCATCCTCAAGATATACACCATCTTTTCTCCAGCTAAACAGAAGCATATACGGAAATATTTCCAGCACCCACCAATGTGAGAATATGCCAGAAGCAATGGTTCCCGTCCATATCAAAGCAGTGTACTGGATAGTGTTTTTACACTGACTTTAAGCTGTGATAACAGGCCTTTTCAGATATGCCATTTCTTAAATAAGGCACCCTTCATTTAACCAAGTGTTCAGTATTGCCAAATCTATAAAGCTAAATTGCTTTTTTATAAGGTAGAACCTTACCTGTTGGATAAAGTATGTGCAGTGAGGCTTATAAATGCTCATAAAGGGAAAGTATGGATGGTAAAAGTATCCATTACCTTTTGGAAAAAGGATGATTATTTCAAAGAAAATGCCAGCAGTGGGAGACATATAATAATAATTTAGGAGGAAAAATAAAACTGACTTTTTCCCAGTACCACTGTTAATAATACAACTACTTCTTTTATATTAATTAAAAAGTGTTTCTTGCTTGCTATATATTTTTAGTTAGCAGCCAAGTATTTTGCACTTTATAGCAAAGACTGGACTTCAACCAAATTGGGAGCAAGTGTGCTGTGGAAAGCTATTGGGGGAAACTTTATAACATAGTGTCTATTAATGAAGGACAAATTAATTTAATAGATCTCCCTGTAAAACAACATCTGTTGGTAAATTGGCTAGTGGAATTGCTGTGGGTGAAATTCACTTTTGTGTACTGAAATGGCACAGTTAGACTTTTGAGTTCAGTTAGACTTTTTACCTACCAGTAAGATACAGATAAATGGCTCAAGTGCTTTTTTCTGAGAGACAGTACTACGCTTTCCTACGCTGGTGCAAGCACATAAAGAGATCTGAGGAAAAGAAAAAGCCAAATTTCTCCATTCCAAATCTCACCTTTGTATGAGCATTTGGAACTACTTCGTAATAGATAAATCAGCTTGCTTTGGTCTGAGGGGGACATTTGTGCCATTTACTGGTTCTCCAAATGAACTTGGTAGTATTTATTCTACATCAGTGCCCCTGAGGGGCTTTATTATGTAAGCCTGCTCAGATATGGACCTTTGCCAAGTACACCTGACTATGAAAGTGCGATTGTCTGTCCTGCTGATGGACAGTCTCCAGTAACTGCACTTCAGTAAGTACAGAAGATAGTGTTACATGACTATTTTAACATCTGAAGCACAATTAGTTGTCCATCTGGGATGGGGAGCAATGAGAAGATATTCAGGGATCCAAACAACAATTAAAAGCTCTCATTTCTAAGGTAATCTTCCAAAATTCCAGATTGGATCAGATTCTCTATCCCTTTTTGAGATTTGTCAGGATACAAAGATCCATTGTGATGAGCTAATCTAACTATGCAGAACAAAGACAATAGGACTGGTCAAAAAATCATTTCTCCGTGAATGAGAAAAAAACAATTTTAGGGAAAAAAAGTCCAGTCTCAATTTTCCTATCATGGAGAAATTCCCTTGATAATTTGAGATTTGTTAATTTTTCTTCCTGAATAGTTCTATTGGGTTTGCATGGCCAGGTTTGTAACTGGGGGGGGCTACGGGGGAAACATGAGTGGCTTCTGTGAGAAGCTTCTCACATCTGACAGAGCATAACTCATGCCAATATCACAAGCTTGAGCATGAAAACATCTTTTGTCTCCTCTACTTTTTTCCAAAGGCTAGCAAATTGGCACCATGTCATGTTCTTAAGCTGCTCACTAAGAATGATTTCTCTCTTGAANACCCTACCCTACCCTACCCTACCCTACCCTACCCATCTTCCCTTCCTTCCTTCATTTCAACTCCTGCCCATGGTGATGTCAAAATTTGGTGTAGATCAACTTATTAATGATATTTTTTTTTTCCTCTGACTGAGAAACTGTAGGGAAAGTAATCAACCTACAGAGGATGATACCAGAATACTTTCTTAAGCCAATAAGACTAAACTACTTAGGGAAAGCACTACTGGATTGCTTTGGACTTTTGCAGAAAATGTTACAGAAATTAAAGCATCCTCCTCAGTGAGCTCTCCCTTGTATAGGAAGTGTGAGCTGAATTAGGCTGGATTCAATGAGCCATGGTACTTTTCTTGGTGAACTTAAGTGTTTTGCAACTGGAATAGACATATCTTAGCACATTTATGAGTAGTGCTATGCAAAGACTTAAGTGTGGCTTCAGAGATCTCAGTGTCCCTCCAAGGACAGCGACATCTTAAAATTCAGTGATCTAGATTGTGTCTAAATAAAAATTTTTAGTGAGGAAAAGCAAAGCTTTAATTACAGTTTGCTGGAACTTCAGAAACAGAGTGGACATGTGATTCCTTATTTCAAGCAAATGTTTCCAGTGTAGGGTATTATAAGTTCACCAGTCATAGAACTAAATTGAGGGTTTGCATCACAAATTTGAGTAGATTACACCAATTTTAAGAAAATACTTCCAATTAAAAAAAATGAAGCACTTAAATACAATATTGCTTAAATTGAAGGATAAACTGAAAACAAAAGAAAATCTGGCATTTCAAATGGAATTTAATATAAAAATATTTTGGCTTGAAAACTGAAATTCATTCATTAATTTGTACCAGATAAAAACTCTCCTTGGGACATTCAGCAGTGCTAATGATAATTGAGTACTCAACTGGAAAAGCCTTCAGTATAGGTTGATGTAGTACAAATGTCAGGGGAGATTATAACTCTCTCAACTATGACAGAAATCTCCAGTCTGTTAAAGGTAGGAAGCTAGAGGGAATAAACCAGCACTAAATATCTTCATCGTATATGACGCTGAAAGTTCCTGTTACCACACTCAGAGTCTTCGTTTTACCTCGTCTCTTCTTTCAAAAGACCATTATGTTATTTCTCTTGGTGAAACAAATGATTTTGCAATGTTCTTTGTGTTAGTAGGTGTTCCTGCATTGTTTGTCTTTGCAGCACTCGAGGGGCTCAGATATTAAAGCTCCACATTCCCTCAAGCAGCAGGGATGCCCTGCCAGGGAGGAAGGGGTGGGGCGGGGCGGGCTGTGTAACCCCTCTTCCCTCGCAGTCCCTGTTGATGCTCTGTTGGGCAGTGCAGGGGGAAGATAATGCAGGGGGAAGATTGGCACCAGAGCGGGGACCCAGGAAACGGCAGTGAGCCACAAGCTGGCTTTAGTGGGTAGTTCCCCCTGTTACCTCAACCAGAACTTTACAATTTCCTATTGAGGAATCTTTTCAGGGTGTATTGACAGGAGTGGCAGACAGGGTAATGAAAGACAAATTCCATAACGCAAAAGGCAGAGGCGCTGACAATGAGATCAGAGAGCTGACCCCTGACCCAAGTCAGCATTTTCTTTTCTCTCCTTCTCTTTCCCTCTTTCTTTCTCAGTTTACTGTTTCAGGTTTGCTTATTATATGGAACAGTCTCAGTTGTGACCCTGATCCCATTATAGCTTTGGCTTTTCCCCTTCCCTCAAACAATTGTTTGGAAAATGGCCCCAACATTGTGGAAAAGATGCTGATAAGTAGAGAAAAGCGAAGTTAATGAGAAAAGTTTGGAGATGCTTGCAGTTTTTATCAAAAAGAATAAAAGGAAGAGTAATGTTTTCAGTGCTGGTGATAACTAGAACATTAGTGCAAACCTTCTCTGTGCGTTTATGTAAGTTTGTGTGTGGTGTTTGTGCGTGATGAAGTCCTTCTGACAGCCACATAGGACAAGCACTGTCATTTCTTTTCCTATAATTACTTAAGACTTCAAGACAATGCCAAGATGTGAAAGATGTCTATGTTGTAATTTTTCAAGTGCTTTTCCTCTTTTTTACCCTTTTCCTACAGAAACACATTCATTAGTTAAAATAATTAATGCTTTACCCTAGGGGTGGCAAGACTGGAATTCTACTGAATACTAGACATCTCACTTCTGAGGTACATAGCTTCTTTAGTCCTATATTCTTTTAGGATATACTGTCTCACCACCAGTTGTGGTGACATTTTCACACTTTAAACATCTAGAAAGATCTCCACTTTAAAGTCTGAATAATGGTTAGTAGAAATAGCCCAGGTATGCAAAGCATAAAGATCCTTTTCAAAACTTTTATTTATCATCTCCAGAAGGTTTCCTTACTTTTGGGGGCCTCTTCCACACTGTGTGAGATATTTCTGTTGTACTGCATCAGTCTCACTGATATTCAGCTAGTTCCATCTTCTCTCAATAATTTTAAACTTCCAATTTCATGGGTGCACTGAGGACCATATCATCAAAAAATCAAAAGAATTGTTTGTGCTTGTGGAACAGAAGCCCTATTTGTCTTATCTATTTGTCTTAGAAATAAAAAAAAAATTACACTATTAGATATATGCCTATTTATTCCTCAAGAATGTAGTGTTTTAACAACCACAAACTACAAGGTACTTAAAGCCAAACAGGTAGGGATGGAGAATAAAAAATTCCAATGTTAAGAACCTTCAAGTCGTTTCTTTCACAAGGTCATCAAGTTGCGAGAGTTTGGGTGCTAAGGCAAGGTTGTGCTGATGAGAAATAAACCTTTTGTTTGACAAATAGAACTGGAAAAACATTGCCTACTGTCTTTATTAAAAATACCCTCTGCCATTATTGGTCTGAGCCTTGAAGAATGCAATTGCAAGACATGCTGTGTTAGCTGCAGTGCTGTTCATAGCAATAATTTAATTGTAGACAAGCAAGAGCGGTACCCCAAAATTTTAGGTTCTATTAACCTGTAAATGAAAATATAGGCTCCTCTCAGGAAAAGATATAAGGAAAATAGAAATAAAAATTTCTGAAGTTTATTGACATGTTTTATAAGCATAAAGGTAGCAGTGTTTTAACTAAATCACTCCAAACCTGCTAATAGTTAATAAAATACTTATGGGAAGATTTTGTTCTTTGTAAAACTTTATTACACTACATTATTACAGACTAAATAGAAGGAGCTTGAAGAGTCATCTAAATCTAACCTTTCTCTGTCTCTTCCCCTAGCTTATTGTGCTATTAGCAATAAGTTGAATACGGAAAATATTCTTTCTTAAAGCAATATATCCCCTTGGGAGCAATTTTGTTCTCTGACCAATAGATATTTTTCTTTCTCTTACAGGACATTTATCAGTTTAAGCATGTTTTGCCTCTTTTGCAAAGGACCACAAATCAAATCAAATATCACAAAGTACCTAGGGATTACCTATGCCTCATGCTCAACCTTATTATAGGTACTATCTCTTACACCAACATATCCCATGTGAAAGTAGCCCTATTAGTATTCTCCACTAATGCTTTAAAGCAGGTCATTGGATAAGGGAATAAAGATAGAACCTTTAAATTATTAATAATAAAAAAAAGTCTCCTATATCATATCAATTCAGGGAAAAAAAAGCAATTTGCTACGGTGGAATAGGCATTAATTGAAAGGTTGACCTTCATTCAGCACAGCTTAGACAAGATCAGCAGAGTGGAGGCACTGGCGGACTGCAGATCTCCAGAGGGTTTCCAGCTTCTTGTTGTGATGCTTTGGATGAGGCTTTGCATTCTGCCTCACTTCAGGGACTTGTTAAACTGCTGAAATTTGTGAAGTGAGGAAAAGAGCACTATTTGTACACAGGCTTCTGGCATGTTTCAAAATATGGGGCCAGCAGGGTCATACCTTTCAGCATCGACCTATGAGCTTGCCTGCCTCACATTCCCAAAGCATCATTCAGAATGGGGAGCCATGTGTGCGTACTAGGATTCTTCTACTTAAGACACTATGGCACCTAATTTGGATTTTCTATTGATTTGGTTTCATCAAATTGAACAGGTAAGCATATTGGCCAGTGTTTATTGCAGGTGCTGGCAATCACCAGTGGACTATGAAACCAGACAAAATTGTACTTTCCTAAACATATTTTTCCTGGGAGACTAGATGTTCCAAATGGCGCTTCTGAAAGTGGCACAGTTTTTTTCCAAAGAAGAGAAGAAATATCTATGTGATTTTATCATTGTTTAAGGAAGCTGAAAATAGTAGTAAAATAAAAGTTTTGTTGAAAGTCTTCAGAAATGATGAAGCACATGCTCCAAATCTGGAGCATATTTCTGTGTGTCATCTCTAAAATCAAAAAGTTTTTCAATCCGTGTTTTCAAATTAACCAGTGGTGGCTTCCCCTCAATGAAGTCTTCTAACTAATCAGAGTCAGATTTAAAGAGTTATTTTTAGATTCTGCACCTCTCGAGAAAAGAGATTCTCCAGCTAATGTCAACCAAGGAAACAGCAGAGCTCCAGCTGATTGACAGAACCTGTCCTGCTGCTATGCCATATTACAAGAAGACTAAATATAGGGTTCCTCAATATTACTTTTCTGTTTGAAGCAGATTGTGGCTAGCAAAATTGGAGCAAGGAAGAATGAGAATATATTCAGTGTGGCAGACAGTGTTCAAATAGCCCATGAAAAGAAAACCTGTTCCTTTGCTCATACAGGTTTCAGTCACTTGCCTCATTTTTCCCAGGTCATACATCACTGGGGACAAAAATTCAAAACCAAACCAACAACAACATCAACAGACAAAACAAAAAACCCCAAACAAACAAAAAATCCCCCCCCCCAAAAAAACCCCACCCCACTCCTCTCTGCAAAGTGATTACAAACCCGCACAGATCAAACTTTAATTTAACTATGCATGGCAATGAAAAAACGGCTACATTCTGGATTGTTTGGGGACAGGTTTACTACCACTGAACAGAATTCTGGAAATCAAGATGATAGCATTTACTAAATGTCAGACAATCCCCACTGCATACAAAGTTGAAATAGAGGATTCATGAAAATATTCTTCACACTGCTGTCAAGATCACAGAATTAGGTGATCTGTTCATTTCTTTGATGTCCTGTCATTGCTAGTTTGTGGTATGACATCATAATACAAGTGGGAAAGGAAATAAGCTAATTTTGAAAGCTGAAGGAAAAATAATGAATTAAAACTGTGGGAAATGGGACAGTTCAGGCTTCTGTGCTATTTCTGGAAGCACAATAGTGAGCAGTAGATACTTTTTGAAATACTTTGTTTCCATTGTTCTGACTTTCTAGAAAATAAGTGCTTTTTAAAGTCAAAAAACCTCTATGGCTTACTTCTCTCATTTGCTGGGAAAGTTGAAGTGAGTGAAAAGATAAAGCACTGTATGGCTTAAATATCACTGAATTCTGCAAAAGTCAGAGGGTCCTTAGAAATGCAATTTATGAAACCAATTCGTTATATTTTTAGTGTTCTTTTGTAGTACAGAATTAGGATGAAACACAGATGAGCTCAGACATGCAACAATATAGCAGAGCAGAAAAATATAAGTTAAACTGGAGCTGCTGTGATCAACCTCAAAATGCAGATAGTGATAGTCCACTGCGGGAATTGCAGCCAAAGACAATGCCTCTTTGTGGGTGGGTGTGTGTGTGTACTCTTCAGGTAGAGTGGGAAGTGTAATTTTTGCTAATTCGTTAAAAGTCTAGAATCGTCACGATTACTCTTTGAGGTATTAAGTAGCAAAAAGTAAGGCAGAAACCTACTTCTCCTTTTGCCAACTCTATTCTTTTCCTGTTACAAGGTATTTTTCTAACAATGCTCTTTATGAGTCTTTCATCTAAGGCTCTACAGGGGAGACAGATTATCATCCCTGCATTCCTCCAGAAATGGTTCTGCAAAAGGGAGAACCAGAGTCATTGATCCTACTTCTATATATACTGTGAAAAGGCACAAAGATTATCTGCATGGCACTGAACACAGAGAAGGACAAAGGAGGATCAGTTGACGCTTGTTCCTTATGCTTTCTTCTGTGTTGCAGCGTACAGGAAAGATATCATCACTGGAGATGATTGGATCCATAGGACATATCTTCCTCAGCCCTATAATCGGGGGGAAAATCAAGGAAAAGCTAGCCAGAAACTGCAAGAGTTTTACTGACTTCCTAAGTGCTCAATATATATACACCACAATTTGGCCTAGCACTTCTCCTGCATTGTTTGTCTGTTTGCCCACACCCTCATCCAATGTCAAGCAAGTTGTTATATCTCATGAGTGGTGAAAATTTTTATTATAACTATATTTTTAACTGAAAAAAATAAGGAGTTGCATTCATAGTGCACACTGAAAACATTTTTTTTTTAAATTTTGTCTCATTATTTCAAAATGCTTATAACTTTCTGAAAGATACTAGCAGTCTTCCAGTCTTCTTTTTCAATAGAAAAGGTGGGAAAAACTTGCTTTTTGCATAAAATTGGTTGAGAAATTCTTGAAGTATAGTTTGTAAACCAATTTCTCATCTCTACTTTCTAGGTAAAATTTTTTACGCATTCCTATCACAAACACTTTCTGAATCAGGAAAATAATTGCCCTAAGTTGCTAGTGGCATTTAATTAGTGGATCATGGTTATTAAGTTACCTGTGACAGAAAGAAATTAAGCCTGTCCTAAGTGTCTGTTTATTTACTCAACAGTACAACAACATTTTCTCTGCTCTAAGTTCTTTGCTGTCTTTTACCTTGGGTCACCCATCAGAACACATGGAGTTTTTCCTGAAAACCATGCCTGCATAAAGCATGGTACACAAAACTGTTTTGTAGAGCCAATCAGGAGGCCTTTTTAACAGCTCTGTGCAATAATGTTTTGTGTTGCCTTTATGGTAATCCATACCCTATAACAGTGATAAACTCTAATGTCAATTAAATTTTTGTCTTTGCAATAAGCATTTAGGATTAGTAAGACGTAATAAGATAAGTGCTCCTAGATTAAAAAAAAGTGAAATAATCATTTCTTCTGCAGCAAACTGTTTCTTTCACTCCCTTTTTTTTCATGTCCGCAAACCAGAAATGAAAGTGCATGTATTCCCTTTGCGGAATTGCAAAGATATTCTTCATAGTACTCTATGCAAATATAGCTTAAAAGAGCCTGATAATATGAATAAAACTTGCATAGATGTGAGCACAGTCACTGTTAATTTAACAGGACTATTCGTGTGCAACTCTTTCTTACATAAATAAAACTTGCGCTGTGAGTTCTGAAGTCTTATGCTAAATGAAATAAATTAACAATTTCTCTTCAACATATCAGGACAATTAAGAGCAGACACTACCTGGGAAACCAACAAAATCCTCCTGTCCATTCCTATTTGGCCTTCTGCTGCCCTGCAGGCTACACTGTCAGCTCTGTGCTCATTCATGTACCACTGTTCAGGTACCACTGGGCGGGAGGAGATGCAGGACCCCAGCAGGCTGTACAGATCACTATACAGACCTTCCAGAAGCTCCACTGCTGCTTCTGGGAAATTATTGAATGGAATAATAGAATCAGAGAATGGTTTGTGTTAGAAGGGACCTTAGAGATCACCTAATTCCATTCATTATGACCAACAGAAACAGGAAGGAAGAGCCCACAGCTACTAATCCACCTGACTAACCTTCCAGCTTAGTATAGGAACTAACATTTAGGTGGGCCCAGGTAGCATGTATTTTATCTAACATTATTCCTTTCAGTTTCATTCTGTGACATCCCAGCTACCTAAACCTCTGCCTTCAGCTGTATAGTCCTACCCTACTGTCTTTTCGGTAAAACTCCACAAAACTGCCTACATTTATCCAAGGTGCCAGTTTTAGGAGGGTACTGTCTGTGTGGTCTTCAAGAGAGAGGTGGCTTCCTTTAGAGAACATGCATTCTGAAGCCTGCAGACTCCCACAGCTCCTACTGACCCATCTGATGCTATCCTCACTCCTTTGGCTGTACAACTCACCTATACTTGCAAATAAAATGCCCAACACCTTTTCCCTGATCTAGAGTGTGGGTGGCACACTGCCCCTTTATACAAGCAAACTCTCTTCTTGCTGCAAAGAAGGCAGTCTCATATATCATGCTTACCATCCTTGGTCAGCTGCAGAAGTCAGCTCCAAATGTGTCTGGGAGGATGCCATTTGCACTGACTGTGCAACTGTGACAGGACTCTGTCAGGCAGGCTGCAGTAAAATTGCACGGACAGCTGCTCATCTAAGCTTAGCACCAAAGCATTTTACTATCATCTAGTCCTCTCTCAACATGACCATTCCCCCCATATATATGGGGACCCAAGACTACATTTTCCTGTGTTTCTACGGTGTCATTTTCCATCTCACATGAAAACATCATATGAGATGAGGTGGCTATTATTAGAGCTTGATAAACCAGAGGAGGTAGACATGTTCCATTTAAATTGAAGCCAGATTGTGAAGCCCTTACTTCATGTTGGTAAGTCATTACATGGCTGGTTGTGTGCTGGCTTCAGCCTATTGGCAGTTCCCAAGCCTTGGGAATACTGCCCAGTGCTTAAAAACTCACATTAAAAAAAAAAAAAAGAGAAAAAAAAAAAGATATAAATATTACAGATTTCAGGGTTCTTTCCCTAATGAACCACTGTTAGTTAGGCTTTTTTGAGTTTCATCAAGGAAGATCCTAAATTACTATTTTAGATCAGCATCTCTTTTTGGCCCTAATTTTCCTTCATTCCTCTTTCACTGTCTTTTGAAGTTTCATGAGGCAAGATCTGCATTTAACCTGCGGTTCTTCCCAGCCCCACAATATACTTTATAAATCTTTGAGTCTCTCATACTGTGTTCCCTACTGTAAAGAATAAAGTGGAAATTGACTTCTGCAGAGGCCATTACCAAGATTTATTGATCTGAAAGGATAACATTTTCTTAGTCAAAACTGAAGCTAAACATGAAGGGAAGAGACTAAACATATTTGGTCCTGTGAGCTTTTTATTGCTGAGGTGCCAGGACCTTATTTCCGTTTTGGAATAATGTATTCTCTTTCTTTTTTATTTTTTTGAGCTCACAGAAAATGTCTGTATTTGTTTCCATGTTGTAGTTCAAAGCCTTTCTTTTTAAATTTTAGTAAGGACACTTCTCTGCAGGCTTTCCCTGAGGTCTGAAGTGGGTTTGTTGTTCCTGAAATCTCTGCAGCAGTTCTTTTTAATATCATGCCAGCTTGGAATTAAATTGCTTTTCACCTCTGGCATCTGTGACATGAAAAATATACATTTCTGTATTCTGAAAATAAGAGACAGTTAGTATTTTGACATTTAATGAGTCTAGACGTACCAGTTAGGCAGACTCAAATCTTTACAGTAGTGGCTTTTCAGTGTGTCTTTTTAAAACTATTTTTAATGCTTCCAAATGGTGTAATTAAATATGCTTTAGAAACGTGATTTTTGTATTTTTGTAGCTTTTTTCAGTCATATATTTTTCAGAGAGGTTAAGAGTTGTTTGAAATGCCTTAAGTAGATCTGTATGTATGGCATCCCATTTGTGAAACATTTGATAGTAGTTAAAACTTAATTTGTGATTTTTCCTTGAAATATCTAAACTAAACCTAAGTTCCATTGTATGGAACATTTAGGTGTCCAAATGTAGGTGTAAGCAATAGTGTAATAGCAAAAAGAAGCATAATATACATTATTTTGGGGATAGTGGTAATCAATCTTTTTTTTTTTTGGATAAGCAGATTGTCAAACTGCCATTTGAAACTTCTTAGAAAAACCTTATTGATCATAACTCTAGTTTGCTCATATTTATAGCCAGCTAGATCTTGAATGCCTGAGTTGTCGAAAAGCTTCTTTGCCTCTTCCATAATTTATTAAGTGCTCTTTATCTATCTGCTCCTCTGATTTGTGCTCATCAGCCCTTGCTACCAGTTCCCTAACCTAAGCACCCTCTCCTTTTTCTTCTAAGACACATGGGCATAACTTTCCTCACATTTTTGGCATATGTAAAGGCCAGAAATCAGCAGCTTGGGTGTACTTCAGGGCTCCTTTGACTTTGAAAGGTCTCTGTACAGCAGTCCATTTCCACGGATCTGGTAAGACTGGAAGACACCACTGTGGCCGTGCCGAGCCGCACTGAAGTAATTATGTTGAGTTGCTCCACTTGCAAATTTATTTCATTTAATTCTGCTGGTTTCACTTATAAATCCAAAGTGGCATAAAATCTTTGTTACTGCAAATTAAATTATCCCAATTTTAGGAACAAACTGTTCTTTCGAATTTCAAAGTATGGGAAAAGATCTATTTTGTGAAAACTGTTTTTTAATACACACTCATCAGTGTAATGAATTAGTGGTAAGAAGATTCTATGATTCATAAAACTAACCAACTATGTGCATGGACAGGGTGAAATACTAAAGCCTTATAACACAGGCTTCCTAACAGGTGGTCTTGGTATTATTTTTCCCAACCCCGAGTGTAAAAGTCTCTTGATGGAAAGGGAATTGTTAAGAGTGTTGCAATGCTTCAGGAAAGAAATACACCAGTTCACCTTCTTTAGCACAGTACATATTTACGCCTTGAAAGTTTCCCTTGTACTTCTCAACCTCTTTCAAACATTTATAGGCTTCCCTTCCATGAAATGATAGGTGTAATTACGCTTACTGACTTCTCTGTTTCAGGAGCGCTTCACTCTCTGTCTTGGCCTGTTCAACCACAGGCAGCAAGAACTGTTGGAAGGAAAAAACCTTGTGTTTTAGAACAGTCCTCTTTGAGACATACCTTTAAATTCCTTTATTGACATGTTCTTCTCAATCAGCGACAAAGGAGGAAAAAAGAGTCTAATGGTTAAATACAGATGTAAATATTTTTTCTTTGCTCTTGGAGGAACCGGAACTTCTTCCAGGCATTGAAACAATCAATGGCATTAGACATCCTCCTTGGAAGACATAAGCTGCTGCCATTTGCTTTTTCTAATATCTCAAAACATCTTTGGGTCCTTCTGTGATGAGAGGACTGTGCATTGTCCCCTTTGAGAAGTGCTGCTGTAGGAGCAGTAACAGAAATCTCCAGTGCAGAGAAGCTCAGTGCAGTTGGAAGCCTCAGAACAATGGGTTTCTCTTAGCAAGATGAAGGGTTTAACCTGTAGTTCTAGCCCACGGATACCCTAGGAATTATATTTACTAAGAATACATTAGTGTTTTGAACTAAAAAACAAAACAAAACAAAACACAAGAGGAAGAAACCCCCAGTATGTAAAGGTGGAGATCATGTACTGGAGGTAACATCCATGTGAGAAGGCACTTCGATACTTGAAATTCTGGGGTAAAATCGTGAAAGTGTGTCTTCATATGCAGTACTTGAATCATTGGAACACTCATGGAAGGAAAATAACCTCATTTGTGATTGCCTGTATCAATCACAGATGTTTGTAAAGTCGTGGAAGTGTGGGAATGTAGTCAGCAAAGTCAAAGAAAATTCAGACTCTAAAAGGAACAGATTTACACTTTGATTAGGTCATCAAGTAACATTCAAGAATGACTGTCACCATTTTCACAAAGCTTGTAGAAGACACTTGCTCCTACAGAGCACAAACCAGAAAATCATCATGTTATCTGGTATGCAGCTATAATATTTCCATGTTTCAGGAACTAACAATGAGAAATGCATATTTTTTCCACGTTTCCAGCATGTTATTTACATAATATTAAGTTGTTTACATTATCCTCATACACTTCTGTAATATCACTTTTATACAATGATGATCACCTTATTTTACAATGTCTAATTTTATTTTGCAATGTCTAACATTGAGAGCTTTAAAAATATTTCTATTTTTGAATAAGGAAAAGTCATGCTTTATAAGTTCTAGAACTTTATGGTAGAAATCAATAATGAAGGACAAGCTATCTAAAAAATTTGTTTTATGAATTGATTTAAGCCTTATAAATTACACTCCACCAAATTTTAATCCCTTCCTTTCCTCTTTTTAGAAGCCAAAGAAACCCTCAATTTAAAAAGAATTGCAGAATTATTTATTTACACAAGTTATATATTTAATTTGATACATTTTTTTTCTTAAGTTTATTGTATAAAAATGAGCTGTACCAAGTTGGTGACTTTGAGGTCAATAAGCGACAAGTTTTGAAGACAGGATTATTTAATTTCATTAATTCATCATTAGACTAAGTCTTTCAAAATTCCTCTTTTTCAAGAAGTTAAAATGTCAAATATTACATAATTTCCATCCATTGTTGTTTAAAGTTCTATATGGTACTTATAGCTGCAACTTCATGAAATTAATTTTGTGCTATATCCAAACTTTTTAAAATACATACACGGATTTACTTTTGATACTAAAAAGAGCTTATCTTTTAGTAAACACTCGTACTACAAAGGCGTTGAATCTGAGCATATATATTCATGGTACAGATGGAAGAAATTTTACTGCCAATGTACTATGCTGATTATTTATTTAAAATTTTAAATGTAGATTTCTCTGGGTGATATTATATTTTTATATTTATTATTAAGTATGTATTTATTAATGTAGACATATTCATAAGTATATATTTATAATATCTATAAGTATATATTATATAAGTATACATATATATTATATAAGTATATATTTATAATATATAGTTATTATAGTTTTATTTTAATAGTTTTATTTTTCACCATACATTTTCCTTTGGAGGAGTAGAGTTTTTCAGACAACAGGTGAACACATTTGACAATCCTATCCTGTAATTTTGTATTTCCTTTATTAAACATGTGGATTCTGAATTTCTCACTGTCCCTTATACCTCTTCTTTTCTGTCAAGAGGTTAAGATGGATTTTGCAGAAGTAATAATGAGAAAATGATCTGTAGATGATTAAACAGGAGTAAAGTGAAGCACAGTGATGTTTTCAGAGGTAATGTCATGAAACAATCTAGGAAGCTCAGAAGAGCAGCAGCAAAACTTCCTGGGAAGCCTCAATTGTGCTCTCAAAACACCCTCCATTCTGTGTAAACTTCCACAGATGTGTTGCTTCCTGACATTTTAGTTGTTTTGATTTTTTTTTTTATAAGCTTTTTATCCTTGTCAAAAATTTCAGAATAATGCTGCATGTTATCTATTCAATATATAGAGAAATTACAATTAGCACTGAAGAAGGAGTATGAGGAGCATAGGTTAAACAATGAAAAAGAATTTCAGCTCTGTGACCCTTGCTGAGAGGGAAAATGTGCAGCATATTAATAAATTATACATATGTCTCTATGTATATGAAGACTATGTACAAATGAGGGAAAGCTGAGGGTATGACAGAAAGTGGAGTGGATCTCAAAAAAATGTAAAACGTTTATTTCACTCTTCTAAGAAAGGACAGAGAGACAGAATCACTCTATAAACTTACTGTTAAAAGTTTATTTTCTTTTAAAACATTGTTGATTAAAGAGTATAGAACCAAGGTGTTTATAATAAAAGTGATAGGTTTTGACTCTGTACCTGTCATGTACTTCCATAAAAGAAGGTGGCATTTCCCCAAATGAATACTAGAACAGAATTTGGAAGACTTAGGGGAAAAAATCTCTTTACAGCCACAACCCAAAGTCTGTGGAGAAAAAGGAGGGTGAAAATATATTTTTTATGAAAAACTTGTTTTATATAAAAGTTGACAGGCTGAGAAATTAATAGAGGCAGTTGAAGCCAAGAGAAACAAATCAGGGCTAATGATAGGCTTGTTGAAATTATGTCTGGTTACTTTGAGCACCTCTAAAATTAGCATATGGAGCCTTTTCAATTTAGGCCAGCTCTACTGAAACAACTTGTTTACTCCTGAGGTTCTTACTTAAAAGTGCAGTGAAATTAAGACTACTTGCAAATTTCTTCTTTCTTCTTTTAATTTGCTTGAATAAAGTGTATCATTTCTGCCTAGGCTCATGTTAAAACAGCTTTTGTAAAATGTAATATCCTCACTAAGACATTCTTGAAAATTATCATAAAGAAACTATGTCTGTGAGGAAATTTAAATAAAAGATACAATGAGGGCTCCTAGGACTTCATACATAGAGTTTATAATTAATATGAGGGTTTGAAAAAAAGTGAATGCCATACACAACTGTAGAGATTTTTACCAGTAACAACTGGTAATTTCAGCTACAGCTGTAATGCATAAGTATAGTAGATGTGTGGGGGTTAAAATGAATTTATTTTCTCATAAGTAATTTTGGTTTAAGTCAAAATTGTTTTGTAGTAAGCTTATTTGAGCTTCTCATTTAAAGAATCTCGTAGCTCCACTACAAATGTCAGAAAAGCTTGCTAGAGGACAAAAAACTCAGAAGGGAATATTGTCTTCTGATAGACCCTTGGATGACAAAGCAAGATACTGAAGGAAGAAAAAGGAACTACTGCAGTTCTTACCACTAACATAAATTCAACTGCATGGAGAAACACAGAGAATGTGTGTGCGCTTAATGAAATTAGATAATTGTTTTCTGTGTGAGTATTGATTATATATAGAGGTACAAGGTCAATGTCCTGGAAACAAATTAGTATCTGTGAACTGTGTCACATGGACAGTACTTGGATACTTACAGTATTACTTGCCCAGGCACTGAACTGCTTATACAAATGAATGCTCTCAGACTGCGCCTCATTGGGATTAGAAGCAGAGAAGGGCCCTATTAGCTGTATTGTATGATGGCTTCTCAACCTTCTTTGCTGCCACTTGAGAAATAAGATGAAACCAATTGCCTTCTCCATGTACTGCAACTGCCTGAGTGACAGGAATGCAATAAAAATCCATAGCTATAAAAATTGGCTAAATAGGCTGCTACTATGGCTTATCGCTTGTTTGGAACATTAAAATGAAAGTCATTTAAAACGTTGGAATTTCTCTTTGAAATACACTAATTGAAAAACCTTCTGAAAGTTTACCCCTGTTGCTTGATTTTATAACAGTCAAGAGTAGTTTCTGGTATGAAAGATTATGTTAATAGTGTCGTAACATTCTGATCCATGCAGATTTGTAGAGCCCATGGGCTTGATGGATGTGTTCGGAAGCCCAGAAGTGCTTGCAATAGCTGAGTACTTCTGTACCATCTTATCTTTCACTTTATTTTGTTTATCTTTTAAAATATTGTAAATATGCATATAGATAAATATTAAAAACTGCACCTCAAGGGTTTAAAATTCAGTAAAATGTCAAGGGATTGGTTCCTCATATGGAGTTAACTGCAGCTGCCCACTTGCTTATAAAAACGACCCTTAAATTCCATTCTGGTCCAATCTCACAAAATGATCTCACATCCTTCCCCAGAAGACTAGTTAAGCAGAATATGTATATACATGCATATACTGAAAAAAATAGTGAAGTAATGTAGGCTGGATTACATCATGTCTATGGTTAACAGGAGCCAGAGGTCTAGGTTTTCTCTGCAGTTTGTGGCAAGAAGCTGCAGGCCAAAAGGTCAAGAAAAATATTTGGAATTGAACAAGCAAGGGAAAGGTGTAAGAGAAGAAATGGGCAGTCTGAAAAAGTCTTGAAAGAGTTCTCTAGAAGAGGCACACTGCTCTTATACTGATCTCTCACAGTTTAAAGGAGAAACAAATTGGTAACATTGAAATCTGAGGGATTTGAGGCAAGTAGCAATAGTCGAACAAGCATGATCCAGCTCTTTCTTTTCCACAGTAACTTCATTGTCACATGAACAGCACAGAACTCTTATTTTTTTTTTCCCATCGAAGTGTAAAGTGTAATTTCTGATAGTATTACGAAATTCTGATACCAGATTCCTTTGTAAATGTAAACATCGTTCCTTCCTCAGCAATGTGTATTAGTCCAAATGCCATGACAAGTGGGAGAGACTCAACTGTTTTGGTTCAACTGAAAAAAAAATGTTGAGCAGTACCATTAATAGTATTTGTAGTCAAGTCTGCTTCCAATAAACCTTTGTAGTGAGACTTCCTGTGTTTGAGTGGAACACAGGTCTGCTGTCAGAGTTGTCATGGAGCTCCTCAAAAAAAGGACTTGGAGGTCAGGACATATGTCTCAGATATAACATGGTAAAAATCCTGTGCAGCTTATGTCTCAAGTCTGAAAAAAAGCTACTGGTGCAATTCATTTGCAATTGAAGTCTTAAAGGATTTTTTCTATTTAAAACTTCATTTCCAGAACTACTTTCTTTAAGGGCCTTTTCTACATGGAGATGGAATGGTATTTGTAGCAACACAAAATTGCAAAATTATTATTATTTTTTATTATTTATTTAAATACCTTTTTACAGTTTCACTAGAGGAAAAATTTTCTCAACCTTGTCTTTTTGTGGAATTTTTTTTTGGCTTTCTTTGGATTTTTCTCATTTCTTAGCTTTGTTCCTCCCCTTATACCAAACTGGTATACATAAGGGAGGTTTTATTTAATTCAACCCTTACCAATTGCTTTACAAACTGTCCTTTGCAATAGTCAAGGAATGTACAATTTGATACTAATTTAATAATTTGCTTAGCAAGTTTTCGCCTGTTTATCATTTCTCCATTTAATCTTATGATTCAGATATTACTTTTCAACTTAAACATACCATTCTAATTGCAAATTTAGAGCCTATATGATTCATGCAGTTTCATACGCAATTTCATGTGATCTTTGATAAACAGTAAAATGATATGTGTCCACAGTTCAAGAACTAAAAATTTAATAAAAAGAAAGGGAAATGAATATTGTTTTTTCTTGGAATATGTCAACAGGGCACAGATTTCCTGATATTTTTAAAAATTATGTAGCTATTACTGTAGAACTGTTTAATTTATCAAACACAATTATCGTTTTCATAATTTTGTTCTTACAATCCTCCATAAACACCAAATGATGATTCTTGTCATAAAGAAAAATCCTATCCTACAATTTCTCTGATTATATTTCTAATTAATAGGTTTGATAAACTATCTGCAGCTATATTACTCTCATAATATATATTTGGTATATGCCTCCAAATACGCATCATCTTTCAGCAATACTCATTGGACATTTAAAAGGCTTACTTCAAAACAAAGCGTTTTATACAGACTTGACCAATGGGTTTTGCAATTTTGACTGGATTCTTTATTTTATTTCAATGATCCTCAGGGAATGGACACAAAATTGTGATAACAATTAAATTGTCTTTAATGAATTTGCTCCTGCCATCTACACGTTAGCTGATTCCTTTTCCTAAGTGCTTCCAAAGTGGTAGATATCCCATGAATCCCATTTCTATGACTGGAATTTAAGGAGTTGTAGCCGCTTCATTCTCTTAATCTACTTATTCAATGCCAAATATTATTGTCAGTTTTCCGATCTTTCGATCTTCATCCCTTTCATAATTCACGAATTTTCAGCATCTCATTAATGTGATTACCACTGTTACACCTGTACATCTTTAAATACCCACAGATGGAGTTAACTTAAACTCCTTAGGGTTTTATTATGTTTATTCTCTTTATTTTGAGCTGTGATTTCCTGTTTTATTTTTGTATTTCTTTAGCTATCTGAACAAAAGTAATACACAAACAAACTCCCCCTCCCCTCCCCCTGCCTAAGCTCCTAGTTTATCAGTATACACAGAAATCAAGTTTGGAAGGTAGAGTGATGTCAGACAGAAAGGTAAAAGCAATGATGCAGACAACAAAGAAGGTGAAATGGAAGGCTGTTGTGAATAAAAAAGGACATTTTTGGAATCAAGTCTCAGCCCCAAGTTTCCAGAATTCAGTTAAACTCCATCTTCTCTTTATTACTGATAATTTCGCTGTTGGGAAGGAAAAACATCCAGCTCTGATTTAAATGATATCATCTTAAGGCAAATAATTTTGAATCATGAATCAATGTGACAATATAATAAACTATCACACATATACATTCAGAACAAATGTATTATTTATGTGCTTTTCAGAGACAGATGCTTTGATGGTTTGGAATAGCTTCTGTGTTGGCACACTGTCTGTTGTTCCTTCCACCCTTGGGACACACACAAGAAAACCCTGTGTGCTACACCTGTCTAAGTGGGGGTGCTCTTTTTCCATGGACATTCAGTAGGAAGCAAAGGAAAAATATCACCCAGGCTAAAAATCTAGGACCAGAGCTGATCACATCTCTACCATTCCCTTTCCTGATTCTGTATTTATAAGGATAATTAATCGACCTATCTAATTTTTCCTTTCCCTCTTTCTTTCTCTCCATGCTATGGATTGCTCTCAAGTACCTGGCTGTGTAGGAAATAAAACTCTTTTATCAGGGAAAGGGAAGGGAGTGGGGAGGAGTTCAATCTGCCCAGCATATGATGGGGTGTCTCAGGCTGCCAGCACTGAAATGTCCTAGAGATTTCTAAAAATTACAGATGACAATTTCTTAACTTAGAGAGTGTTTCATCTTACATAGAGGAATTTTGTCTTACCTCATCTTGACAGATAAAGAAGACCAGATCACAGGACTAAAAATTGGTGGTTTCTTGGGTACAAATCACAACTTGATTTCACTACACTATGCAAAAGGAACCAATGAGATACAAACTTGGTGCTTAAAAGGGTCAGTTTAACAAAGGAAAAAACAATTATGAGACAAATCAACTGGGAGACAAAACTCAATTGGAAAAGATGAAATAGCTCTTGCAAACTATTTAATAATTTTTAACTAGATGCCTAAAATGCTATCAGCAAAAGTTCAGCTTGGTCAAAATTGAAAACAAGCAGCAAGATAGCCTAAAGGATAAATGACAGCAGCTATAAAAATGTGGCAACCCCATAAACAGTAAATAAGTTATGAAAAGAAAAAAAATAGAGTAATGAAGATTAATTAGATCAATTTTATCAGTAGAAGATTATTTGGAAGTAAAAGGGCAAAAATACATTTATAAAACAAACCTTTTTTTCCTCAGATATTTTAAAACTTGATTTGTAAAATTAAACATACTGTGTCCTGATGTGGGTATTAATGAGTGAAGGTCTCTGAGCTCTCTTTGGTTCACAGGTGAACACACTTCTAAGCTTTTGGCCCAACTGTATCTGCAAGATACATATTTTCTTAATATCCTGGCCTGGTGTCCTCAAAAAAAGAAAGTATCATGGTAGATTATAATAGACTGGTCATTTACATGACTAAAACAAGCTCATGCAATTCTTTGATCTAAACCCAAAGCATGTGAAATCATATAATCACAGAATGGGTAAGGTTGGGAGGGACCACAGCAGATCATCTGGTCCAACCTCCCTGCTCAAGCAGAGTCATCCCAGACCACATTGCACAGGATGGTGTCCAGGTGATTCTTGAATATCTCCAGTGAGTGAGACCTCACAGCCTCTCTGGGCAACCTGTTCCAGTGCATGGTCATCCACACAGTAAAAAGCTCTTCATATTCAGGTGGAACTTCTGTGCATCACTTTCTGCCCATTGTCTTTTGTCCTATTGCTGGACAGGACTGACAAGAGCCTCGATCCATGCTCTTGACACCCTCCCTTCAGATACTTGTACACATTGATGCGGTCTCCTCTCAGCTGTCTCTTCTCGAGGCTGAACAGGCCCAGCTCCCTCAATCTGTCCTCATAATAGAGATGCTTCAGTCCCCTAACCATATTTGTTGCCCTCTAGAACTGGACACAGCACTCCAGATGTGACGTCACTAGGGCTGACTAGAAGGGCAGGATCACCTTCCTTGACATGCTGGCAATGCTCTTCCTGGTGTACCCCAGGATACCATTGCTCTTCTTGGCCCCAGGGCACACTGTTGACTCGTGGGCCACTTGCTGTCCACTCACATCCCAGTGATTATTTGTGGAGGAGTGACTGATACCCCAGAGGGCTGTGCTGCCCCTCAGAGAGATCTCAACAGGCTGGAAAGATGGGCAGAAAGGAACCATCTGAAGTTCAGCAAAGGCAAATGCAGGGTCCTGTGCCTTGGGAGGAATAACCCCAGGCACCAGGCTGAGGACTGAACTGCAGGAAAGCTGCTCCGTGGAGAAGGCTTTGGAAGTCCTGATGGACAATGAACTGTCCATGTCTACAAGTATCTGAAGGGAGGGTGACAAGAGGGTGGATCCAGGCTCTTCTCGGTGATGCCAAGCAACAGGACAAGAGGCAATGGGCAGAAACCAATGCACAGGAAATGCCACCTAAATATGAGAAGAACTTGTTTACTGTGCTGGTGCCAAGCAATAGGACCTGATGATCCATGTGGTCCCTTTCCGCCTTACTGATTGTGTGACTCTGTGATTCTGTGGCTACTGCAACTCTGAACCTGCTGCTTGCACCCACAATAATGAAGAATACTGATAAACTGGAAAGCCTTCAGAGAGGGTTGAGTCATGCCATGAAAATAACTTAAAGATTGGAAAATATTCTACATATACTCCAGCAGTCTATTTATCTTATCAGTGAGAAAATTTAGGAGATGGCCTGAGCTGAGCCTAGACTTGTCCATATGAAGCATCAAAACACAATAGTAGGTTGATCTTCATTCCAGTGTAGAAGAAATAAGATCCATTTCTTGGCAGTAAAGGAAAACAGAATCAGACTTAACATTAGGTAGGAACTGTTACTAAAGTGGTAATTTATGGGTTTTACTATAGATTTGAGGGGACATTATTCTAAAAGTCTTAAAAATTCATTCAGTGTGGTAGCCTAGCTGTACTATGTAAAGGATAAGACATGGATCACAATATCTGGTTGTTCCCTTAACTTGCTCACAAACCTCTAAAAGGGAAATTACTTTCTGACGTGTTTCATAAATCTCTAACACATTGCAGAATTTACCACTTTGAAAGGACACTTCTGTCTTCCATGGCTTCACCAGAGAGTGGTGCAGATCCAGAACACATCTGCTGGTTTGACAGAGTACTTCTATTTGTCTGGAAGAAAGTGAGGGGTGGGGGGGGTGGTCCTTAAAAACTCTTTCCCAGATCTCGTTTTCTGATGTGGTTCCTCTAGAATGTAGCTGGAGTGCTTCAGATATGTTATTGCTTATCTTGAATGAAGAGTGATATTACAGAAAAATGGGGAGGCATAATACCTCTAGCACAACGTGCTCATGGTCATGCTTATTTCTGTCACGAGTGGATCTTGGTCCTGAGAAATATAGTTATACCATCACCCCCCCTTCCGAGCTACCTGCCGTACTCAGGTGGCCAGGATCTCAGAGCAGGGTAATAAGTCCACCACAAAGTTCCCTGTGAAGAAAGAGCCTGGGGGAGACAAAAAGGTCCACAGTTTATGAGCTACCTGATTGTTGCAAGTTGAAAGGGGAAACACAACAGGAAGCATTTATATCCAGAACAACAGTGGCAGCAGGCTGTAAAAGAAAAGCATCTTTTCTCTGAGGTGTCTGGAGAGCGGAAGTTTGCAAGCTGGATCTGAAGGAGCTGTGGAAATCAAACATCTAGGTTGAATAAAATCACTATAGCACAGTCTCTTTCTGAACATCTTTTGTGTAAGGGTTCAGAAAGGCAGTATGAGAAGCAAGTCAAATCTAAGGTAAATTACTGACATCAGTGCAAGAAGCTGACAGGGAAAAATGAAAGAGGAATGGAAGTTCAATAGAGCATCCACTACTGAAAGCATCTCTGGAATGTTTTTGGTGTTGATTTTTTCTTTTAATGTCCCAAAGATACTGTTAGAAAAAGTGCTACGAGAAGTTTGACTATAGAGAAAGGGTTTTCTTTATCTTTTGTTTTAATGTCAGCTACAGAACCCTTCCCTCTATATATATTTTATCAAACGGTTTTCAAATACAGATAACCAATATAAACAATACTTTTATGATAAACATTTTAATACTTATTGATTTCTAATTTAAAATTATCATAGGAAGCTATAATTATTTTGAAACCGGGGAGCAATAGTCAAATATTTTAAATTGCTTCAGTTTCTGACTGGTATATTTTCTTGCAAATATGTAAATAAAAGTCATAGAATCAAGGCACTCCTTTTTATATTTTATGTATGTAAAATGTTTCTAAAATATTAGAACTTAACACTGTATACTTAAGAGGTTGAAAAGAACTATCGAAGTATCGTTCCTTTTCAGCTATCTGATTAAGTTGAATCTAGCATTGCATAGGGTACTGGCAAAACACAATCAATTTACAGAGCCAGAGACAGCTTCACTCTAGATGTGAGGAGACATACAGCAGCACATAATGTGATTGGGATCGTATGTGTCAGATGGGGCAGCATCAGTGGAGCCTTAGTCAGTCATTCCCTACCACCCGCTCCTGATTTGAAGAGTTTTAACCTAATTTTTGCCTGTCTTAGGCATTCTGTGGCCTTTTTGAATCATAGAAGTCTATTATAAAATCAGATCAGGTCAGAGTAGTAGGTCTTTACAGTTACTTTTCAGTTCCCTGTGGAGTGCCGCGGTGCTATCTGCCCAGCTAGCGCGGTGACCACGAGCGCGGGGCACCCGCCCGCACGGGAGGGGGTGACGGAGCCGCTCATGGGGGCAGGGGGTCGGCGAAGCTCCAGCTCGGGTTCGCCCGACCCACCGGTGGTGAGGGCGCGTGGAGGAGGCGGAAAGAAGGCGGAGGGACTTCCTTGTGGTAAACAGGAGATGGTTTAATGAACGAGGTTGGGCGCGAAGAAGCTCAAAGAAGCCAAACAAAGACGGTGCTGTGTGATTTTTGTACGCCCACGACATGGGAGGGGAAAGCACATAACAACCAATGGGATAACCGCAATGGGGCGTTACAGAGGCAGGGAATAGGGTACAGAACCAATGGTAACAGGGGAAGGCAGGGGGGTTATAGGGTACAGAACCAATGGTAACAGGGGAAGGCGGGGGGGTTATAGGGTACAGAACCAATGGTAACGGGAAGGCAGGGGGGTTATAGGGTACAGAACCAATGGTAATGGGGGAAGGCGGGGGGGCTAACATAGGCTAATGAGGGACCGAGTAACAGAGAACTTTCTAGAGGGAAACCAAACACAGGGGGGAAAGGGAGGAGATGGCGGTGGCCAGTTATGGAGGTATAATCTGCATATCCTGCACAGCCCTCTGGGTACTCACCCTAACCTCAGGGCTCTTGGGCTCTTGGGTATCAGACCGATGCAGCTGCTAGTCCAATTGGCATTGTTGGTCCTGGCCAGAGCACGTGGCAGCAGTGCAGAGATTCAGCTCGTGGTTGTGGGCAACAGGGAGGTGAGCTTTAAAAGAGCAGCCAGTTTCACTGTTGGGAGAGACCACATCCAGCAGAGCTTTTCTACACTGCATCTTTTGTGCCTGGCTGTTGTCTCCCAATCTTTCTGGGTGATTTCCACTGCCTGTAAGGTTTATTAAATAGACACTGAGCGTGGGGAGGACTGTAGCTGTGACTGAGTCTTCAACAACACAGAGAAGCAAAAAGACGGGAAGATTGCTGCTAATTTAATGGAATGCAGCATGGTTTTCAAGGACCTCAGCGCCAAGGAAAGAATATGGAACTGATTGTCCCACCATTTCAGCATATCTTTTTTCGCCCAAAGCAAGTTGCACACGATTTGTCTTCTGAACAGTACGACCTCTGTCTTTCCTGCCTGAGGCCTAGCAAGAGGAAATGCTAAGCTAACTGGAACCTAGCTATTTGTATTGAATTAGTACAGTCATTAGGACTTTAGCTATTTTTATTTGGTGACAGTTTGCTACTGATACCACCTTTGGGACAAGCACCTCTCTCTTTTATGTTGCTCTTCTTATCACTGACAGGAGAAAATGACTGATTGGTTTTGGCCCTTGCTTAAAACTCCTTTTCGTGACTTTCTTGAGTGCATATCCTGTAGCAAATAGATACTGCTAGTATGCACCAGTCTTCATTTACCAGCCTGAACAAGTGCTGACAGATGAGGGAGCTGACAGTCTGCCCTACTGTTGAAGCTGGAAGATATAGTTACATGTGAATTTGCTGGCTTTTTAGACCTGAATAACTGCAATTGTGTATAAGGGTCACCTCTGGGCTCAGTTATCATTCTAAAGAAAAAATTAAACTTTAAAAAAAAAAGTCATGTGTTTCTTGCCTTCTGCTAAGTGATGCCCAAGGAATGCACAGCCTTGGAAAGTTAGGTTTTCACAAAATGGCACAGAAAAAATTAGACTAATGCTATTATGATGGCAAGCAGAGATGTTAGGCATAATTATTACCCAAATTAAACCACTGGTATTTTTTCCAATAGCAGTGGCTCTCAAATCAGTCTCACTCCCTCCCTGTCCGTCTGTCTGCCTGTCTGTCCTCAAGATTTTTGCACCATATTATCCAATTATATGTGTCACTGTCAACTTTTCCATTAGGAGTTTTTTCCTCCATTGTCTGCAATAGTGCTAATCATGCAGGACTCTATTCTGGGGAATTTAAGGCAGTCATGATTCAGTTTATAATCCCACAACCCTGCTAGCTCTTGAGAATTTTGTGATAGTGGTTTGCCATAGCAATGTAAATAATCAGAGAGAAAAAACACAAAACTGCTCTGTACTCCATAGTTGTATTTTCAGGTATATGATGTTTTAGCAATCTTTGGTTTGGGTTAAAATTTTTTTCTTTTCCCTATACCAGCTTAAAATCAAAATTTCAAAGCCTTAGTAAGCAACTTGTAATTTAAAAGAAACTTTTTAACCAAACTATCTCCTTGCTGACCGTAAGCTTCTTATCAGCACGAATTTGAAGGGTAATAGAAAAAAATACTTGGTATTTGCTCTGACTCCTCTTAGCTTCACAAGAAGCAGTAGACTCTAGGTCATTCATTGAATGGTGACCATGATGCCTCGAGTGGCTACCTAGAAACAGAGCCTAGACAGGAATAAGGGAATACAGGTAGGTATTTATTTGAAAGGCCTTCAAAGGTACACCCTAGGGAGCCAGAGGCTACAAGCAAAATGGACCCCAAGATGGACCACGAGCCACAAGTTTTTCACACTTTTCTAGGTTTGGTTCATTTGCATATCAGCATAAATTTACCAATTAAAGCTTTACCTAATGATGTAATTTCCTCAACTTCTCCACCTCTCTAGAGGCCCTAGTTTACACTTTTGGGCCTAGGACAGTCTGAGTGTCCTTGAATAGCAAGCTCGGAGAGGCTTTGTTGTGTCTATCTGGCATAAGAGAACAGCAGCTAACAGGCTGCAAGAAACTTCAGAGTTACACACTAGGCAATATAGGATTTGAAAAATATAAAAGTTAAAACCTAAGGCATCAACCACCTGCATGTCCTAAAGTCTTTTACACTCAGCTTTTCTTTCTCTTCTCATGTTGCAAAATAATTCCTTCTAGTGGAATGGATTCCCATTCTACTACGGGTGCTCTATCAGAGGTGCTTTGTTACAGCATTTTATGAAAGCTTTTCAAATTCTTTAGAAATGTTGTTTCTGAGTCCATTCTATTCAGTGCAGAAAATAGTCATATGCATCTAATTATCTAGGCAGGCTGATATCTATTGTATCAGCATACACAGAAAAGTGGTTTATTTTAGCCTTTTAAAGGTTTATACCCAAGTTCTTCTACTGCACGTAGTTTATCTATTCAAATCTGCTTTGCGTGCTGCTTTGATATAGTCACAGAGAATGGTCTTATTAGCATTGTGTTAAGGACACTTAGCAGAAAGAAAACAAGCTGCTGCCCTGATCTCATTCTTGTTTATTATTGACATTCATAGTCAGACAGGAGCATTTTTCTCAAGAAAATTATTTTTGATTTGTTTCAATGATGAATGTAAATCTTTTCAATCCTACAAAATTCTAATGTGACTCAAGAACTGATAAAAAGATCACAGGAAGGAAAGTTGAAAGGTAGGGGATTTATAGACGTATTCTTTAAAACTGTTTTGCTTTTATTTCTTGTTAATACCCATCTAGCACAACACCTAATTAACATTCTGGATAAAACACAGCATTATTAAGGCTTCAGTACACTCATAGACACCTTTCAATTAAGGTGCTTGAGTTCACACAAAACACACTTTCCAATCCTCAGAAAAAGCTTTCAAGAAAACCAGTTGAGTCTTGACAAGTTTATGTTAAATAAAAGGAGAGAGACTTTTCAAAGCTTGTTTGGGCTCTTAAAAAAAATGAAAAGAAAAAGAAACAAAAACCCCTCCAGAAATATACAGAAACAGTTTTCAGGCCTTTAGCAAAAAGAAGCAAGAGCTCTGAAATGTACAATTTTTTTAAGTCCCAGCCTGATCTCAAAAATCGGTTAACTTTTTTGGAAATAATGCTTTTCAGAGGCTACGTATTTTCACTGGGGTTTCCTCACTCTGCATAGCATTGTACTGAATTTGAACCACTTAACATTTTTATGGAGGAGCAAAGTAGATCTGGCTTAAGACTGGAAAAAATCAGTGCCTGTCAGGCCAGTGGAACAAACTGGTGTTTTGGAATCTATTCTTTCATCCCCAAAGTTTATGTACCCCATTTTATTATTATCAACTAATTGACATGCCTTTCTTGTGCTTCTGTGCCAGACTGACATTTTGTTATGAATTCATTGTAAAATGGATTTCAGTAACACATAAGTGAAATTAAAATAGAATCCTACTGCAATTTTCTGTTTTCTTCTGTAGAACACTGAAAGTATTAATCAAATTCAATGAAAAAAAAAATATTGAGTACTTCATTTTCTGTCTTATGTAGCTTTTGTCCAAGCTAAACTTTCTTTCCCCACATTCTGGTTTTGTTCTTTTACTTAGATAAACTGTCTTTATTTCTAAGGACTACTTATGGTTTAAAAAAAAATGGAAGTAATCTAGAGTTCACTTACAGATCAAGTACCATAAGCTGGTGTTTTTAAGTATCCTGAAAGTTTATTAATGCTTTCCAACTCATTTCCTACTTCCCTGCCAAAAGCAGTCTTTAGTGGACTGTAAAGTTTTTTAAATAATAGACATCTGATCCAAGTTTCTTATGATTTTTCTTTTCAAGAGATCACATACTTTCAGAAATCTGGTAAATTTTTATTGCAATATAAAAATCTGGTATTTGGACTGGGTGCTAAGAGTTGTGAACTTATTAGCCTTTTAACATCTGTTAAAAAATTCATTTCCTCATTCTGAGAGATTCATCGTTGCTTCAGTACACATACTCATATGATGTTTAAGTCAGAAGAATAAAAGATTGCTGACCCTTCCACTCACAAATAACAGTATCTGATATCAAAATGGTCGTGACCTTTTAAAAAAAAGCACTCTTTTGAAGTACAATGCAGGACTGTAAAAAATTGTCATTTGTATGTGTTTTATGGGCTTGACAGAAGCCTTTGCATCTCTAAATAAAGGATCTCTTTGATCTTGTATGAATTCCAAAAAAGAGGCAGACCATCTATCTGTGATCAAAGATCTCATGGATGCAAGTTTATACTCATCCAAACATGTACGTGACAGACTCTTAAACTGGGGTCTCAGCAAAAGATCCTGCCCCTAACCAAACTGTGATCTCACGGAAGGCTAGCATCAGGAACAACAAATGCAGAAGGAACCTTCTGAACACAAGTCAATCTTAAATATCTCATAGAGGCTTGGAGTCTTTGGTCTGTCACATTTATGTAGCCACAGAATTTTTTGATGCTTTTGTGTTTTGTGGTAATTTGTAGGACACCTAGGCTGTAAAACAACATTAAACTCAATGTCACTGTGGCACTGTTAACACCTATAAACTGGACTAGCAGAGAAGCTTAGAGCAGGGTTAGACTTTTCTACAATCAACAGTCTTTTCTGTGCTTTTGATTAAAATTTAATAAAAATGTTCAGTGAGGTGAAAACTTGTGCAGAGCAGGTGAGGAAAGATCAACATTTACTCAGCCCAAATCTAATCCAGCCACTTTTCCCTCTTCTCATATTCCACATTCATACAGAGGGGCCAGAGTGTCCCATCTATTCCTGAAACTTAACAGGCAGCATGACATAGTCTCTTACTCAGGAAAGAGGATTTAAAAAAAGTAGTTTCTATTTGTAGAATCTGAGGTATCTAAAACTCTATCTGCGGCCCCATGGCAGTCACAGCTCACCTTTTTAAGCTAGAGGTTTTTGTTTGACTGCAAGGATATAAAATTCCAGTGGGGTCACAGTGAATCCTATTCAGAAACTCACCACTATAAAATATAAGAAGCCAGAATTCAGTGATGATCAACTCAGAGCCAAAATAAACCAACAAACTCAACACTGCGAAGTCCCAGTGTGACTGTGGAGTTCAGGCTATGCAAACTGTTTAGACCAGACGAACTCTGCAACTGTCTCAGGATACTCTTTACTGATTAGGAAATGGTGCTGGTGAAATTATCACATTAACATTTTACAGGAATACAAAGGAAGAACAAGAAAAGAGAGAAAGAATGGGAAGCTTGAGGCAGATTTCTTCATTGTGCTCTCTGAAGGTATTGCATCATTCCCAGAACTGGTACTGTATCTTGATGGGCTAAAGTCTGCATAAGCAATAAAATAAAGTAGAACTTAATTAACATAGCGTGTGGTTTAAGTACTGATCTCATGTTGTAATTTTAGATTGCACGAATTAATACAGTGTAAACCTCTTTGTTGATGCAGACTGCTAAATATATCTGCTGGTAAGGCACAATAAAGCTTCCTTTCCTCCTCATGAGACATTTGAAAGGCCAGGATTTCAGCAATGAAACACTGGCCTTCAAAAGCCTTCCATCATAAGCATTCAAAGCAGCCCAACATGGAAGGTCAGTCATCAATCACTGTTAACGCTGTCCTTCCTGTGTAGCTCAAGCAACTTCATAGCACAAGCCATTTCATATGCGTCCAAATTCATTCTGACATGGGGTTTGTGGGCTACATCATTATGGAAATACGTGGCTTTATTCTACATGTGCTGCGATGAGTCACAGAATCGTTAAGGTTGCAAAACACCCTTAAAATCATCTAGTCCGACTGTTAGCCCAGCACTGCCAGGTCCAGCACTAAACCACGTCTCTCAGTGGCACACCTACACGTCTTTTAAACACCTCTGGGCATGGTGACTCAACCACTTCCCTGGGCAGCCTGTGCCAATGCTTAACAACTCCTTTGGTGAAGAAATTTTTCCAAATATCCAGTGTAAATTTTCCCTAAGTAGAGTGAATCTTGGTAGAGGATGTATTTGTGACCAAAACTTATATATAATTCCTTCAGCAATTTTTTTTCATTAAGTTAGAGTTTTAGATTTTGATACTTTTTTTAAGGAAAAAAGGGTTGTTTTTTTTATTACTAGTATTCTGTTTAGTTAAAAGGAAGCAAGGAGCAATACCTGTTGAGAAAAGATGTCTTAAAAAAATATGTTTGTCTTGCTCTATCATAATACAAGGAGATTTTTGTATGTGTATGTGGACTTTTCAATCCAGTAGTTGAATATATAGAACAGTTTAGATAAAATTTGTATAAATATTGGATTTTGGTGTAACTAGTGTAAACACTCAAAAATTAAACAGAAAACATAAAGCAGTGTGTGGAAAAAAGGGGAACTCAAAGATGACCAACCCTAAAACACAAATAAAATATGGTTAATTTTAAACAGTAAAAATACACATAACTAACAAATAACTTTTAAAAATATCAATACCCTTATAATGAGACCAACTTCTACCACAAAAATCTAGTGACTTTTGAAATTCAGTGTAACATAAAAACCTTAAGTATGCTGAATACCTTCTTTATTTCAATTATTTTCCTTTTCAGCTTAGTTAAATAATTAATTGTAGTATTAAATTATAACTGTGTGGAGTTAAATTTTAATATTCATAATACAGAAAAGTGAGCTGGATTTAGGTCTGAAGATCTTTTTGGCATTCAGGTGAGTCTTTTTTAAAGGACAATTTGCCCCATAGTAGAACTTGTCTGATAAAGAGTTGGTGCACGGGTCCAAAATATTCTGAGTGGCTAAAGTCTCCCAACATTTCCAGTGAAGTAAGGAAGTGATTTTATCACAATATGCATGATTGTTAAATATTTGGCTGATCATTTTTAACTGCCCATCGATATTTTTCTTAAGGAACTTCCAGCCACATACTCAAAATGGTCTGTTGGTCTTGTCATCAACTCCTACTAAATCTTTCATGTTTTCTAATAGTTATGGAAACTGTCGAAATGGGAAGAGTGAATCATTCTTACAAGGTTCTGCCCTATTTACTCACACTAGGTGAAATGAATGAAATAAAAAATTACTTTTAAAAAATCTACTTGGAAGAACTAGTTAATTTTGATTTTAAATTCAAGCACATGACTTGGTAAAAAGACAAAAAGGGAAGTTTTACTGTTTCCAGTTTTTTTCTGCTGTTTAAAGTAAAAATAAACTGAAATAATTTTTTTGTAGTTTAAAAAAAATATTATCCTTCAGAGATAAGCTTTGTAGTCCATTATAAATTTTGATCTAAAAATAACTGAATGATAAAACCATTATCTTACATAGAAAAGAAAAAAGTTCTTTATCAAAGAACTGCAGCCACTTAGACTGCACATATATTAAATTAACATTGAAGTGTTTGTATAAGAAAGTCAAAATTAGGTGCACATAAACACAGTCTTTTTGAACAACATTTTCTATTACCTTATCCAAGCAAAAATTTTTCAGGGGATGACATGAAATGTTAATTCACTTTTTCAGACTACCCATATCACCAAAGAGTAATGAAAGCTGACTCCTTTGTCTCAGTCACTTTTTCCTCTACCAATCTGGTTCAGGTAGAATAGTGCACTCCTTTGACTGTGCTCTTTTTTTTTTTTGTTTTGTGTGTATTCATAATAACTTGCTTTTCTTTCCAAAATTTGTCAAGTGGAGTGTGGTACATGTAAAAATTAAAAGTAAAAATTGCCGTAGTATTTACTCTAAAAAGGCAGTTTCTCCTCATTGAATAAACACAGTCACAATCCAGCCCCTGAATTCTGGGAACTGTAGTAGAATTGGCATTTTCAGTACAAAATTTTATAGTTAGAATTACCTCTAGTTGGACTTTTAATTTTCTTTGTTTTTAGTTTCTTTTTCTTTCTTAAGCAAAATTGATTCTGTGAGAGTCCTAAATGTGGTCTTATGTACGTGATATTCTCTGATACCTGAGACAGCTATTCTAAGGGCACAAAACAGTCCTGAGAAATAGATTCTTCTTTCTCTTTTAGTACTAGGTACCAAGTTTTGCTACTTTTTTTGAGAAATAAAATAATTTTCTCCCTAACAAATGATGATGCAAAGTACTAAATCTGGACCACATTGTCCTGGGATCTGCACAAACATTGAACTTAAATTAAAAAGTCCCCAGAGAACAAGAAGAAAAACATTTTTTCCTTTTTTCAGTAGCTAATGGAACAGTTAAATTACTGTTTTCAAGCTGTGCTCTTGTAAGTAAAGTGCAAAATATTCTAAGCACTTGGGCATAGTAAAATGGAAGGTTCTGTGGTAATAGAATGAGAAGTGACTTTAAAAATATAAACCACCATAAGCAAATGAATAATATGGCTTTTATACAGATTGGGTTCATCCCTTAAAGTACATTTATATTTCTCATCTTTTTAGACCAAACAATGGCATAAAATCCCTATAGCAGATATATATAATGAAGTACAGAAAATGACTGATAAATAATATATTGTGTTTTGTACGTTCTCTTTTGGAAAGGATTTGCATTAAACAACATTCTTGACTTGTCATTCAAAATTAAAACTAAATCTGCCTTCCCAATATAATATTTACAAAGGGAATGCTTCTTGCTTTTTCTTCTGCTGTGCACAGTAGAGTATTGTACGCATATCTTTCTGGAATGAGGCAGGTAAAGTCATCCAGCTAGATCTATCATCTGCTGATTTTGTTGTTGTTATTTTCCATTGAAAATCTCCCATAATTTGTGTCATTCTTTACCAAGGAGTGATTGTTGGTATACTTTTATGTGCTGCACATGATCTGAAGAAATTAACAAAAAATAATAAATAAATATATTTTGTATCTTATTATCTGGCAGCTCCGGAGAGCCTACACCATCACCTAGCCATTGTTGACACTGAAAATTGAAATCAAAGCATTTGAAAAGTTAAGAACAGATAAAATGCCTTTCATTTAAAGTTCGTGTGTGGATTATTTTATTTATAAAAATATGAATAGCATTAATACTGGCCTTGCACATTTGAAAAGTCTTCATAGAAAGATTAAAATAAAACCAAATTATTTGTATTTTGCTGAGCTGAAGAGAATGTAGCAAAAGAGGCCACAAAACAGTCAGAGCTTCAGACTTAATTATACAATTAGGACAAAACTCAAGCCATCCAGCACTGTCTCCAATCTATTGATGATGAAGCGCATCTTCAAGAATGTCTAAATTCTCAAGAGAAATTCTTTTGCTTTCACTGTTGTCCAACATGCAACAAATAACTCTGCTTACATGACGTAGAATTTGACACAGAACATGTAATCTAATTCTAAGCACAAGAGTAAGTTTTAGCTTCAAACCTCTTCCTCTTCAGAGGAACATAGGTTAATGTTTTAACCTGTCTTTTCTATAGTTACTAGGGTCACAGTGAGTCCAGTGCTGTGGTGGCACTTCCTTAATTTCATATTCATTCTGATGCCTTAGGTTTTAACTTTTATATTTTTCAAATCCTATATTGCCTAGTGTGTAACTCTGAAGTTTCTTGTAGCTTGATAGCTGCTGTTCTCTTATGCCAGATAGACACAACAAAGCCTCTCTGAGCTTGCTATTCAAGGACACTCAGACTGTCCTAGGCCCTAAAGGTGTAAACTAGGGCCTCTAGAGAGGTGGAGAAGTTGAGGAAATTACATCATTAGGTAAAGCTTTAATTGGCGAATTTATGCTGATATGCAAATGAACCAAACCTAGAAAAGTGTGAAAAACTTGTGACTCATGGTCCATCTTGGGGTCCATTCTGGAAATAGCCTCTGGCTCCCCAGGGTGTACCTTTGAAGGCCTTTCAAATAAATACCTACCTTTATTCCCTTACTCTTTGTCTAGTCTCTGTTTCTAGGTAGCCACTTGAGGCATCAGTGCTATCAGCCAATGAAGTTCTTTCCTTCCTGATCCTATGAGCTTTTCAGCAACAAATGAAAATTTTCCAAATGGTATTTGAATTAGATAACAAAGACTGTAACACAAAAAAAAAAAAAAAAAAAAAAAAAAAGGCGGCTTTTTTTCCCCCCCTTAGNAAAAAAAAGAGGACGGCTTTATTCCTACCCTTAGATATCACCACTGTTTGATTAAGATCTGACCACTTAGACGATCATAAACCTGAGATGAGTAGCAGGCAAGAAACTGATCTGATATAGTCTTAATTGAGCTACTGGGGTACTCTAGGATGAAGCACAGCATTCCAGGTACTGAATTGCTTTTATTGTTGTTTTACTTTAATGGTTAAAAGTGTAGGACTAATTTTGAAGGGTTTTTTTCACTCAGAAGCCTTGTAGTAGCAGTTTTGTGATGTGAATCACAAAAGAGAAAGAACAACAAAGGTTACAGATAATTATTTCTTTTTTCAGTGACTGTGTATTTGAGATGGTTTTACCTATTTTAATTTGCACGGGTAAGATTTAAGACCAAGGTATAATTTAGTAATTGTTCTAAAATTCTTTGCACTTCTGTTTGTTCCTTATAATATGCATTTAGGTGGTTGTCAATCACAATTTTGTGGACACTACCATAAAACGCTTTTACAAGTATTTATATATACATGCAAAGTAGAAAGTTTAACTTAAATAAGTATCTCAGAAAGCAAGGAAGACAGCGTCTTTTATTCAACTTCATTTACATAAATGCATGTTCTCTGTTCTCTAAATTGCTTAGGTACACCTAAACAGAGTCTAGCTTGGGATAAAGTTGGATATATTCACCTGGATTCATATGGCCTAATTTCGTTAATCTCAGTCAAACTAAGGAAAGTCTGCAATAAATACTGAAAAGCACAGCTCAACACAATAAAGACAGTAAAATCACACCCTGATTTATGCTTACATTTCAATGCCTACTAAGGATGCATCTGTATTCGAGCCATTTACATGGATTGTCTTTGTGACTGGAGATTCAAAAGAAAATTTTCTAGGGCACAGTTCTTCTACAGCAGTCATCTAAAATAAGCCAAATGAGTCATGGCCTCGAAGTGCCTCTCTTTACTGATTACAGAGAGAGTCTAGATAACCAGCTGAGATGTGAAAGTCTATACAGTAGCTGTCTACAGTTAACAGATACGTCTCACTCATAGTGATTTTACACTCACATAGGTGCCTCTACACCACTCTTGGGGATTGATTAATTAATTTAGTTCAATTTCAAAGTTGCATCAGTTCCAGTGAGTTTTAAAACAGACCAGCTAAAATCATGTGATGCCTAGTTGTCAATATGGCAGATAAATTTCATTAAACTTCAGCCTAACTTAATGGGGAATCAGATTAAGATGAACTAATGAGGCTGATTCTTACTGAATTAATTAATTTAATTCCTTAAAATCCAGTTTTCAGTGTGTCTAGTTTAATATGGCTGTAGGAAAATTTTCAAGTTATTTTAATATGAATCTGAATCACTTTGATTCAGAGGCTGAAGGAAATAGCAAGAAAAGAAAAAGCAGCTGCTGAGAAGGTAAGGCATCAGGCTTGTGCAAAAGCAGGCTTACAGAGCTGAACAGGACAAAAAAAGTAGAGGAGAATATACTGATTTTCCTTTTTTTTTTAGCAAAGCAAAGGCACTTTTAGTTTTTTTTTCACAAGGGGAAAATTGCTCCATTCGCCTCTATTTGGGCATCTGAAACTTTAATGTGGATGTCTGTGCCTGTGTGTAAGCAGGTGTAATGAGATGTTTGAAAGTCTGAAGTGAAACGCTATAGAAAGAGTCTTCAAGTTTGGCATTGGTAGTTCTCGTGATAGTGATTCCATTAAAGACTGAGGTTGAAAGCCTGTACTTCCTAATTTCAGTTGGTGTTTGGACACTGATTTTAAAGGGACCATAGCATCATGCTAAGCCTCTGATTTGTGATACTACATTGTGTGTCAGATTGACTCACTCTGCAATTTTAGATTATGTCAATGAGGATGTCAGATAGTGTAAACAGATCTATTGCCTTTGAAAATCAGTGGAGTCAGTTTGATTTACACCAGCTGGTAACCCAGCCAGGGATACTTACAATGGCATCCCAAGTTCAGATATTTAAATGGAGGTCAAGGATGTAACTTCCTTGTTACTCCCTGTAACTTCCTTTTGCTTCTGCTGATCTTTTACACACTGGTTATTTCAACACTCTCAGAAACCAGATACCTATTCAACTTGGATCTCTGATTCACATCTTGAGATTTGCTTGCTAGCATGTTGATGCATTAATTAAAATGTACTCCATTTACATCTGGATGCACTCAACCACACTGAAATAACTCATGGGAGGCAAATTCTTTTTGTAAATTAAGAGATGCTGGCTGCACAGCAACTGTGGCAAGCTTCTGCCCATCACTCATTTTGTTAATGACTCTGGAGTGCATGATTATGCAGAAAGAATAAAAGGAATTCATTGCACCTTCCTATATGTTGCTGAATAGCCCGATAACTTTGTAGTATCTTAATTTATCTTTTTTTTTTAATGCTATACACAAAATGAGTGTTGCTCTCACCTAAAACAAAATAAAATTTCAACTTTAGTGATCCCAAGATTGCCACTGTGTGAATATTTCTACCATACCATACAGAGAACATGTACTTTTTCTATGCTTCAAGTGCCTGCTCTGTAGACCTGGAAATGCTACACTTAAAAACCAAGCACAAATTGAAATGGCAATAATATAGCTTATAAAGTCTCTCTCTTTAAGTGAGCAGGAAATAAGAAAGGTGATGGCAATTATAACAGAAGTTTTAAAAACCCACACAATATAACTTGAACCCTGTTTTTGGAAAGCTCTCAAGAATGTCCAACAGTTTTTGCTCTTATTTCCTTCTGAGGCTATTGTTTATAGCTTGCTTTCTGCTCCCCTCCTTTGCTCATGTATTATTACTCCATATTTATCACTTTCTATACTTCTGCCCAAAGAAGAATAGACAGAATCTGCCAGTGTATTGCAGATAATAAAATCTGAAAATGGACATTTTTTTAACATTTCAAAACAAGTAACATTAAATTTCTCAGAAGGTAGAGTTAAATTGGAAAGATGTATTTTTCATTTTCTTAACTTAATTTCTTTTCCAGGGAAATGTTGCAGACATTTATTTCTAGCACACTGCTAATGAGGAAGAAAAATACCAGATTGTTTTTTAGATTCAGATTTTTTTAAATGAATCCCTTTATTCCTATACACAACTATTTAAACTTGCTGAGCAGTAGCAATTTGATTTAAAAAAAATTACCAATATATCTAAACTGCATCTTAGCATAAAGGTATGCAAATTCCCACTCAACAGGGGAAATGGGGATGATGACAATGCTATGTTACTTTTCAGAGTAAGGCCTGATATCTGTGAATAGGCTTGTGCATAAATCAATGGGCACATGGGATTCTATTGGATTGAACTTAATTGTAGTATTTTACATGTTAAGATTTTTAAGATTCAAAACCCATGTATATTACCTTGTGTTCACATGCATGTATATGCATTTTATTCACATTTCTTGTCATCTGTGCTTTCTAAACAATTCTACTGGAAGTTATACATTTCGTATGAGCTGAAAGAAGGCATTCTGGCAGCAGTAGGATTCAGGCAGTAAACTCTTCATAAATTCATTTTCTAACACCCCATAGGAAATTTTTTTACCAGAAGTAATTAAGAAGTGGTGATTAATACTACAAGTAATAATTTGAAATCCACCATTACTTCTCTATTGCTACTTTTTTCTGCTTCTCTGGTGAAAAGAGAGCCTCTTTTTTTCTTCTTTTTTTTTTTCATTTCCTCCACAGCCTTAAATATCATTTAGAACTCAAAGTAAATGGAAAAAAACAGGAATTATGTTACTGAAATTTGTTCTTTTGTTGGCAGCATTTAAGTGAGGGAGAAAACCCAGAACTATGTCATACTTAACTCCTTTAATATTGCATATTCATACCATTTTACATGGACAACCAGACTTGACTATCCATTTAGCCATGTGGGGTTAGCACTTGACTTCACATTATAATAGAAAAGACTCATTCAATAAAAAAAGGGGGATTTTCTTGGCCAGTTAAGAGAAATTGCAGCTAGACTTCTGTGAATCTTGAACAGTAGCGCTTTGTTCATAGGAACAAATCATTGCATAGCAAAATATATTACAATTTAGAATCTAAGGTAATGCTTTGCATAATCTAAGATAATTGCATCAGAAATCTTTGTCATCATTCTATAGCAGCAAGGTTGTTCACAGGTGTAGTGGAATCCCAGTGGATGGAAAAATCACAGAAATTCTTCATATACTTTGAATTATAGTGTCATGATATGTCTTGCTATGACTCAATCAGCTAATTGTCCCTCTTGTGCCTAAACCTACTATAAGGACAAATAATAAATGAGGGTAACAAAATAAGAAATACAAATCAGGAAAAAATTCTTACCTTAGATTGAGGTTTTACCAAAGCAGTTAACCGGTGGTTTAAGCGGTAAGTAAAATAAGTGTTCCCTGATAAATAAAACCTGAAATAATACATATAGATATATGTAGAGATATGTAGACATTTTAAGTTCACTATTAGGAAATTGGTAGCAACCTCATACTGAAATTAAGACATGCTTTTAATCATGGCACAAAATTAGGTACTGTTTGGTATCCACTTTACTTTTCTTTTATGGACCCAAATATACACCTCCCAGCATTTTTGGCCTAATGATGAGATATTTCTCCTGGTACCTTGCTATTTCCTTCTTCATGGCAGAGAAAATGAAAGAGGTATTAAAAAATTCATATATCAAAGGCCATTAATTATGATGATAACGATGATGATGATGATTATTCTTTAACAGTAATGCTGCCCACAAAACCACATGAATCAGAATGAAACAACTCTCATTGTGTTACAAGAATAATTCTATCCTGCAGATTTGTTCTAGTTTACTTTTTATCCAAAATCAAAGAGAGTTGTAATCAACAGTTCTGGATACATTAAGGTCCATTAACATCTCTGGATACATCACTGTTCATTAACAGGAAGAAAAAAAATTTTTAAATGTTAGGAAGAATATTTCTAATCTAGTGGTGTCTGCTGATCATGCTTTTAAAAATGCTTCAAATTTTTCTAACCAGTGACTAGACCTTAGAACAGCTACAGAATATCAAACTGATAGTATGCCAGTTTCTAGGATACGTGCCACAGAAAAAAGCTATGACAAACCAAGAACTTCCATCTTTAGTCCCCTGACTTTTGTACAGGAAGCAGATGTTGGACATGTGAGAAGAGCTAGGTCTTCAACACCATTTTTATTGGTCTCCATAGATTTATTCCATTAATGAGGAACACATGTATAGTTGGACTTTGGGACTACTGAATCAGCTGCCGAATGGTGCTGAAGACATTATTGCTGATTTTTAGTTTTCATTTTGGAGAAAAAAGAAAGTTTATCGGTTGTATCTGACAGAATAGTCATGTTATGAAACACTGGCTATCCATTTTTCTCTGAGAAAGTGAGACAGAGTAACCACGTACAGCAGGAATCTCAATTTAAATGCATACTATGTGAGAAAACCTAAACATAGATGGGCTCTTCAACTCCCACTTGTGAGGTTATCTAACTGCCAACAGCACATATTAAATGTCATGTGCATGTGGTGTGACTGCGATATGAAGAGTGCTAATCCTGATTTCAAATAACGCTCTGATAAAATGTGCTGATTGCTTCTACTTCCACCATACTCACTACAACTTACCTGCAGATATCTTGCTTGTGTCTTCTAGAAATTATGTGTAATAGATCATATTTTCCCTTTAGATTTTTCTCTGAATTATTTGATTGATTAATACAATAATAAGGGTTCCAGTCAGCTGGAACAACTTTTTCAAGAAGGAATGTTCATTTCACCCCTGGTCCTTGAAACTTCTTCCAATTAGAACTTCAATAAGAAAGGAGTACTTTTGTCATTTCTTTAGCACTTTGTCGTATGAACAGATCCTTTGATTGGCCAGAAAATAGAAGCCTTATTTGGCTACTGTTAAAGACAAAGGAATTTTTACTGATGCCTATGAAACAGTTTAGGCTCTAAGATCTGATTTATCAGCTCATCTGCCTGTTTTCTGCTACGAATAGTTTTAATTTTTCTTTGTTCTACTCATGTTACCAGTGTTGCTAACTCAGCAGTTCTAGTTGCCAAAGTCCTGGTCCTGCTGGCCATAATATTTCTGATTCGGGCCAGGATGCCTTTGGCCTTCTTGGCCACCTGGGCACATGCTGGCTCATGTTCAGCTGGCCGTCAACCAGCACCCCCAGGTCCTTTTCTGATGAGCCTTTTTCCAGCCACTCTGTCCCCATCCTGTAGAGATGCACAGGGTTGTAATGACCCAAGGGCAGGGCTTGGTGGCTGATATTGTTGAACTTCATACAATTGGTCTTGGCTCATTGATCCAGCCTGTCCAGATTCCTCTGTAGAGTCTTCCAACGCTCCAGTTGATCAACTCTCGCTCCCAGCTCAATGTCATCTGCAAACTGACTGAGGCTACACTCGAAGCATGGTGCCACCCTGCTACCTATGGCAACGACCACATCAGAGCAGTTATTGGCACTACAGTCTGTGGAGGATCCCACACCAGAGTAGTCAATAAGCCCTGGAGACAGCTCAGGTCATGGAGGGCTTATGCAGGTTCCTAGAAGGAACTATGGCCCATGAAAGGGAGCCCATGCAGGAGCAGTCTGTTACTAAAGGGCTATACCCCACAGAAGGAATCCACAGTGGAGCAGTTCTTGAAGAGCTGCAGCCTATGGGAAGGGGCCATGATGGAGAAGTCTGTGAAGGACTGTATACCATGGGAGAGACCCCACACTGGTAGAAGAACAGTGAGAGAAGGAGCAGTAAAGACTAACCACAACACCCATTCTGCATCTATTCGGCATTTCTCGGGGCAGGAAAGGAGGGAGCCTGAAGAGTTAGGAAGGAAGATGTGTCTGAGCAGAGGGGGAATGGAATGAATATGGTTTTAGTTTTGTACCTATTTCTCACTATCCTGCTCAATTACTAATTGGCAATAAGTGAAATTATTTTTCCCCAAGTTGAGTCTGTTTTCATGTGATGATAATTCATGAGTGATCTCCCTGTTCTCAACATGTGAGTTTTACATCATACTTCCTCCTCCTGTCCTGCTGAGGGTAGGGTTTGAGAGAGTCGCTTGATGGGCCCCTGCCAGCATGCCGAGGTCAACCCACCACAATATCACATAGTAAATTAGAATTATAGAAATGACATCACTTTTCATCACGATCTAAAAAGCAAATATTGATCAATTAATAGGAAGAAGAAACTGATTCAGTGAAAAATTATGAAGATGACTTAAGAAAGAAAGTTTGAAGAAGAAAGAAACGATGTAAAGAAGACAGAATAAGAAAGGAACACCTAAGAAGGACATCAGAAATTCTGCATGCTGACAAAACATGTACCTATTTTAACAAAATATTTCACAAACAACCTTGCTTCCACTAAGCAATAATAATTTGACATAGGAATTGATTAGAGCATCCTCATACTGTTTTTCACAGCAAAAGCTTTTTCATCTTAAAACAAAGGTATTCTGCCAGTCTTCCTGGAGTCTAGAGTACAGTTCTACAGAATACCACAAAGCTTTCTCCCTTTCTGTGCCCATGTCCTGAAAGCTGTCTGACAGGAGTATCAACACCTTACACACCACACAGAACAGCCTAATGTCTGAGTAAGGATGGCTATTCTCTTCCTCAAAGTCAAAGGATGGAACACAAAGCATTACTTTGAGCCAGACTGGTACACACAGATGCTGATGCTGACGCTGTCAGTGGTAAACAGTTAGGCAAGATAAACATTTCAGCTCTCCACTGTCATTTCAAATCCTTCAGAAGTTGCTATGGACTGTCTGCATGATCTTAAGGTCCAGAGTAAAATAAAGTAACTGTTCTAGTGCCAACCCTATGAATCAGCACCAACTTAAACCACAGTGAAAAATTGTTAATTTTCTTGTTAATCTTCTGGTTACCAAAACCTCACCTGTATATTTTGATTTATTTCAATTATGCTATCTTAATTATCCAAATACCAATTTAATTTTCTCCTACTTATGTCAGTTTTGACTACCTAGACTAATGATCCACTATGAGTTGAAGTTTATGTTACGAATGGATGATGTGGGTTTAAATCAGCTCCTGTCTGTTGCCCAGGCCTCTGGCAGCAGGCAGTTGCATTATTGAGGTGGCCAGCACCCCAAAATCCACTACCATTCACAAGTTCTTTAATAATGGCTGATTTGGTCAATTATAAAATTAATTATTTATTTATAGACACAAAACTAACAGACATAAGACTTAAAACAGACTATTACTGCACAGGAATAAGATAAAAAGAAGGAAGAGCATACTAGTATTACACGCGGAGTTTAAGGTACCACTAAATTTACAACTAGCTAAGAAATAGTATAACTTAGGATTCAATTTTTCTTACCATCCAATTATTTTGATGGAGTACACATCGAAGTCCTTTCCCTCAATTTCTGGAAAAGTAACCTGGAGTTGGTCCAAGGCTCCAGGGAGAAATCTCACACATCTCCACGGAGTGTGTAAGAGACTTCTGCCTCTGTGATAGCTGTGTGGGCTTTTATAGACATAATAACCGTGTCTTTTGGTCAAGAATATTCCTTTCATCTCTTCCCAAATTTGCTTTCCAGGCTAAGATGTGTATTCAGGGCTTTGTCTCAGACCCTCAGGAGCCTGAAGGTGAGCTTCTGCTGAGCTCTCTGACCTCACTGGGCTATTAGTCTGGCCTGAGTTATCTCTTCCAGTGCCCCAGCCATGAGAGAGGGGGGACATCCTGCCACAGTCCAATAATGTCCAAACTGAAAGAAATGTGACTATTGAAAATATGTCTTGTCCCTGACTCTGTTTTGGATGGGTTTTGCTTCTTCCTTTCTTTGCAGATGCAATTAACGTGGAAATTTGCAATATATAATATGAAAAGACCAGAAGTGGAAAAGCAGATCTTTTTCCAGCTTGCCTGTATGAGATGATAAAGAGGGTAGTCACAATGAGTGATAACCTGAATCCCTCTACTGAATCTCCAGTTGCTACTGTGCATTCATTTTCAGCTGGTACAAAATCATTTTGTTGGAAAAATAATTTTCTTCCTCACTTATTCACTATAAATTCCGGGAATAATTTTGTCTCACTGAAACCACTTTTATAGCACAGTAATGCCACTAATTTTGATGGATTTTCTGAATAGGTAGAACTGAGAGGGAAGGCATGTGCTGTGCCACATTAAAAGCTTCTAGGTGGGGAAAGTCAACAGAGGATGTCTCTTGTGTCATTTAGTTTCACGGTGACTAACACTGCATTCAACGTACCAGCTCCACAAATGACAAACTTTGTTTTGTTATAAACAAAATTTATAACAAAGTGAATTTAGTCTGTGATGCTTTATAAACAGAAATTATATTTTTTGGCCCCTGTTTAGAGGAAATAAGAGGTAAGATGTAATCCATACAACAGCCACTTAGAATCAAGGTCTAGAAAGAAAGTGAAGAGAAGGGAAAATAGAGAATATTCCTGGAATGTATTAGAACATCTATGTGAGATACTCACAGATATTTTGGTTATGTGTAAGGTAGCTGTCTTTAGAAATAAAAGAAAATATATAGTTTGTAACCAATTTTGTCTGAGAAATGTTTCCATGGACAACCTTCATGCAAACCTGGAGCCAAGTTATCAAAAGAACAGAAACCAGAAAATATTACTGATGTTGAAGATTGCTCATTTAGAGGAAACTATATAAATATCTTAAAACTTTTTATTTTTCTTACATATTTTTACTTAGAAAAATAACTAGATAAACTTGTGTGTGGCTACTGCTGCTGATCTTAATCTTTGCTTGCCTCGGTTTCACATGCATCTGTTATTCTAAAACACCACCATATGAAAATGATTGTGTAGGACAAGCCAAATGTCTTGTTTGGCATGTCTACCTGCTAAACTACTCCAGTTTAACTAAATTGCTATAAATTGTGAGTTAAATTTTGCAGGTTTGGGGGCAGAAAACCTGTACTTTCCATTATGAGGAAATGCAGTAAACTGCAGCACTCAAGGTTATGTTCTTTGGTATAACAAGAGACAGAAGTTAGCTGTACATTTAAAGTGGGAATGACAGAGAGTTCAGGGGCCTCTAAGCAAACCCTATCCAGTATTTTTGAGTTGCATGCATATGATGTTCTTCCTTTCTGTGGCTGGTGCCCCATGTCAGACATTCCACTGGCAGACTCAACAGCTTGCACCTAAAGGGAGCTGGGTTGCGAGGCAGGCAGTTTGACAGACGGAGCCAGAAACAAGAGAGTGTGCTATTTATATTGCTGTCTGGCTTATCTGTTTATATGCTAAAGTGCATGAGCTGTTCAGCCTTGAGCTGGAACCCCAGCTGAGTGTAGCTCTGATGGTACAGTCTAATCAAACAACACAATAACTTAGGAATATGTAGTTTTTGTTAGGACTCCCTCATTTATAGGGAAACACATCTATGATAACTAGTGAAAGCTGATGATGGTATACCAGTAGATATGTTTCTTTGGACCTAACAATGCTGAAGTTACTGCCTTCTTTAAAGGCATGGTCAGCAGTGCCAGGCAGTCAGGCACTGTCCCAAACTGAGAATTTACGGGAGACCACCTATAAATCAGTGCACAGCCTGTCCTGCTATAAAGGTGTGTGTGTAAAGACAGTGCTCTTGCTTTGTAGGGGATGCCGAATGACTTGCCCAAGGTTGTGATTTTTGCCTGAAGCCCTAGGATTTGTGAAAGGAAAATATCATACCATGTGTGGGAGAAAGCAGGAGAGAGAGCGAGAACAAGTTAGTGAGCGAACACTGAGCCCTTACAGGTGATCCATTACCCTGCAGCCATTACAATTTGTCATATATGCTTCACCTAGCATCAGCTGCAAGATGAAATGTTTTCAGCTCAGTTTATCAGTCTACCTGAATGTGTCAGGTCAACTTCCTTTTAACCCACTGTTCTGGTTCATGGGCTTTTAGAAAATATGGCACAGCTGATCAGAGCTAGCAGTTGTCTTTCTTTCTTTCTTTTTTTATTTTGCTCGCAGTGTGAACCAGGGCTTTCTGTACACAGATACCACGAAAATTTTGACTTCCAGATTACTCCAGTACAGTTCAAAAATCCTGGAATATGCCTTCACTTCTAATTAATAATTAAGAAAGCATATTATACTAGAAAAAGAACTTTCTTCGTAAGTATATTTTCACACACATGTACATATGCATGTAAACACGCAAACACACCTACCTACACATCTGCATTCTAAGAATCTAACCACATTGAAATAAACCCAATTTAAATTACTATGGTTGGTTACCAGACTATAAAAATATACATTTTTTTAGTCACAGAGCTATGGCAAATTGATATGCTGATGGTTTTTCAGTTACATTTATCTTTTTGTGTGTCTACAATTGCAGGGGGGAATCATGGTATATGCTATAGCAACACTCAAATTAGAAAATTTTATTTGCAAAATTTTTAACCTGTCCTATACATAAAGTAGATAGATCCTGAAGAGCTTAATTTCTGTTTTTACTGTCAGACATAACTGGCTGAATTTCTATGCACATGGCATAATTTTAGAATGGAAATTATTGGAATGATAGTTAAAGTTACATAGGCAGGCAGTTCACACAGATTACATTACCCTTCCATACAGAACGTCCTAAGATACTACTGCTGGTGTCCTGGTCATTGCTCAGTCCCATCTTACTCCCAGAACCTATTAATACTGACTATATAGAGATTGAAGGATATTTGTCTATAGTTTTTCATGTTGACCTCTATCTATCTAGTGTGCAACCAAAGTGGGGTATTGCTAACAAGTGCAATTACCATGTAACTTTGGAAACCTTACCGTTCTTCCGTCTACTTGACCTTCTACGTGGTCTTTTAAAATTATAAATCACACAGCTGTCTTTTTTTTTTTTCTAATTTATCTTCTGCCTTGAAGAGAATGTGGTATTATTGGAGACACCCTGAACACAGTATTGTTATTATTTTTATTATTGTCTAAATTAATGGGTGTGCAATATCAAATAATAAAGAGTATCTTATGTTATTTGTGATCCTTCATAGTTACTCTACTATTATAGGTAATAATATATCTCCCTACAGGTTGCTGAACGTATATACTCTATTTTTTTCAAATCTGCAAGCATATAAATAATAGTTTTTCAGTTTTTGGTGTTACAACCCATCTCCAAATTTCCTGTCCATGAAAATGCAGTAAACAAATGGAGTTTTGCCATGGAACAGAACCACATGGAGCCCAGAAGAAGGATTGGAATTTCACTGGTACGTGACTGTTCCTTTTTGCTCAGGGATGCTGCTTGATAAAAATGACTGTTGGCTTGAATACAATGCAGTTTGATAAAACCCACCCTTTTAGTAAAAAAAAATAAATTATTATTAGAGTATTTTTTTCACCTTCATTTTTTAATTGCAGTTTCTGTGAAGTTACTTCCAGTCTTTGTGTTCTGTGCTGCAACATAACAATTTCTCACCTCTGTTTTGCCTCAGCCTCAAGTGCTTAGATGGGTATGTTTGAAACTTTCTGCGTGGGCTATCTGTTTTTCCTGTACACATTATCTTACCAAGCTAATGGTGACACGGTTTTTGATGAGACAAAGAATTATGTAATTATAGAAGTCCAGGATAATTTGTCAAGAAAAGGCTGACCTGCTTGCCACAGGGGCCATAAAGATCTACTTGTCTGTCACCTCCAGCATTTTTAGAGACATGCTAGAAGTTAGGCCTCTTCCAAACATACAACCCAGTATCCCTCTAAGAACAGTATGGGGAAAAGCTGGATGTGAAACTTACTCACTTGAATAGTGGGATGTAAGGGAAAGAAGCTATCCCTAGGCACACGTCAAAAGACGATCTAGTAGAAAAAACATCTAAATGACCTAAGGAGCTTAAGCACTATACAAAACCCCTTGATGTGAGTTGTCATGCCTGAAGGACTAAACTTATTGATAGGAGAGGGGAAATCCAACCTGGTAAGACTGATTGATATTCACCAAATTTCTCTGCCTCTGTTTACAACAGCTAAGGCTAGGCTGGGAATCGTAAATAAGGGAAGAAATTTATTTAAACTATAGCATGACCTATCAACACTATGTACACTGAGAGTATTAACTGAAATGATGCAGCTTGAAAACAGTGAAAATAATGAAATTATGCTACAAAATGATTTTATTAGACATTTTCACCACTGAAGGAAACAAAACAAATCTGACTGAATCTAAAGAGTAGGAGAGCATTTAACTGTAACATGAAGCCTTCCTTATCTTTATAAACACAAGAAATTAAACATCAAGAGAACATTAAGTGTTTAGTTTAAACGTTCATATTCATGATGGTCTTGAGAAGACCTTTATTGACAAGCGATTTACTTCTTTTCATATGTCTATTCAACAAACACTGTATTGAATTCCAACAAGCTAAAGATTTTCTCTAATTAAATAAAATTATTAAGGTGATGTCTTAAACTTATTTAGAAATGATTGCTCTGCTATAAGACTTAAGCATATCAGCGAACATACTAACAAAATCATCTAAGGATAAAATTATTTTTGTCACTCAAAACAGCAAACCAGCTGTTTTAGTTATATGAGGAAATGTCACCACATTACTGTATTAATGTAAATTGTTCCTCATCTTTGTTAATCTCGATTAACAGGAAAACATCAGGATAGAAATCTTCACAGTATTTTTTTTTCATCAAGTCATACTTTTGTAACTGTCATCCTAGAATGGGAAGGCATATAAGATTCTGCCTCCTTCCAGGGAAAAAATTGCAAATTACCAAAGGAGAGGAAAGAGCTAATACCTCGAATTGTCTGAAGCAGACCTTTCTAGGCTTTTCAATGTCTTCTGCTTTCAACATTTTGAATTATTCATCATTTTTCTGTTTGACCTGTCTTGTTTCAAAGTAAAAGGCCAACAGAAATGGAAAAGAAAAACAACTGGAAATATAGAACCACTTTCTTTCAAGTAACAAAAGCATGTCTATAAATGCACCTGTGTACTGTGTAGAATAATTTCACAATAGAAATATCTGCATCTGATCACAACTGTAAAATCTGAGAGAATTTCAGTTTAAAGAATTGTAATAAGGTGGATTTGATTTGCAACATAAATAGTATTTGTCTATATCAACTTCCTTTCCCTTGTTGTTTATAATTAATATCTTAAAATGATCCTCTGAGTATTTTTGACTTAATTGCTCTCTAGCAAATGGTTTATATAGTTTGAAGTGACAGGTGGTTATAAGCTAATAAAACACATTCCCTAGACCACAGCTTTAAAAGCTCCATGCAAAATGAAGTAAACTGGCCTTATTTTGCATTTTGACAGTGTTTAACCCTTAGTGGGCAACCTCTCACACAAACCAACCAGCCAATCAAAACTTTCCTAATACCATACCATACCTGAAGGAAAACACCCAAGTCTTTCAAGACTTCATTGAATTTTGTTCGATTCTTCCCTTTACTATGGCCTTTTTCCTGCACGGAAAGCAACACCAGGAAATTCTGTTTAATTTCTTTATGCAAGGAATTTTGCACAGCAGGATAATGTGCAGAAAGATTTAATTGGTTCAAGTAATCGATTTGGAAAGTTCTGACAGCACAACCAGGTATTTTACTTAAGCACTAACTCCCCTAATTGATTCTTACAGCAGTGCATCAGTTAAAGCCATGCTATCATCCACTGAGTTATAAACTTTATGAGCACATAATGCCAGTTATACAAATTTCATTTTTCCCAAGCTTAAAATATTTTATTAGACAAAAGCCTTGTCACCATGCAAAGCTGGATAGTTTCTTGATAGATGGCTAGGTTAGAGAAGGTTAAGTAGGTACTAGTGTAAAGTAAATAAAAGGCTGAATTGGGAGCATTTCTTTTACACACAGACATTCTTGATACCTGTTTACTTTAGCATTAATTACTTTGTTAAAAGTTTAGGTCAAAACTGAAATATGGAGTCTTAGTTCAAGTGGATGAGAAGGCTACTTTTATGTTGGGAGAATTCTTTTCACTTTGACGAGAAGAATAAAAAAAAGGCTGGAAATTGAAGACATTCTATCTCACCAGAGCACAGCTGCTATTAGAGGAGAAGAGGTGTGAAAACAGACATGTCAAACATATCTGAACAGACATCAAATACAATAAAAATCAGTATCTTGGGCATTATGTCAGCCCTTTGTCGTGTCGCTTCTGGTTTTCCTGCAGAAGTTTGGTTTTCAAGCTCTATCTGTTACTACCTTTACTAAAAAGGTCACTAATATTATAAACCATATGAAACATAGAGCATGTTGTAGTTGCAGTTTGTTTCATCCTGAAGGTCTATGATAGCTTACCCCAAGTTTAATTTGGTTCTTTAACAACACAAAAAGATAAAAGAAGCACTTTAATTGAACTCAAAGGAAAAAGAATAAACAAAACTGAAACAGGTGTCCTACAGTTAGAAATTTATATTTACTCTCTGTTATCCTCTTTCATAATTTTTTTTACAGATGATTACATGGCTAGTGCCTGTATAAAACGTATGTAGTGCTTGTTGATCTCCACAAAGAGTCTACTTAAATGTTTTATTTTGAGTCTGGAAACAAAGTTAGGCTTTTTAAAAGTCTAAACCTGGGTGATCCAATCTGCTTTACGTTTGAAATATTTTCTGCAGTGTTTTTAGATAGCTGTGTATTGATACACCACTGTTGAAACATTATTTTGGGTAAGTGGAAAGTTAAGGTATGGTGGAGGCATTTCACAAGCAATTGATTATATAAAATTGATTTTAATAAAAACCTATTAATATTTTTCTGTTCATATGTTTGTGCAAAGGAAATGTGGTGTCAAAGAAACAGCAATGAAAAAATAATTTTAAAAACACTTGCTAGTTTTAATTCTGATTTATAGCATAAATATATGCTATAACAGCCTATCTCAATTTATATTTTTATGGACATAACATTATGCATTAGATAAATAATTTAATGAATACATAATAATTCAAATTTAATTAGCATAGCACTTCTCTTTATGCACATGCAGCTGTGTCACTGAGAACTGTTTCTTTTATATCTTTGAAAGAAGAAATTCTTCACTTCATCACAGTCTTCTTTGGTAATAATGTTAAGGTACATGTGGAGAGCTAATTTCCCAGAGACTCTAACTCAGTAATCAAAAAGCAAGAAATTAAGGTTAAATGCAGAATGAAATTCTAAGCAGTCTGGAGGCTCTTAAGTATAAAACCATAGAATCATAGAAAGTCCTGAGTAGGAAGAGACCCACAAAGATCATCAAAGTCCAACTCCTGCCCCTGCACAGGACCATCTCAAGAGTTGCACCATATGCCTGAGAGCATTGTCCCAACACTTCTGGAATGCTGTCAGGCTTGGTGCTGTGATCACTTCCCTGGGGAGCCCATTCTAGTGCCCAACCACCTTCTGTGTGAAGAACCCACACCTATGATCTCCTGTTATCCAACCTATACCTCCCCTACACCCCTCCTACACAACTTCAGGCCATTCTCTTGGGTCACTGATCACCAGAGAGAAGAAATCAGTGCCTGCCTCTCCTCTTTCCCTGGTGAAGAAGCTGTTGAACACTTGGTGCAGAATTTCTTTCTAAATATGGTACATAACAGGATGAGAGAACTGAGTACTCATCTCAGAGAAAAATAAATATATAGTCTCCCCAAAAAATCCAGATATGATCTCTGGAATAATGGATCACTTCAACTGATAATTTGTTTTGAATAAAACCCTGTTGTTTTACAAACCTGGCTTTGAAACCATGTCATGAGAAGGGCTTTAAATTAAGGATTGACAGAACAAGAAAGGATAGCTGAAGAATGCCAATAGCCAGCCAACAATAAGAAACAGTAATGCACACAAACCTCTATAACTGGGGAAAGAGAACTGAGGCTTCTGAATATGATTAGGACATCAGCAGTAGTATGACAGTCTGCAAAATACCCTGGAAGAAATATGGGAAAGAAAAAAGTGCTGAGACTTTTACCAGTTGGTCAAATTTGAGAATAAATTGGTACAGTAAATAGGGTATTGATAGGATAATTTCTGTTACTGGAATGTTAATAGTAAATAGGAATAGCTTGTACAAGAAAGGCAGGTAATGAAAAAGGGAGGAGAATTGCTTTGAAGATGAAGGAAGCATTTGCTTGCCAAGATAGCAAATAAAAGAGAGAAGCTTGTTGAAAATCTCTGAGTAGAACGGAAGGGTAAGACAACAATGGAGCTATGTGATTAAGATCTACTAGAGTCCAAAATGTAAGGTTGTTCAGGATAAGGCTTTCTGTGAAGAAATAGCAAAATTATTCAGCGCTCAGAATTGGCCTTCAAAAGGAATGGGGGAATTAGCCAAATGATACAGAAAATTAGAGCTAATTCCAGCCAACATGGAGGTATTGGATAAGAATGTAAAGGTGAAAGACCATTTTAATGTGATTAAAAATAAACCAATGGTATTCAAGATCTGGTAGGGTTAAGAAGTAAAATGACATGGTAAAAAATATTAAAAATTCAGGCTCTCGGGAAGACCTACTCAGAGGGTTGACAAGTATCACAGGTGAATGTAAGAAAAAGTGATATAAATCATAAGTGGCCTCTTCTTATGAGCACAAACACAAAATAACTAAAGCAAAGATAGGCAGTTGGGAAACTTCTCTGAATTGTGAGATTTTTATAGATCTCAGATGCACGGAGAAATTGTGCAGGAAGCAAAAACTATGTTAGCTTGCTTAGAATAAGTTGAAAAGCACAGAGCAAACACATAGGGACAAACTCCTGAAAGTCTAGACACCAAATGAGGTGCAACTTACAAGAAATGGCATTGATAGTGCAGAAAAAGTATATTTATAGGAAAAGGAAAACTAAGAATATCATTGGTCAGCTTCTTCATGGAGAAGGAAAGGTGTTGGTGAATGATGCCTAGAAGGCCAAATATTTTAATGGCTTTTGGATCTTCATAAGACATTAAAATTATAAGCTGCCATTTGCTATTAAGAAAATTGATGCAAAAAACAAAAAAAGAAGTTTCCAATCTAGAACAAAGGAATAAGAAATGGGAGTACTTAAATAAGATAGATGTTTTCAACCCATTTGGTTCTGACAATGTTCAACTGAAATCACAAAAAGTAAACAGATATTTTCAAGACTGAAAAATGCGAGAGTGATTCATTTTTTTAAAAAAAAAAAAGGGAAACTAGAGGGACACTTCAGTTATATATAATCCTTTTCAAAAAACAAAAACAAAACCAAAAAAAACCCCAAAAAACCAAAAAGCACATAAGCAAATAATGAAACCATCTCTAACCACTTGAAAAACCAGAAGGAGATAAATAGCAGCCAACAGAGACATGTAAAGAATAGAGAATTATAATTGTGTAT